>JABWPP010000050.1:24039558-24502058 GCA_016920855.1 Puya raimondii | reverse complement strand
CTCACCACCCTGCTCACCTGAAAACAACAACGAGGGCGGGGGGTGAGAACATGTAAACATGTCTCCCCTCCCAGTGGGTACCGCAAGCCGACGAAGGCAAGGTGTACACACCGGCACGAGGGTCAACAGATAGATAGATAAGGTAAACAGTAGCGCAAGTAAATATGAGGCCAACATATAACTGAACAACTATGCTACTGTAATCAACTAGTGTATGCATCAATGGAGATAACCACAAGGTAAACCCAATCCATAGCCACCGGGACGTATCCCTGGCACTGTCACAACCTGCTCAACCAACGGCACAAAACCTACCAGACGCCCTGCGTCGAGGCTCACGGGTCGGAACAAACTCAACGACCCTTTTCCGGAAAAGAAGACCAAACGGTGGATCAGACCGTTGGCATACGTGAGGTGTTAGGGAACTGTGACGATCGATGCGTATGCTCAATCCACAGAACGACAACGAGCCGTGAAGCAACTGATAAACCACAACTCGGAACAACAGGCGATCACCACCGACCAACTGGGTCGTCTCAAGAACCATGCAAACTGCAACTACTCTACTATCCAAGCACGCATATAAGTAGAGTCAACTGGAGTCAAGTGAACTAATAACTGAAATGCAAGAGAAGGGATAGATAGGTATCACCATAGTCCACTGAACCGACTCCGGATCGAAGTACCCACCTGTAGGTAAGATCAAGTCTAACACCGACGGCTTTCGGGAACCGCGACAGGACCTCAGTCGGCGGCGGGAAGCGGCGGCGGCGGCGCGGGGGAAGAGACCCACTCTCGGGTTGGCTACCTGAGGCTAGGGCACGGTGGCGCCGGCAACGAACGGCGGCGGCGGCCGGTGGCGACGCGAGCACCGGGAAGAGTGGCCCGCCGGACGTCGGTCTGCCGCTGACCGCGACAAAAAGGACCGGCGGCAGCGGCGGCGGAGCAACCTTCAGCCGCGGCTGCCCAAGGTGCCCTAGCCTAGCCCGCGGCGGCAGCGGCGGTGCTCCGGCGGCACGGCGACGGCCGGGGAGGGATGGACCGGCGGCGGCGGTCCCGAGGGTGGCGGCGCTCACCCTCCGAGGCGGCGGGAGGCGGCGGCGGTGCGGCCTACAGCTGCTCCTGCCCGCAAGCAGCAAGCAGAAGCCACAGGCGGCGCGGCGGCGCACCGGCGGCACGGGTGCGGCCGGGGAAGGAGGCGACGGCGGCGGCGGCGCTCCTGACGCCGGCGGGAGGTCGCTGCGGCGGCGGGAGGCGGCGGCGGCTCGGATCTCGAGCCACTGCCCGCACTCCCCAGCAGTAACTAGCTGCGGCGGCGGCGGCTCTCTGGCGGCACGGCGACGGCCGGGGAAGAAGGGGGCGGCGCCGGAGGACCTGAGGGTGAGGGCGCTCACCCTCCAAGGCGGCGAGAACCGGCGGCGGCTCGGGCCACCAACCCCCTGCCCGCAGCTGCCCTAGCAGCAGCTGCGGCAGCTCGGCGGCCCACGACGGCGGTCCCCGGCGGCGTCGCAGGACTCCAGCAGTCGTGCCACCTCAGGGGAAGCCCATGCATGGGTTTCCCCTGAGCGCACACCGCAGGAAGAAGAAGAAGAAGAAGAAGGAGAAGAAGAAGAAGAAGAAGAAGGAGAAGAAGAAGAAAGTGAGGATGAGAGGTTGCCGGGGTTGCTCCGGCCAGGTGGTGGCCGGCGGCGGCCGATAGAGCTCGGGGAGGAGGCCAAGGGGCAGGGGAAGCTGGTGCTCACCTCTGGGAGCTGAGGGGAAGAGAGGAAGTGAGAGAGGGAGTGAGAGGGAGTGGTTCAACCACTCCAACCACTCTCCAACCACTCTCCAACCACTTTAGCACAATCTCACAAAAGCCACTCAAACCCCATAAATCACCCCTGGGTCCCTCACAGCAGGTACAAAAGCCCAGACACCCCTCCACATTTGAACTCACGCAAAACGGTGTGAAAAACGGTGTCCAGATCGCGAAACAACAAATGTGACATTCGACCTCTCGGAGAAGAAGATGGGAAAACTCACAATCCGTCCGTCGCATGTCGACACGGACCATGCCATCGCGTTCAGCACTGCCGAGACATCGAACCTACCATTTTGGATTGTCTGATTCGGGCTCCGGATCGCGCCGTTAAGCCGTTCTCTCTCCGCGACAAAAATCACAAAAACAACAAAACACGTATAAACAACTTATATACATATATATACATATATACCTGTATATATATACGTATACAGATCAAAAATACAGTATCAGGGGAGAGGAACACAGAGAATTTCAAATTTCCAAAAATTCGAATTCTCATAGTTAGACTGGATCTAGAGTATTTGAAGTACCTATAAAATAAATTTTGTGATTTTTCGATATCATTCGCCTAGTGATCGAAATGGCTCAAAATCAATGGCTGAAAATAAAAATCTTAAAAAATGTGATGACATGACATTAAAATTTTAGATCAAAGATATTGATATTAGTTTATATAGTATAATGAATTTTCTATCAAACATTCACGTGATTTGGATATTTCTACACCGTTAAACATACAAACGGCTCGCCATGACCACTAAAATTATTGATTTTTGAGCTCCTTTGATCGGTAGGCAAATGATATCGAAAAACCACGAAATTTATTTTCTAGGTACTTCAAATACTCTAGATTAAGTCTAACGGAGCTGATCGTCGATTCGAAAGTCCCAACATCGAAAACGAGTTGGAAGCACGGAGGGCTCCGTGCTTCCGATAGCATAGTAGCTTCACTCATATATATATATATATATATATATATATATATATATATATATATATATATATATATATATAACTAGGCTACTATGCTATTAATAGCACCAAGCACTTGGTGCTATCAAGTTTTTGGCCCTTGGATTAAGGGATGTGGGGTTAGGATGATGTGGGCCCCCTATGGTTAAGTGGGTGGTTGGTTGAATAGTATAATCTAATGGGTAGAAATGATCAAATGGATAGATCCAAGGGCCAAAAACTTGATAGCACCAAGTGCTTGGTGCTATTAATAGCATAGTAGCTGGACTCTATATATACATATATATATATATATATACATATATATATACATATATATAGTAGGGCTATTGTGCTATTAATAGCATAATCGCCCTTGTGCTATAAACATTTTAACCACCCATCAATTTTGATGGGTGGTTAGGATGAGAGAGAGGAGAGAAATTGTCTGTCTCAATTTCTCTTCTCTTTGAATTTCTCTCCAATTTCTCTCCTCTCTCTCATCTTAACCACCCATCAAAATTGATGGGTGTTTAAAAAGTTTATAGCACAAGGGCTATTGTGCTATTAATAGCACAATAGCCCTACTCATATATATATATATATATAAAATTTAAAAATAAAAAATAAAATTTTAAAGTAAGAAAACTGTTAAATTTTAAAGTAACAAATGAAATTTAATCTTTAATATCAAATTTAAATTAATAATATTTTTTTAATTACAGTGGATCAAAAATATTTTAATTTTTTGAGTAAATATGAATTAAATTTTGATATTTTTAGTTTAAAACACATAATTAAATTTTAGATTCAACATAACTTGAAAAATATATAAAAATTCGATATATATATGTAAAGAATAATATAAAATATTGCAAATATTTTTTTTAAATAAAATATAACATATAATAAAAAAAAGATACAAACGAACGATTATGATTAGTTTGTTAAAAATAATCTCCAATAAGGATGAACGATTATGAGCAATTTGTTAAAAAATAGCATTTCTATTTATCAAAAAATTCAATTCTAGAAACGATTATGATCAATTTATAAGGAACGGTTATGAACAATTTATTAAAAAATATTTAAAATAAAAATGAACTGTTCTAATCGACCTATTTTACATTAAATTAAAATTTGAGTTCAAATTACAAATTTGATATAATTTTTGATATCAAATTTGAATTAAAAATTAAAAATTTTAATTATAGCTGACAAAATTAAAATTAAAATTTTTTAAAAATATGAATAAAATTTTGATATTTTTAGTTTAAAGCACATATTTAAATTTTAGATTTATCAGAAATTAAAAATATATAAAAATATTTAATGTACGTAAAAAAAGATAGTACAAATATTTTCTAATAAAATATAATATATGAATTTATAAAATATAATTTTTATTCTAAATATAATATATGAATTTATAAAATATAATTTTTATTCTAAATTTTTTAACAAATATGAATTTATATTATTTAAAATAAATTAAACTAATTGTTACGTGCTTTCAATATTTTTTAAATAAGTTATCATCTATTACTTAGCAGGATACATTATAAACCAATCAATAAAAAAAAAATTCTCCAACATATCAAATTATATAGAATAAATATTTAAAATATTTAAAAAATAAACATGATATCAAATGAAGTCTTAGTATACTAATTATATGCTATATATGCATTATTATGACTCAAAACGACAACTATTTACAAATAAAAAAAGTAGTAGTTAATAATAATTAATAATAATGTCGGTTAAAAAGGGTAAAACAAGATAGGATTAAGAAAGTTAGAAATTTTCCCCTAAAGGATGCTGTTGCTGTTGCTTAACTAAGGCTCTATTTGGGATTGAGGAGAGATTGCGCCACGTGTAGTGAGAAAGTACGATAAAAAAATACTTTGTTGTTTCCGTATAAAATATTACGTACGGCATATCGCAATGAGTCAATTACGATATGTTTCTGTGGTCCCATCGGAGAACACAGAAGTGTATCCTTATATACTTTTGTCCCAACTTCATTTTATCTAATAATCTTTGATGGGCCTTAGTACCTAACGGAGTTTAAAGAAAAAAAATAAGTTTACAGTATAATAAAATATCCGAACCATGACAATTTTTATTTATTTATTTATTGCTTTTTAACCCTCTAAGTCTTCTTGTTGGTCCACTACTATGTGGGCCCCACAAATATTACGTATTTATTTATTATTATTATTTATCCTACTTTGGGTTCAACTGGCCCCAAAGTGGAGTAAAAAATTTTATAAAAGATCTCTAATTAGTTTAGTTCAGTAGGGTCAACTGTCAGTTGACCTGTGAGAATTCGAATTTTGGAAATTTGAAATTCTGTGATCCTCTCCCCTGATTCTGTGTTTCTGATCAGTATACGTATATATATACATGTATTAATATATATATATATTTGTATATAAGTGGTATTTAGTGTTTTTGGATTTTTGTCGCGGAGAGTGAACGGCTTAACGGCGCGAACCGGAGTCCGATTCTGACGATCCAAAATAGTGAGTTCGATGTCTCGGCAGTGCTGAACGCGATGGCGCGATCCGTTTCGACATGCGACGAACGGTTTGAGAGATCTTCCATCTTGTTCGCCGAGAGGTCGAATGTCACATTTTTTTGGTTTCGCGATTTAGACCCTGTTCTCGCACCGTTTCGCGTGAGATTGTTTGTGGAGGGGTGTCTGGGCATTTTGTACCTGCTGTGAGGGACTGAGGTGTATTTTTCTATGTTTGCAGGGTTTATTTGCAATTGTGCAAGTGTATTAGTTGTGTGTGTGTGTGTGTGAGGGTGTAGTTGGATTTTCTCCCTCTCTCTCTCTCCCTCAGCCTCCCCAGAGGTGAGCACCAGCTCCCCCTGCCCCTTGACCTCCTCCCCGAGCTCGGCCGACCGCCGCCGGCCATCCCCTGGCCGGAGCAACCTCGGCCAACTCCTCTCTCCCCTTTTCTTCTTCTTCTCCTTCTTCTTCTTCTTCTTCACCTTCTTCTTCTTCTTCTTCTTCTTCTTCTTCTTCCCTAAGGTGTTCACCCAGGGGAAACCCATGCATGGGCTTCCCCTGAGGTGGCACGACCGCCAGGGTGGTGCGCCACCGCCGGGAGCTGCCGCCGTGGGCCGCCGGAGCCGATGCAGCCACTGCTGGGAGTGCTGCTGGCCGAGCTTGGTGGGCCCGCGCCGCCGCCGCCTCCCGATGCCTGGGAGGGTGAGCACCGTCACCCTCATGTCCTCCGGCGCCGTCCCCTGCCTCCCCGGCCGTCGCCGTGCCGCTGGAGAGCCGCCGGAGCCGACGCGGACTCGGTTTTGACAGCTAGGGCTGTTGCGGCCTTGTTTGCTCCGCCGCCGCCACCCGCCGTCTTTTTTGTCGCGGTCACCGGCAGGACGACGTCCGGCGACCTCCTCTTGCCGGTGATCGCGTCGCCGCCGGCCGCCGTTGCCGTCCGTTGCCGCGCCGCCGTGCCCTAGCCAACCCGAGAGCCGCCGCTCTCCCCGCGCCGCCGCCGCCGCTCCCTGTTGCTGGCTGAGGTGAGCCCCCTCTTCCTTGCCTCCCCCGCATCCGACCCTGGACGCCGCTGGCCGTGCATGTCGGCCGGCAGCCGGCCGGAGCTGGTTGCTCCGGCCAGGGTCTGATTTTTGGGTTTTTGTGGTTGGCTTGGTTGTTTGAGGTCTCTGTTGACTCCCGAAGCTCGGGAGGGTGAGCACGATGATCGCGGCGATGCGCTGATCATCATGCTCACCTTAGTTCTCTGTTTGGTTGAGCCGTTTTATTGTTGGGCCTTTGTCGAGCTTTTTCGCCTTATGTTTGCGCTGTTTTTATGCATTTTCCCGGCCTGCGACTGTTCCTGTCGCAGTGGGACTGTGAGCACGGTTTCCGTGACGTCGTTACCTATCCGCTGGTGCTTGCGGAAGGTCGTGCGGACGTACGGTTTGCTCTAGCGGCTTCGTTTATTACTTGTATGTTTGTTTAAGTTGCTTGTTTGTGGACTTTGGCTTTTGTGGCAATGTTGCGATGCTGTGGGCAGCAAGGGCTTGGTTCTTAAAGCCCTGTGGACTGGTTGTCCAACCCTTCGCCTTTCGTGGAGATTCGGATTCGTTTCCGACGCGTTTTTCGATGAATTAATCGGCGAAACGTGTGTTTCTAGTCGTGCGACTCACTCGCTGTTTTCGCGAGCGACTTGGCTTCGTCGTTTAGCCTCGTTGGCTGTTCCTCATCGCTGTCCCAAAGTTCCGAGGACAGCGGATGAGTGATGTTGGGTTCCGGTGCCAATTCGGCATTTTTTGGGAACCCGGGAAGCCTTTTCGGGTGCGTTTGGTGTTCGTGGCACCCCGAGCTTGTGCTCGCTGTCCCGTCACTTGGTTTTGTGTGTTCGGGGACAGCGAGGGACCTTGTTGGCTGTTTGGTACCCCTGTAGAGCTTAGTGTGGTTCGGGATCGTCCCGGTGGGTTTCCCGGGCGATCCGTCGGTTCCGGGATGTGTGTGAGCTTTGTGTTTAGCGTCGACTTGGTGGACCTTGACCCTGTGAGTCTTTTCGTAGGTCCTGTCGCAGTTCCCGAGAGCCGTCGGTGTTAGATTTGATCTTTCGACAGGTGGGTACTTCGATTCGGAGTCGGTTCAGTGGACTACGGTGATACCTTTCTATCCTTTCTCTTGCATTACAGTTATTAGTTCACTTGACTCCCGTTGACTCTACTTATATGCGTGCTTGGATAGTGGAGTAGTTGTGGTTTGCATGATTCTTGAGACGACCTAGTTGGTCGGTGGTGATCGCCCGTTGTTCCGAGCGATCCTCGTTGTGGTTTATTCAGTTGCTTCACGGCTCATTGCCGTTCTGTGGATTGAGCATTTGCATCGATCGTCACAGCTCTTCTCGCACTTCACGTACACCGCGGTCTGATCCACCGTTTGGGGGTGTTCTTTTCCGGAAAAGGGTCGTGTATTGCGACCGACCCGTGAGCCTCGATGCATTGCGTCGGGAAGGTATGGTGCCGTTGGTTGAGCAGTGTGACAGTGCCAGGGATCCATCCCGGTGGCTATGATTGGGTTTACTTTGTAGTTATCTCCTTTGATGCATATACTAGTTGCTTACAGTAGCATAGTTGTTTCAGTTGTATGTCAGCCTCATACTTACTTGTGCTACTGTATACCTTATCTATCTTTTGTTGACCCTCGTGCCAGTGTGTACACCTCGCCTTCGTCGGCTTGCGGTACCCACTGGGAGGGGAGACATGTTTACATGTTCTCACCCCCCGCCCTCGTTGTTGTTTTCAGGTGAGCAGGGTGGTGAGTGTCGGGACGCTGCGAGGCACGCCTAGATAGTAGCTCTAGAGGTTCCGACTTGTGAGGCTACTTCCACAGATTTGGTTATCACCCTACCCTTATCCGATAGATGTGATTTGTGGTTCAGTTATCTTGTTGGATATATTCTAGCATGCTTATGTGTTGTGGATCCATTCTTTATACTTATGTGATGATCGCATGCTTGGGCTAGTTGGTTGTATACATGTTTTTAGATCGTTTCATTTATCGAGTATTTTGGCTTTCTACCCCCCGTGGTAGCGTTGTAAAATAAAGGTTTCCGTGTGGGAAACAGTTTTCAAAGGGATTTTTGTTCGTTCGGTTTTTGTGATTTCAAAAGAGAGTTCTCGTGTGGAGAACAGTTTTCAAATGATTCTTGGATGATTGAAATTAGGGTTTCAAAGAAAGCTTCTGGGTAAGAAGCAGTTTTTCTAGAATGACTGTTGTTTGTGCATTGCATCATCCTTCGCCTAAGGATTTGCTTAGATTCATACAGATTTAAGGACTGTTAGCTGTATGAATCTCTTGTGTTGTTATGCTGTTGTGATGAATGAATGGTGATTGTGATCCTGTTGTATGTTGTGGACGCCGTGCAAATACAGGGGAGGCTCTGTCCGTGTGCACAGTGGACCCTGTATTTGTGGCGGGTCTGTACGTGGCGCGGGCTAGGCTTTCAAAAAAAAAATTGGCACGTTTTTCCGCATCTAGAACTAGCCCGGGGCGTGACATGACCCCACTGAGCTCAAGGTGGATCCGCCACCGGATACAAGTCTCAACTATCTGGGCACGAAGAAGAAGACAATAATATTATCGGCGACACGGAAGGTAATGGCATACCTAGCCTATTTCAATCAAATCTTTTTAGACAAATTCCTAATTTAATCTCATTTTGATGGATTGAAAAAAAGAAAAAGAAAAAAAGATAAGCTAATAATTTTTGTATGAATTTTTATGTTGATTGGAAGATTTTCCTCACCTCTTCCAAATTTCCAAGACCTCTCGCCCTCCCCATCCCCCTCCCCCTCCCCCTCCCCAACAACCGACGCACCACATCACAAGATACAATTTGTAGCAAAATAGAGAAATTTATATTTATATTTATATTAATTAATAAGTGATGGTCGGAAAAATGTAGGCCCCACTTGTGGATAGTGAGCAATGCTAATGGTACATCCATTTTGGGTGTAGGATATATCTTAGTTAGTTAATTTGTGAATTATTCGTGAATTTTTAGAAATTCAAATTAAACGGCCCGTTTGTGATTTTTTTTTTCAAAAAAACGGAATTATTCACGAACTTTTCGGGTTAGCCGAATTATTTACGAATTATTCTCGAACTATTCCTGAATTATTAAAAATTTGAATAAAAAATATTATAACTTTTATGTTTAAATATAGACTAACTTATATTTTATATGTAAATATGAGTTTTCTGTTCATTCACCCCAATTTTTTTTGATTATTTTATAATTAATTATGGACTATTTTAATCGATTTCTTGCTTGATTGTTTACATACCATGGTGTATAATATAATTTCTATAGCATTTTTTTATTTAATCTATTTTATTTTATAGCTTTCTATTTTTATATTTTTAATGATTATAATTGTTTAAGATAGTAGTATAAATTTAGCAAAAAAATTTAAGTTTAATAGACGAATTTTTTATTCCAAACTTTAATTAATGAACGTATAATTTTCGTATAAATTGCGTATCCGAATGTGAGACCCCAGATTAGTCCTATATATGAGATACAATAGGGCTAAACTCTCAACCCGGCTTAAGCATTTTCGGCGGTGGCTAGGCCGAAGAGGTTGAGAGAGTTAAGCGTGCTAGGACGGGAGTAGTCCTAGGATGGCTGATCTCGTGGGAAGTTGGGGCGTCACAGTTGGTATCAGAGCCAATTACCAATCGGAAGTGTGAGATGAGTCTCGGCTGAGCTAGATGTACAGCGAGGAGAGCGAGGCTCTCATGCTGTTGACTGTTGTGGGAGGAGCGCGGCTTACCATAAAGTCGGTTTAGGCTAGCGAGACGAGTCTCACATCGCCTGATACTTTTGTGTCTGAGCTTGACGAGAACGTCAGGGCTTAAAGGGGGAGAGATTGTGAGACCCCAGATTAGTCCTATATATGAGATATAATAGGGCTAAACTCTTAACCCGTCTTAAGCATTTTCGGCGGTGGCTAGGCAAGAGGTTGAGAGAGCTAAGCGTGCTAGGACGGGAGTAGTCCTAGGATGGGTGACCTTCTGTGAAGTTGGGGCGTCACACCGAATAATTACCGAATCCATTTTTTAAGCCGTATTTTTCGACGAACTTAAAAATTAAGAGACAAATTTTATGCGTATTATATCCATACCAAATTTTTGCCGAATCCGAATTAACTAACTATGGGATATACACCTCCCACCCATCTAAGGGTGGGGGTTCTCCCAGTGGTCACATCGATGTGACTAGTAGAAAAACTACCATCCTTAGATGCATGGGGGTGCATATCCTACATCCTTTAAGGGTCTTCTACTAGCATTTTTCTTCCGACATTTTAAGAGTACGGGGGGGGGCGTATATCCTACACCCTTTAAGGGTGTACCGCCAGTATTTTCCTACCGGGATTGTACTCGCCACCAGCCCTATTCGATTATCAAATTCGTCGACACAAATTCGTCAAAACAATTCTACATTTATTTTACAAAATAATTTCTAAAAATTTAATTATTTTATTATTTGTGCAGTATAATGTATACCCTCTAAAAACTTATACTTTCAAATTTAAAATTTCAATCAAGTTTTAAATTTGAAAATTCAAAAAATTTAAACTTTTAACTTAAAGTTTATTGCAAAATTTAAATTTTCAAAATTTAAAATTTAAAATATAATTTTTTTAAAATTTTAAATTTAAAACTATGAGAACTTGGATTTTGAAGTTGTGATTTGGGGATTTTGATGTTCTTTGAAAATCTCTCAAATGGACCCTCTCTCTCTCTCCTCTGAAACCCTTCCACCTCTCTCGGGACTCTCTCCTCACACTACTCTCTCTCCCTCTCTCTCTCTCCTTTCAAACTATGAGAACTTGGATTTTGAAGTTGTGATTTGGGGATTTTGATGTTTAACTTTGATTTCTCTCTCTCTCTCTCTCTCTCTCTCTCTCTCTCTCTCTCTCTCTCTCTCTCTCTCTCTCTCTCTCTCTCTCTCTCTCTCTCTCTCTCTCTCTCTCTCTCTCTCTCTCTCTCTCTCTCTCTCTCTCTCTTTTTGGTGCATCTCTATATATATATATATATATATATATATATATATATATATATGAGTTCGGCTACTATGCTATTAATAGCACGAAGCACTTGGTGCTACCAAGTTTTCCGCCGTTAGATCTACCCTTTTGATCATTTTCACCCGTTAGATCATACTATTCAACCAACCACCCACTCAACCCTAGGGGGCCCACATCATCCTAACCGCACATCTCTTAATCCAATGGCCAAAAACTTAGTAGCACCAATGACTTGGTGCTATTAATAGTATACTAGCCTAGTTCTATATATATATATATATATATATATATATATATATATATATATATATATATATATATATATATATATATATATGCGTGTGTGTGTATGTGTGGTTTTGTATGTTTTGCTTGTTGGAGTGGAAAGTGGATGGGTTTCGTCACTAATCGGCGATCGTTTCTAGTGATCCAAAATCGTGAGTTCGATGATCCGGCAGTGCTGATCGCGATGGCGCAATCCGTTCGTGAATCTGGCCGTCGGATCGCGAGATAACGCGAGATCATTGTTGAGGGATCGAGTGTGCACTTTTGGATCTTTTCGCGAAAAGGCCATTATTTTATGCGCCGTTTTGCGTGAAATCGGACGTGGAGGGGCGTCGACGCGTTTTACACGCGCTGTGAGGGGCTTGGGTTTAAATTCTGGGTTTTTGTGGACTTATGTGCATTTGTTACATTGTGTTTATATATTGTGTTGTGGTGTGTGTTGTTGGAACCCTAACCCTAACCCTATTTTCTTGTGCCCTAGCCTCAGCCGACCTCCCCTCCTCCTCCTTCTCCATCCCCGAGCGCCGCCGCCGCCGCCGGCCTGCCCTTGGCCGGCCAGAGCTCTCTCTCTCTCTCTCTCTCTCTTTTTCTTCTTCCTTGTCTTCTTCTTCTCCCTTGTCTTCTTTTTCTTCTCCTTCTTCTTCTTGTTTGTGGCCGAGACCCTTGGGTGGATCCCCCCCTGCGTGTGGGTCTCCCTCTAGAGGGTGCCCCGACACCGACGGCCTCTCTCCAGCCCTGCGTTGCCGCCGTGTGCCGCCGTGCCCTTGCTGCTGCCGCTGCTGCTACTGGTGCGGGCAGCATTGCCTGGATCCGAGCCGCCGCCGCCCTCTGCCGTCGCAGCAGCCCTCGGCCGGCCTCAGGAGCACCGCCGCCGCCGTCGCCTCCTTCCCCGGCCTTCCCCGTGGCTCCGGAGCGCTGCCGCTGGCCGCTGAGACCGAGCTAGGGCTTGTGCGGGTTGCCACGGCCATGAGCTCTGAACCGCCGCCGCCGTCGACTTCTTCCTTCACGGTCGCCCTCTACCTGACGCCCGGCGACCCCCTCTTGCTGGTGCTCGCCTTCCCGGCCGCCGCCGTCGCCGCCCGTTGCCGTCCGGCCGAGCCCTTGCTGTGCCCGAGCCTCCCCGGAGCTAGGGTTTTTCCCTGCGTCACCGCCGCCGCTTCCCGTCACCGGCCAAGGTGAGCATCGTACTCCCTGCCTCCCCCTCACCCGAGCCGTTGCCGCGCGCGCACTGCATGGCCGCCGGCAGCCGGCCGGAGCTTGCTTGCTCCGGCCAGGCTCGGTTTTGGCTTGTTTGGAGCCGCGCTTTGGGTTCTGTGCCACTGGCTGCCTCTCGATCTTCGAGGAGTTGAGCACGATGATCGCGGCGATGCGCTGATCACCGTGATCACCTCGGTTGGCAGCAGTGATGCCTGTTTCGCTGGTTTCGGCAATGTCAAGCTCCAACTCTTTATATGTTTAGTGTTTTCTTGGGCTGTTTGAGCCCTGCGACTAGTTTCGTCGCTCCGGGCTGTGAGCATGGTCTCTATTGCATCGAAACCCTTTCGTTGGTGCTCGTGAAGGGTTGTACGAACGAGCAGAATGCTCAAACAGCTCGCATAAACTACAATTCCAACTGGTAATGCGACTCTCTCGAAGAGAAAATGATTAACAGGCGCAGGAAACTGGAAGCTTCAAGCAGAGTGCTTTCTCAGCTTGATTTGAGTGCTTCCCCGTCGAGTTAGGAGTGAAAAGTATGTCTATTGTCAGGGTGAGATATAGCAGAAGTTGGACTTTCTTCCCATATTCAATATTCGCGATTTAGCGATCTCTAGGTGTAGGCATTACTCGGTGCTATTAGATTTTCGGCCCTTGGATGAAAAGATGTGCCGTTAGGATGATAGTAATCCTCTAGGGTTGAGTAGGTGGTTGGTTGAATAGTATGATTCAAGGGATGGAAATGATCAAAAAGGTAAATCTAACGGCGAAAAATTCGATAGCACAAAGCGCTAGGTACTATCGATAGCATAGTAGCCGGACTCTATATTAATTATATATAATATATATTATATATTTTAATTATATGTGTATAGAGTTTAGGTTATTGGGTACATTTGCTGGCCTACAAAACCAAACAAACAAAATTCTACTCTAATTGCTCTCTCCCTCTCTCTTTCACTTGGTCG
Source organism: Puya raimondii (assembly GCA_016920855.1). NCBI lineage: Eukaryota > Viridiplantae > Streptophyta > Magnoliopsida > Poales > Bromeliaceae > Puya > Puya raimondii. The sequence continues at coordinate 24,488,276 of JABWPP010000050.1, read as the reverse complement.
CAGAGTCGCTTCCCCCTTTTTTTTTAATATTATAATACCGCATTTCATGCATTCATTTTGTACGTTGAACTATTAGACATTTTTTGTATCAAATTTTAGATTATATTTTATAAAAATTAAACTATAGATTGCATGATGTTAAGAATTTCAAGCGGCTCGTTTAGGACTCGAGCTCGCTCGACTCGAAGTTAGGCTCGCTCGAGCTGGGCTCGAATTAATTTCAAGCCGAGCTTGAGCCTAAATTTAGGCTCAAAATTAATTTCAAGCCAAGCTTGAGATGAGGTAAGCTCGCTCGAGCTCGGCTCGTTTCTTTGAAAACTTTAATTTGAACTATTAAGTTTTAATTTGGTTAAGTTCAAAACTTCTTACATTGGTTCTCCATTGAATTCCTCATTGAATTCCTCTAAGAATATTAAGCCTAACATAAATTAAGCCTATGCTAAGTAAAAGGCCTCAAGTAACCAACTATTTGGGCTTTAGCTGAATTTAAATGACATGGACTATATTCTGATTCAAGCCTGAATCAAAGGTAGACCCAATTCTAACCTTGCGAACTCAGAGCTCGAATCTAGGATTTTGGTCATGTGAACCCAATTCAAAGCCTCAGCTTTAAGCCTTATATGGGTCTAAACCGAGCCTGAACCCACATCCGAAACTAACTCCAAACTACATGGGCCCAAATTCAGCCCAAGCTTAGATCCACAGCCAATCTAAACCTTAACTCGAATTATTTTAGCCCACATTGAGCCCGAGCCCAAAATGTTTGCTTAAATCTAACCCGGTTTTGATTCTAAACCCAAAATATATGGGCCTGAATTTAGTTCAAGCCTAGATCCATAGCCAATCTACATTTTAACTTGAACTATGTGAGCTCATACTAAGCCCAGACCTAAACAACCCAACCTAAACCTGAATCATATAGGCCCAAGCTCAGCCCAGACTCCAAATTTGAACCCAACCCAATCTGATTATATCTCTTGATGGGCCCAAGCTCAGCCCAAACTTCAAATCTGAACCCAACCCAATATGATTATATCTCCAAATGGGCCCAAGTTCATGCCAAAACCCAAATATAAATCCAGTTGAAATCTGAATTTAATCCAAATTGGCCCAAGTTGAGCCCAAGCCCCAACTTCAAATCCAACCCAAATTTGAGCTGAAATCACAAAAGCCTAACTCAACCCAAACTTGATGGGCCTTATTTAAAACCCAAACAATAATATTTAAAGCATATGTGTCTCATCCAACCCATATCATATTCCAATCTCAACCAAAATTCAAACACAACCCAAACAATATGAACCATGACTCGAACCCAATTAGGTTCTGATATGTATAGAGCCTAATCAAATCAAACTTAACACTAATACATATAATTAGAGTTCAATCAAATCAAATTAGACTCTAATACAAATATTGGAGTTTAATTTAAATCATATCCATCTAAGTCCTAATGCATATATTTAGGACGTAGTCATCTTTCATCTTGGGGTAAATTTAAATCAAATCAAATTGAACTCCAGTATATATATATTTAGAGTTCAACCAAATCAAATTAGACTCTAATACGTATAATTAGAGTTTAAGTTAAATTAAGTTAGACTAATCCTAACAAATGTACTTAGGATTTAGTCAGCTTTCACTTTAGAGAGAAATCAAATTAAATGTAAATGAGCTGAGTTGAATGAAACCCAATTTCAATTAAACTAAATTAGACTCTAATACACATGATTAGAGTTAATTTAAATGAAATCCAAGTCTTGATACATATACTTAGGATTTAGTTAATTCTACATCTTAGGGTGGACACATTGAGCTCTAAAATATATACTTAGAGCCCAATCAAATCTAATTTGATTAACCCTAACATATATACTTAGAGTTAATCAATCTCAGCATCTTGGAACATATAACTAAGATGCAATCATAATCAAACTCAATTCGACTGTCATGTCGTTAAACTGTGCATTTTTCTATTGTATTTATACTCTGTTCATGTACACTGAAGGTATGCCCCTGATTAAGCCATGTAATTGTACAATAATTTATGTAATAAAATTCATCTTTTATTTGATTCTAATCTATTTTATTATCAGCATTTCAAAGGTCTCTTAATCGAAGGTGCCCTAACATTTATGGGGTAATTAATAGTAAATGATTGCGTCTACTGGAAGTTATGAATCTGCAATATCTGATACTTATACATATTTAAATACTAATCTAAATTATGAATATTACTCTACGGGAACTCAATAAAGATTAACCGTGCGAGGTAAGTCATCGTGATCGTAGACAGTGGTATAGCTAATACTGTATCACTCTGTAACTCTCTTTACAGTCCTCCTAGTTCTTCCTTCCATTCCACCCTTTCCCCACAACTAACACGGAGGGAAGTTTACTTTACAACTAGAGATGGCAGACAGTTTTAGGCACATAGACATTTTGCGAGTAACTTGTCAGCAAGGCTATGGGTGAATTCCTATTAACCTTAACTGGTCTTAGTCAATTGAAAAATTTTAGGAATAATAAGGGATGGAAGCGATATGGTTGAATCTTTTTACGTCATGAAATACTTTTGGCAAAAAAAAGTTGATCATTATTAAAATAATTTAAATTAAAATTAAGTATTTTTTTGCTTTCGAATTTAATATATGTGTGTTAAGAAGGATTTTCTATTTTGCTGATAAATGTCCTTCTCAGTTCCTTCACTATTTAACTAATGATAATGTCTGAAGATTTGAAGATTTAGTTGCCAAGTGTAAAATGTTTAGGCACCGATTGGTTCGGATATAAGGAGGAATAAGTCTTTATTCCCCGCTTTATATCCAAACACTATTTTGTAATAGAGGGAATAGTAGTTCTATTTTTTAGAAAATAAGCTCGTATAATCTTGGAACAGCTATTCTACCCCAAGAAAAAGCTTATGCCCAATTGGGAACAAGCTTAATTAATGTCTAATCTAATTTTAATTATAATATTAAATTATTAATTAATCTAATTAATATACTTTAAGCTCTATTTGGTTTAGGGATAAATCGGGGATAACGAAAGTTATCCACGCTATTCTGCCAAACGAAAATTCTTTTGGCCGAAATATTTTATCCCAGTCGAACTCTACTATTCTCGATTATCCCGGAATAACTTGGAACCAACTATTCCACCCTTTTGGTGAAATAGTGCTATTCCAACATTTAATTTTAAGTTTTATTAAGATTATAAATTGAATTGAAGTAAATGTGTAGGCATGATATAGTACATATTATAATAAATTATTTTATTATAAAAATTATTAATTGTACTATATTATTACATATTATTTGTATTTAAATATTATATAACTTATTATAATAAATTATTCTTAATAATTATAATAAAATTATACTTAAATTTTATAATATTTAAATTTAATTTTAAGTAGAATTTGTAAAAAATTATTTTTATTAAATCATATTTTATAATAAATTATTTTTATTAAATATTCTAATAAATTATTTTTAGTAAACTATTTTTAATAAATTATTTTTATAATAAATTATTTTTATTAAATTATATTTTATGCCAAATTCACCGTCACTTTTTTTCATTATTCTCCACTATTCCATAAATTAACCAAATACAATTTCAATAATTTCTAAGAACAGCAGCATTACAAACCAAACTCAATTTTACTTTATTTCTGATTATTCCGGAATAGTAAACTATCCCAATGATAAAAAAATTTATCCTAATATTCGTTATCCCCAAACCAAATGGGCCCTAAGGTACCGTTTGGTTCAGAGATAACGAAGAGATAAAATATAGTCTACTGTACATACATGATCCCAAAATAATACATCTCCTTAGTATACAAAAGCCACATCTCACAACTGGAAATAAAGATACAACTAAGCTAGTCTCGTCAGTCCTGCTATGTAGGATGTACTACAATCCAAAACCAGCCTCTATAGGGTGTTCCTCTAACACAATCTGCACAATAGGTAGGGCACTAGCTTGCGACTCCCTTATCTTGATCATACACAGCAACAGGGATGGAGGGCTCTACAAGAAAAATGTCAACAATAAAAAGCGTGAGAACTACTAAAATAAATAATTCTCAGTGGGTACCGTTACCGACGATGACGACCTACCCATTATGTTTACTAGAGTTAAAAGTAAAAAAGCTATAACTAATAATATAGCAGGAAGTAGTCAAGGCTGGAAAGAAAATCTACGGCTACAGTCTCTATACTACTAATGCTCAGAATGAAAATAGCTGGATGTATGTGTATGTATCAACTAACTAACGGGTGATCACTATCCAAACCCAATCCCAAAAACAGACTCAACGGTCAAGCCTGCGTCACCACCACTAGTAGGTGGCCCGTTAAAATGCAAGTCGCCCCGGGGATCTCTTGCCACACCCATAGGTGGACTATCAGTGAATCAAGGCTGCTACAACATCAACGCACTAAAAGACAAGCTCCAGAGTGGCACACGAGGGGAGCGACCTTACCGAGTATAGAAGTGTAGCCTCTGTCGAGCTGAAGTACGGATCATGCAGGTTGTAATCAATGCAAATGGTCAATCAAATCATAAAACTATAATCCAAGTGCCCAAGACACAATCGAATGCAGAATTCTGTGATCTGAAACCACCATCACCCCAAACGGTGTCCTAAAATATAATTAGTCTACCAACTGCTGTAAAAATTATGTCGACCCTCAGTCCGAGCGTAAAGTCATCCTACACTAATCCGAATACTCATTGTCCTCTAACCAGGGTGAAAAAATGTAAAAATAGCTATCAAAGCTAAATAGAAATGATAAAGTATCGAAAATGTTAGGTGCAAATTTTAACATAATTATAGTTGAATTTCAGCATTTATACATCTCTATTACATGCTAAGAATGAAATCTGAGAATCACTAAACAGAAACAGCCAAGAATTAATCCAATAATCTTGCTAAATTCATGTTTTAATGGCCAAAGCCACAAGCGTGCAAGTCCTATAGAGATAATGGGAAATTCGATATTTTTCGGTGATTTTTAACCTACCGCGGCAGCTACTCCGACAATAGCAACAACGCAGGCACAAATACTCCCCTTCTTAGTCCAAAATTCCAAATATCTGTCACACCCTAGGTTGCAATGGAACCCGGGCTCGCCAACTGACCTGCCATATGTGCAAGAAGCCCAGGTACACGAAGTGAAACAAAACCTGAAAACAGTCCAAGAGACTACTACTAGCAAATATCAGAGCTGAAATAAAATTGCTAAAAGCTAAAATATAGTCCACTGTACATACATACATCCAAAATGATACAATAATACATCTCCACCTAGTATAAAGCCATCTCTCACTGCTGAAAGTAAATACATAAGCATTTCAAACCAATCGTCCAGGTATGTACAATGAATTACTCTTAAAAACAATGACAAGAATGTTTGTATTACAATATAACCAAAAAGGTGTCATTTTGTAGCATGATTATAAATTTGTAAAATATGTTTAGTACAACAAATCTTACAATAATCTACGTCAGACAGTAAAATTCTGTTACTAAAAAAAGTATCCATGAGGGGAAAAAGGATAGTATCCAACTCCAAATTTAGTTATAATGCTCCTGTATATGTAAATACTTGGTCAATAGGTTAGTAATAAGTTAGATAAAGGGTATTGCCGATGCTACAGAGCAGCACGTTATCCATCACAAAAATATAGTACGTCACCTAGTGAAAGTATAATACTTTGTCCATCATCAAAAGTACAATGTACCCTAAAACCCAAACAATTAATAAAGAGACTGCACACATATTATCAAAAAGTTAAAGAGCTTCAAATGGAAATCTATTAATTAAGGGCCCAAAAAGGAAGCATAAACAAAAGCGAATAAAGTTCAACACACATAATTTACAAAGCGCAACAATGGGATGGGTGAAAGAACATTCCTTCGCTTTAATATAAGAAAATTTGTAAACAGGGACACAAAACAGCAACAAAAGGAAAGTGGAAAAAAATGGTCTGCATGAGAAACAAAGTTTTCAATGACAGTATCTTGCTACTTTTATAAGTTAAAAGGGGTAAAAAAAAAATAGCCACACAATATTATACTAGAACCAAAGGCAATATTACAAAGATAAATAGGAAACCAATTAAGACGAAACAAGAAGCAGCGCAAAACTTCAAGAAGAAAATAATAAATGCGTTGATTGGGGAAAAACGGGATAACCAAAAAAAAAAAAAGAACTGGAAAAAGACAAATAAAAAGAAAAGATTGCAAAAACTTAGTAAAGGAAGAGGAAATTTCTGAACCAAAAATACAGAAATTCAAATAAAACTGGGGAGGAGCTATAAGAATCTAACATATTCAAACAAGAAGGTACAACAAGGAAAAGAAAAAAAAAATAGAAAAGAAGAAACTAAGAGTAAAAAGGAGAAAAAAAATCAGTGGTACAAAACCCATCAGTAGCTAACAATAGATATGTTGGGAGCTTAACGGAGAAAGCAAACAAAAAGTAGACTTAAAAAAAATGTAGAACAAGGAAAAGGAGGGAAAAAAAGGTAGTAATAAAAAAAAAAAAAATAGAGGGATTGCTTTAGTACAAAACATCGCATAATTAAATATGTACTAGTGCAAAAGAAGACAGATCTGCAGAAAAGTATTACAAATTTGGGTAAAAGTTTCCTCAAGAATACAATCAATAACAAAATTTTGTTGTAGACATCAAGAAAGGTAAATCATTGAACTTTTTCGCATAAATGATTGTTCCCAAGAACAATTCGAAAGCACAAGTTTTACATAAAAAGGTGAATTAGGAACACAACAAGATAGAAAATAATAATACAAATATAACACTATAAAAGGTAATAGCACAGGATAAAAGAAAGAGAAAATGAATTTAAACTGTAGAAAGGAAATGAAAAGGAGGTAATGTTAATATTACTTGCTTCAAAACTAACCCCCAAAAATAAAATTATAAAGATGGAAAGAGTTTAGGAAGCACACAAGAAAGAGAAAAATAATGACAAAGCCTAGCTAAAAATCACAAGAGCAATCACGCATTGAAAAATAAAAACTACATAATAAATAACAAGGCCATACTTAAGAATTTTAAACTAACAGAAGCCAAAGACAATAAAATATTAAATAAAGATCAAAGAAGTGAAAGAAAGGACAAAAGAAAGGATAGAGAAATAGAGGGAAAAAAAATAAAAATTATTAACAAAATATATTTAATAACTAGAAAAAAAGAAGAAGAGGAAATTCCTAAACTGTTGCAAAAGGCAAATTTATTTCATTGAAAAGCCATAATCAGTAACACAGAAAAATAGAAAGATTAAATAGGCTAGTAAAAGTAGCACTTTTATATAGTAGCAACATATGTTCAAACAGCAAGTCATATATGTATAATGAAATACATTGAGAAAACAAATTATAAACAATAAGTAAACAATATATAAATTAAACAAAAGAATCGTACAAGGTACAAAAGATGCAAATTAAATTAAACAAGAGAAGAAAAGCTTCAAATAGAGAAAAAAGGAGACAGAAATAAAAGCTGAGAGATGAAGCTAGGATAAAATATGGTAAAGAGGCACAATCTAGCATTCAAACTTTTAGTGAACATATGTTGACATTTACAGAGTCTCCTAGCTAGCATAAGTCATCACTCTTCCCGGCTTCCTGCTGTAGATCCAAGTTTCTCTAGTATGTATTGTATCAAGCAAAGCTAGAAGTCTTTACAGGAGTATAGTTTTCAACTCATATAAAACTATAACCGTATAATCGCAAGCATCATTAACAAGGAAGGTTTACTCTATAGGCCTAGTTTGGTAATGTGGTTTCTAAAAGCACTTTTTTATACTTTGGAAGGTCCAAAAATTTCAAACGCTTTCAATCTTCCCTCTTTTTATGCTATAAAATTGCGGTGGCATCCGCTACCAGAGAAGTGTGTGCTTACATGCTTCTCCAATGGCAGTTGCCAATGTAAATTTACATCATTGGAGCATAAAAGATTGGAAATGCTTTAAACGTTTTGGGCCTTCCAAAGTATAAAATAGGTGCTTTTAGCCCCCTACATTATCAAACTAAGCCATAGTCAATCTAGTGTTTTGGACAAATAAGCGACCGAGGCTCTACATTTTCTCCCTTACAGCTAGGGGTGGAACTGGTCTGTGTTCGAATCGGGACACCGTGAGCCCAAACCCGGCCAAGTAAATTTAGTGGGCTTTGGGCTGGGCTTGGCCCAAAAAATTATTATATCGAGCAAAACTACAAGTCCTTATAGGAGTATAGTCTTCAACTCATATTATGCTATAACTGTAAAATCAGAAGCACCATTAACATGGGATGATTTACTCCATAGTCCAACCTGCTGTTTTGGACATATAATTAAGCGACCAAGGGTCTACGTTTTCTCCCTTATCGCACAACCGTTCCTTGTCAAATCCTTATTTCCTATCACTTAATATCAAACACAGAAATTTCCCATTTGACTAATTAATCAGAAAGAATTCTCAATTAATATGACAGCCCTAAAATAACTTTAGCTTATTTGCCAAATTTAGAATATATCACCCTTACTCAATTTGCCTCAATCTTTGATGTTATGCAAAGCCATTCTGCGCCTGATACAGACTCTTGGCTATCAAAACATGACTTCAAAGTGGCAACTATATTTCAACCTCAACTCAAATTTTGGCTCAACTTTCCTAGTTCGATGTCCTATGCTCGTTTATTTCGGTCCGTAGCCACCTTGCTCGTTTCTCTCGCGCTCAGTCTTGGGGCTGATGATAGCTGGGCCGTGGAACAGTCCAGCAACCTTTAGTCAGCAGAGGTCCTTCGCCTATCAGGCTATCGCACCACTCGCCCTCGATTCTGGGCCCATTTTGCTCTTCCTGAGCCTGGGCCGGCCCACGCCCATCTGTTCGAGACCGGCCCCCGACTGCACTCGTGATCCGTTTCCTTCTGGACAATGTCAACCCAGCGCCCGCATTCTTGGACGTGGGCCCAATCTTGGACTAGGGCCTATTGCCAACCCGATATCCGACTGCTATGGGTCGGCGACTACCGGCCCACATCGAGAAGATGTTAACTCATCTCCTGCATTCGGTCTTCCCCCCTGCGACGACATTGCCACCGCCGCACTATCGGACCCACCAAGGTCGAGTGCTCGGCTTCACAAACTGACATCGGGCTCCTCTCTATGCAGCGCGATGTGCAGGAAAGCTCGACTTCTTGAGGGGGAATCAGTGGACTCGGGGCCTACGGTGCGCAAGTGGACTAGAAAGAAAGTCAAGGCAAAGAGCCTCCTCTGTGAAGTGAACCTTTCTCTCTCTGAAGCATCCGAGCTTCATGAGTTCTTGTGCGCGGACGCCTAGACTTCGGGTTTCTCTTGTGACAGTGATGTCCTTTTTGTGTGTGTCGATCGTTTATGATGTTTAACATTTTGAATTGGACCCTGCTAAGCGTTGTAGTGTTAAGTCTGTAGTTTCTAACTTTTCATGCTCTGTCGTCTGTATCCAAGAATCCAAGGTGGATTCTGTGTCTCATTCTTTTCTCCACTCTTGCTGTGGGTCTAACTTTAACATATGTCACTTCATTCTTGCTTCAGGCGCCTCCGGTGGTTTAATTACGTGTTGGAGCTCTAATTTCTTTTCGTGCTTTGAGGTTTTAGTGAGAAAGCACTCGCTGTCCCTTCTCCTGACCCACCTCGCCAGCGGGAAGACCTTCTATCTCACGAACGTCTACGGGCCTCCAACTTGGGACGGAAAGGAGGATTTTTGTTCAGAACTCCTTTCTCTCAACGACTTATGCTTGAATAATTGGGTTATTTGCGGAGATTTCAACTTCACTAAAAACCAATCCGAAAGGAAAGGAAAGCCCTGGAGCACCAAAGCTATGACCTTGTTATCAGATCTCATCAATAACCTGGCGGTTATTGACTTACCTCTGTCGAACCAAAACTTCACTTGGTCGAATATGCAACATAGCCCAACACTGGCCAAGCTCGACAGATTTCTAGTCTCTACGAAATGGGATCATTCTTTTCCGCACAGCAAGGTCAAAGCTCTCCCCAGGATTACTTCTGATCACACCCCCATCATCCTCACAACTGGGCATCGTCTTGCGACGAGGAGGTTTCGGTTCGAGAGAGTTTGGCTAACTAAGGAGGATTTTCTCTCGCATGTCCCACGCTGGTGGAAAGAAGTTTCCCCCAAGAACTCAGCCATCCTCACTTTCGCTGCTAAGCTCAGACACTGTCGAACCAGGATAAAGGAATGACGTAAGACGAACTATCATAGCATCTCTCTTGCCAAGAAGACCCTGCATGAGGAACTACAAGCAATTGATCAACTCGAAGAACAGCATATCCTACCTCAGGCAACCTTGGACAAATGGGATAATCTTAAATCACATCTTCTTACAATCTTAGAGGAGGAAGAAATTCTCTGGAAAACAAGGGCCAAACAACTTTGGTTAAAGGAAGGAGACGGTAACACCAAATTTTTCCACGCCGTGGCCAATGAACGAAAACGAAATAATTCGATAGAAGTCATTGAGGACGACACTAGACGGCAGATCACTAACAAAGAACACAAGCGATCCTACTTCTTCCACGCCTTCAAGTGACTGTACGATCAGGCGGACGAAAGTCAACCGTCCTTTGGTGACTGGAGTGGCTTATACCACTCCAACAAAATTCTTAACCCCAACTCCTTAACATCCTCTTTCTCTCTTGAGGAAGTTAAGACGGCTACCTTCCAACTAGGTAGCGATAAGGCCCCTGGCCCTGACGGCTTCCCCCCCTCTCTTTCTTCCAAACATTCTGGGAGACGGTTAAGGAGGATATCTTCAACATCTCCATCGACCTCCAAGAAGGCAGACTACTTACAGACCCGACTGACTACTTATTTGTGTGCCTTATACCCAAAAAGGAAGGAGCGCGCAAGATTAACGACTTCCGACCGATAAGTCTCATTAATGGCATACAGAAGATCATCTCCAAAGTCCTAGCCAATAGGCTAGCCATCACCTTACCATCCATCATCACTTCAACGCAATCGGCCTTCCTAAAAGACAGGCTACTGGCAGACTCGTTTGTCACAGCAAGCGAACTAATCAACTGGTGCTCCAAATCTGGAAAGGAATGTGTAAGCATCAAAGCAGACTTTGAAAAAGCCTTCGATAATATCAGATGGAGCTCTCTGAAAAGTATACTCTAGTGGCTAGGATTCAGCGACAAATGGTGGACCTGGATTGAACAGTGCATCTGCAACGCCAAAATTGCCATTCTAGTTAACGACACTCTAACAACGTGGATAAAAGCAAAAAAGGGGCTGAGACAGGGAGATCCCCTTTCCCCCTACCTCTTCCTACTGGTAGCAGACTGTCTGGCTAGGCTAACCGAATCTGCTAGGGGAAATAATCTTCTTAAGGGCATTGGACCATCCGACGAATGCCAAATGGTACTTATTCAATATGCAGACGACACAATCTTCTTTTGCGAGCCAAAAAGATACATTATGCAGAACATGCAGTTCATTTGGAAGATATTCGAATGGGCTTATGGACTTAGGATCAACAAGGCGAAATCAGAATTGTACTACCTGGGGGGGTCCAATGTTCACAACGCGGTAAGACTTGCTAATATCATTGGATGCAAAGTAGGCAACCTACCATTCCGTTGCTTGGGGTTACCATTATACGACAAACAACTACCTAAGGAGGATTGGGCCTTGGTTATTAACCGCATAAATAATAGAATTGAAGGGTGGAAAGCTAAACTTCTTTCACAAGGAGGAAGACTCACCCTTGTCAATTCAGTACTTACCAACTTGCCGCTTTTCTACCTGTCCATTTTTAAAGCGCCACAATGGGTACTGCAACGGATAGAGGCCCTGAGGAGAGCCTTCTTCTGGAAAGGGTGCTCCAAAATCTCCGGGGGAGCATGTCTAGTCAGCTGGAATACAATCTGCATGAGTAAAAAAGAAGGAGGGCTAGGGATAAAGGACATAAAATCTATGAATTTGGCACTCTTAACCAAATGGTGGTGGTGTTTCTTTAACGAGCCACACCTCCACTGGAGTAAATTAGTTAGATCTCTATATTACAACAGACGAAAGCCACTGCACGAGGGTAGAGCCTTCGTACCATATTCGCGGTGGTGGAAAAGCGTGATACGATGCCGCGACGTGTTCATCTGCAGTGCCACCTATGAGCTAGGCGACGGTAGACATATTAGGATGTGGTCTGACATATGGATAGGAGAAATCCCCCTTCGCACCATGTTCCCAGATATCTTCGAAAGCATAACGAACAAGGAGGTCCAAGTATCTCAGTGCTGGAGCCCAAACGGATGGAGATGGCACTTCATATGCCAGGCTCCGCGGTGTCTCAATCAGTGGAGAGATGCAGACAGCTGACGATGCTTAAAGAGTTGCTCCGACATAGTAGCCCTGGCGATGGCAAGGACTCGATCAAATGGCGGTGGACGTCCAACCACATGTTTACAGTCAAATCCCTCTACCAGTTTATCACAGGCGGTGGACAGAGAGACCAGACGAATCGACACATCTGGAGGTTGAAAATTCCACTCAAAATCAAAATCTTCATATGGCTGCTACTCCGAAAGAGACTACCCACAGCTGACAGACTGCTGAACCGAGGCACGCTCGTGGAGCAACATTATGTTTTATGCGCATCACTACCGGAAAGCTGCGATCACCTATTCTGCAATTGCGTCTTTACTCGATACCTACTCCTTTGTGCGAAGAGATTAGACGTTCCTGCTGACGCCCTCAGAGATCTCCGAGGCCTTTGGCTGAATATTATCGACACCCCAAATACCACGACGCGAACAAAAAGCCTAACCCTTTTATCCGCAATCTGGTGGGTCGTCTGGACGGATCGAAACAATTTCATTTTCCGAGCAACCCCCCCCCCCCGCAATTGATCAACTCGAAGAACAGCATATCCTACCTCAGGCAACCTTGGACAAATGGGATAATCTTAAATCACATCTTCTTACAATCTTAGAGGAGGAAGAAATTCTCTGGAAAACAAGGGCCAAACAACTTTGGTTAAAGGAAGGAGACGGTAACACCAAATTTTTCCACGCCGTGGCCAATGAACGAAAACGAAATAATTCGATAGAAGTCATTGAGGACGACACTAGACGGCAGATCACTAACAAAGAACACAAGCGATCCTACTTCTTCCACGCCTTCAAGTGACTGTACGATCAGGCGGACGAAAGTCAACCGTCCTTTGGTGACTGGAGTGGCTTATACCACTCCAACAAAATTCTTAACCCCAACTCCTTAACATCCTCTTTCTCTCTTGAGGAAGTTAAGACGGCTACCTTCCAACTAGGTAGCGATAAGGCCCCTGGCCCTGACGGCTTCCCCCTCTCTTTCTTCCAAACATTCTGGGAGACGGTTAAGGAGGATATCTTCAACATCTCCATCGACCTCCAAGAAGGCAGACTACTTACAGACCCGACTGACTACTTATTTGTGTGCCTTATACCCAAAAAGGAAGGAGCGCGCAAGATTAACGACTTCCGACCGATAAGTCTCATTAATGGCATACAGAAGATCATCTCCAAAGTCCTAGCCAATAGGCTAGCCATCACCTTACCATCCATCATCACTTCAACGCAATCGGCCTTCCTAAAAGACAGGCTACTGGCAGACTCGTTTGTCACAGCAAGCGAACTAATCAACTGGTGCTCCAAATCTGGAAAGGAATGTGTAAGCATCAAAGCAGACTTTGAAAAAGCCTTCGATAATATCAGATGGAGCTCTCTGAAAAGTATACTCTAGTGGCTAGGATTCAGCGACAAATGGTGGACCTGGATTGAACAGTGCATCTGCAACGCCAAAATTGCCATTCTAGTTAACGACACTCTAACAACGTGGATAAAAGCAAAAAAGGGGCTGAGACAGGGAGATCCCCTTTCCCCCTACCTCTTCCTACTGGTAGCAGACTGTCTGGCTAGGCTAACCGAATCTGCTAGGGGAAATAATCTTCTTAAGGGCATTGGACCATCCGACGAATGCCAAATGGTACTTATTCAATATGCAGACGACACAATCTTCTTTTGCGAGCCAAAAAGATACATTATGCAGAACATGCAGTTCATTTGGAAGATATTCGAATGGGCTTATGGACTTAGGATCAACAAGGCGAAATCAGAATTGTACTACCTGGGGGGGTCCAATGTTCACAACGCGGTAAGACTTGCTAATATCATTGGATGCAAAGTAGGCAACCTACCATTCCGTTGCTTGGGGTTACCATTATACGACAAACAACTACCTAAGGAGGATTGGGCCTTGGTTATTAACCGCATAAATAATAGAATTGAAGGGTGGAAAGCTAAACTTCTTTCACAAGGAGGAAGACTCACCCTTGTCAATTCAGTACTTACCAACTTGCCGCTTTTCTACCTGTCCATTTTTAAAGCGCCACAATGGGTACTGCAACGGATAGAGGCCCTGAGGAGAGCCTTCTTCTGGAAAGGGTGCTCCAAAATCTCCGGGGGAGCATGTCTAGTCAGCTGGAATACAATCTGCATGAGTAAAAAAGAAGGAGGGCTAGGGATAAAGGACATAAAATCTATGAATTTGGCACTCTTAACCAAATGGTGGTGGTGTTTCTTTAACGAGCCACACCTCCACTGGAGTAAATTAGTTAGATCTCTATATTACAACAGACGAAAGCCACTGCACGAGGGTAGAGCCTTCGTACCATATTCGCGGTGGTGGTGGAAAAGCGTGATACGATGCCGCGACGTGTTCATCTGCAGTGCCACCTATGAGCTAGGCGACGGTAGACATATTAGGATGTGGTCTGACATATGGATAGGAGAAATCCCCCTTCGCACCATGTTCCCAGATATCTTCGAAAGCATAACGAACAAGGAGGTCCAAGTATCTCAGTGTTGGAGCCCAAACGGATGGAGATGGCACTTCATATGCCAGGCTCCGCGGTGTCTCAATCAGTGGAGAGATGCAGACAGCTGACGATGCTTAAAGAGTTGCTCCGACATAGTAGCCCTGGCGATGGCAAGGACTCGATCAAATGGCGGTGGACGTCCAACCACATGTTTACAGTCAAATCCCTCTACCAGTTTATCACAGGCGGTGGACAGAGAGACCAGACGAATCGACACATCTGGAGGTTGAAAATTCCACTCAAAATCAAAATCTTCATATGGCTGCTACTCCGAAAGAGACTACCCACAGCTGACAGACTGCTGAACCGAGGCACGCTCGTGGAGCAACATTATGTTTTATGCGCATCACTACCGGAAAGCTGCGATCACCTATTCTGCAATTGCGTCTTTACTCGATACCTACTCCTTTGTGCGAAGAGATTAGACGTTCCTGCTGACGCCCTCAGAGATCTCCGAGGCCTTTGGCTGAATATTATCGACACCCCAAATACCACGACGCGAACAAAAAGCCTAACCCTTTTATCCGCAATCTGGTGGGTCGTCTGGACGGATCGAAACAATTTCATTTTCCGAGCAACCCCCCCCCCCCCCCCCCCCCCCCCCCCCCCCCCCCCCCACCCGATCACTAGTTAGAGTTAAACGGTTGACGACCGAGTGGACCGAGTTGCTTTGAGCTGTTTTAGCATCCTTCACCCCCCCTCCCCCTTCTCCCTCTCCCTCTCCCTCTCTCTAGCTTCTTTTTCTTTGTTTACTTATCCTCGGAGGCCTTAGCTGCTTCCACTTTTGTAAGCTTAGTTCATTGTGCTTAATGAATGAAGCAGGTAGTTCGCTATCTATTTCTCAAAAAAAAAAGATTAAGTTCTGATATTATATTTTTCGAAATAGAAATTGAACTCACGGTCTTATAGAATGAGTGAACTTAGAATTAGAACTGATATCAAATTATTACAAAGTGGAGGAAAAGTGCTTTACTTAATTATGGATAGAGGTTGTGGCGGAGATTCCATCTGAGGCACCTACAACAACAATGCGATGGCGGTGACCACAGAATGCGGAAGGCGTCACAGGAAGGACCTCAAGTCGATTACTATGTGAACAAAGAAACATAATTCTGCTTTTATACCACAATGTTATTATTTGCAGAAAAAAATTTATTGATTAAAAGTAAACAGTTATAATGAAAGGAGACTCAAACTTTTCAACTCGAGTTCTCCGCATGAATCGGGTCAAACTTTAATGAATTGGTCTTAGTCACCTCTTAGATAAACTAGAGCATTCTAAAAACTAGTGGTCTCAGCCTAACCCTCCGAAATAGCCGAAACATGCACCAGGAAACTACAAAAGTTACTACTGCTGAAGAGTACCGAAGCTATCAGTACCGAAGCTATCAGTACCAGAAGCTGCCAAAAAAAAAAAATGCTATCACTAGCTACTCCCACCACTACAGGAAAATATATATTTCCCGGCGGTTCGGTAGAGGCGGTTGTAACAACCGCCTCTACAAAAAACCCAATTGAGATCTTAGAGACGCTTCTAGGGGCGGGTTTTAAAACCGCCCTTATTATTATTATTTTTTTTTGCCTTAATTTTGATTTCCCTCCACAGCAAACCCTAACTTTTCCCTTTTCACTCCGCACGCGCCTTTTCTCATATGTTCGCCGCTTCGCCTCTTCGCCGCTTCGCCGCTTCCCTTTTCACTCCGCCTCTTCAATCCACCTCCTCTCGACGACGGCGCGTTAGCCTCCTCATTCTCAGCAAGCTTTCTTCTCAAGATCCTTCCAGGTTTGTAGTTATTTTTTTAAAAAAATCTCGATTAGGGTTTTATTAGCCTCAATGAGGTTTTTTTTCCTCTTCTTTTCCATTCTCTATTTTTTTTCCTCTTAATATCGATTAGGATTTTTGGGTAGTTTGTCAATTTTTTGGATCTTTTGACTTGGAAAAAGCTTGTGAAAAGTTTTTGAGGATTTGATAGAACTTATAATTTCTCCTATCTAATTTGTGATTCCGGATTTAAAAAATATACAATCCCCATTTAATAGCTTCTTTAAAAAGGCACTTGAGGAACTTTTTAGTAAATAAAAAGCATTTGAAAATTTCCAGCGTGTTGTACTGAAGTAGATGATTTTTTTTCTTTTAATTTTTTTGATGATAATGTGAGAGTAGGTGTACACATAATTTTGTCGAAGATACAAAATAAACTCTGAAGTATTAAATGCGAGAAAAGAATCTCCTGAAATTTTAAATGAGTTGGTAATGGAATAGGGTCATTTTCAATAGCATGCATTATGTTGTCAAATTTCCTTCAATTTGATCCACGTATAGGAAAAAAAAAAAAAGTAATGTCATCCTGTTTAATTCAAAATTCTGAGCTCAAAGGTTTTAATATATATTTCAGTTTTTTATTTAAAGATTTTGCTTTAATTCTAATTTGTAAACAATGAACTATTTGTTTTCTAAATCTTACTTCAATGTTTATTTTTTAAGCAATGATCTTGCTCTTAGTTTAAG
The DNA here is from genome assembly GCA_016920855.1 of Puya raimondii. Taxonomy (NCBI): domain Eukaryota; kingdom Viridiplantae; phylum Streptophyta; class Magnoliopsida; order Poales; family Bromeliaceae; genus Puya; species Puya raimondii. The sequence continues at coordinate 24,470,826 of JABWPP010000050.1, read as the reverse complement.
CTTACCTCCTGCTTAGATATGATTATATTGTTTCAAATATCTACATATATAGCTCTCCACATGGTTGTAGTTTCAGACAATATTGTTTTGAGGCATATGTTGTCATATTTTGCCCTATTTTGCTATCACAAGGTGCAGATACTTACTAGAAAAAACAAAACCTCATCTTGTGAAATACTTTGATATTTTGCATCTTCGCCTTCTCAATTTACCTACAGTACATTTAGTTTCGTTTGTTATGTTGTTGATTAGTGAATAAATTGTTACTGTGTTGATTTCAGAATTATCAGTAGAAATTTAAAACTTTATGCCAATGTAGGATATTGTTTAATCAGTTAATTTGCTTTGGTCATTTGAGCCTTTATTGATGCGAGAACTGGTATTGTACATGCATGCTTACCTATGCTGATGTTTCTCAATGTTTGATTGCTACTTAGACATTTCTAGTTAGATATACCAAGGTGTCCTTGATTATACTACTATCTTATGTGTAGAAATTAAATGAAATTAGAAACCCGTAATACACACACACACACACACACACACACACACACACACACACACACACACACACACACACACTCTACTTTTGTGTATATTTAAATTTATTTGGAGCATGTGAGCACTATTCCTATAATGTAGATGAAGCATATAAGTGTTTACATTTTTTTCAGTTGTTTAATCACATAAATGGACAAGAGTTGGATGAAAAAACCTAGAAGCAGTACCGAATATAAAGAAGGAGTCAACCAATTTCTTGATTTTGCATTTCGAAATGCATCACATGGTGGCAAGATTATGTGTCCTTGTATCCGTTGTGTTAATTCCTCTTTCCAAACATACGACATTAATGTTAAAGTACACTTGATATGTGATGGATTTTTAAGAGGATATACTCGTTGGATTTGCCATGGAGAGGATCCTATAACATCATTATCCTCTAGTAATCCTACCGCATCTTCCTCCTCTAGTCAAGTCTCTCATTTAGAAGCGAATGCAAGAAGATTAGATGATATAGACGGACTTTTGCATGCTGCTATGGGTATATCTAATGAGGAAACTACTGGGATTAATTTTATTATAAATGAAACAAATAGACAACAATCTGGTGAATTTACTACTACAGAGCAAAGTAGAGAAGCAGGTGATGCACAAGAACCTACAGAAAGCGCCGATGCAGAACAGCATGGAGGAAGCTCTACTAGACAGCCAAGCGAGTTTTTAAAGTTTTTAAAAGACACAAATGAGGAGCTTTATCCTGGTTGCAAGAAAATTTCAAAATTATCTTTCATAATCCATTTATTTCACTTGAAATGTTTAAATGGATGGACAGGAGAATCATTTAGCAAGTTGCTTGAGCTATTGATTGATGCATTCCCAGAATGGACGATACGCACCTCTAGACATTCCTAGATGGGATAATAAAGCACTTAATTCATACAAAGAAAAAATGCTTAAACTTATTGAGGTATCATTTTTTCGCAAGCATCTATTTGTACTATACTTTCATTTCTGTTTTGTTATAATCTAATGATCATATATGTTAAGCAGTCTAAATTTTCATATCCGATTAGCACAAGAGATTGGGTTTTAGCATCACTGAACAAAAAATGGAGAGATTACAAGAGTGAATTGAAGTCAGAATATTTTCATCCCCATGAGAAGTCTATAAATGAGATAATGGCTACTGTGCCGCCAGATGTCATTGAAGACCAATGGTGTAGAATGGTATCGGAATGGTGTACTGAGAAGAGTAAGGTTGTAATTCTATTTTTTTTCCTCTTGTAATGTAGATATACTTAATTTACAACTTACATTTTTAAGTCATATATTATTCTTTGGTGTATAGAAACTTTGTGAAGCAAATACGGCAAATTCAAGGAAGCAAAAAAATGCTCATACATCCGGTAGAAAAAGCCATGCAAGGCGAAGGAAGGAATTGGTAATGTCTAACATTAAAATATTTTTCGTTCTTTTAACTTAATTACAATCAATGCTTCTTTTAATTCAATAGTAAATTACTAGTTTATAATATTGGAAATCTATTGTTCTTTACTACTTATAATGGTCTCTAGTGTTGAATTCTATTTTTTTCAGTTATTGTTGGATAACTATCTAAATTTTCTGTATTTGATTTTGAAGGAAAAGAAATATGGAACGGAACCTGATAGATTAACATTTTGGGAGATAACACATAAGAAAAAAACCGGTGAATTTGTTGATTCAGATACTGTGAGAATTTGAATTTTTGAAAAATTTGGATTCTGTATTCCTCACCCCTGATACTGTGTTTTTGATCTGTATACGTATATATATACAGGTATTTATATATATATATATACGCATACGTGATTTTTATTGGGTTTTATCGATTTTGAGTTTTTGTCGCGGAGAGAGAACGGCTTAACGGCGCGATCCGGAGTCCGAATCTGACGATCCAAAATGGTAGGTTCGATGTCTTGGCAGTGCCGAACGCGATGGCGCAAACCGTTTTGACATGCGACGTACGGTTTGAGAGAAGTTCCATCTTCTTCGCCGAGAGGTCGAATGTCACTTTTTTTGGTTTCGCGATTTAGACCCTGTTCTCGCACCGTTTCGTGTGAGATTGCTTGTGGAGGGGTGTCTGGGCATTTTGTACCTGCTGTGAGGGACTGAGGAGGGATTTACTGTGTTTGGAGGGCTTATTTGCATTTGTGCACTTGTGTATTAGTGTGTGTGTGTGTGTGTGTGTGTGTGAGTTGGAGTCCACTCACTCCCTCTCTCCCCCTCAGCTCCCTGAGGTGAGCACCAGCTCCCCCTGCCCATCAACCTCCTCCCCGAGCTCTGCCGACCGCCGCCGGCCATCCCCTGGCCGGAGCAACTCCGGCCAAGCCTCTCCCTTTCCTTTTCTTCTACTTCTCCTTCTTCTTCTTCTTCTTCTTCTTCTTCTTCTTCCCTGCGGTGTGCACCCAGGGGAAACCCATGCATGGGCTTCCCCTGAGGTGGCACGACCGCTGGAGTGGTGCGCCGCCGCCGGGAGCCGCCGCCGTGGGCCGCCTAAGCTGCTGCAGCCACTGCTGGGGTAGCTGCTGGTCGAGGCCTGTGGGCTCGGGCCGCCGCAGCCTCCCGCAGCTCGGGAGGGTGAGCCTCGCCTCCCCCGTCACCTCCGGCGCCGCCTCCTTCTTCCCCGGCCGTCGCCGTGCCGCCGGAGCGCCGCCGCAGCCGCCGCAAGCCTCGGTGGGGCCGCTAGGGCAGCCGCGGCCGAGCCAGCTCCGCCGCCGCCACCCGCCGCCGTTTTTGTCGCGGTCACCAACAGGACGGCGTCCGGCGACCCCCTCGTGCCGGTGCTCGCGTCGCCGCCGGCCGCCGTCGCTGTCCGATGCCGCGCCGCCGTGTCTTAGCCAACCCGAGGGCTACCGGTTTCCCCGCGCCGCCGCCGCCGCTTCCCGCCGCCGGCTGAGGTGAGCCCCCTCTTCCTTGCCACCTCCTCTGCCGATGCTGGGCGCTGCCGGCCTTGCATGCCGGCCGGCAACCGGCCGGAGCTGGTTGCTCCTGCCGGGGTCTCTTTTGTGTTGCTTTTGGCCGCAAGCTTGTTTTTGGGCTCCCTGTCGCCTCCTGAAGCCCGGGAAGGTGAGCACGATGATCGCGGCGATGCGCCGATCACCATGCTCACCTTAGTTTTAGGTTTTGTTGAGCCGTTTCGCTGTTCGGCCATTGTCGAGCTTTTATTCTTGTATGTTTGCTGTTTTTATGGTTGGTTTGAGCCAGCGACTGTTCCTGTCGCAGCGAGGCTGTGAGCACGGCCTCCGTTACGTCGTTGCCTATCCTCTGGTGCTTGCGGAAGGTCGTGCGGACGAACGGAGCGCTCGAACGGCCTTTATTTATGCTTGCTTATCGCATGTACTCACTATTTTTATGGGTTTTCCCGGCCTGCGACTGGTTTTGTCGTAGTGGGGCTGTGAGCACGGTCTCCGTGACATCGTTACCTATCCGCTGGTGCTTGCGGAAGGTCGTGCGGATGTACGGATTGCTCGAACGGCTTTGTTTAGTGCTTGTATGTTTATAATTGTCGTTTGTTTGTGGACTTTGGCGTTTGTGGCAGCGTTGCGACGCTGTGGGCAGCAAGGGTATGGTCCTAGGGGCCCTGTGGACTGGTTGTCCAACCCTCTTGCCCTTCGCGGAGTTTCGGATTCGTTTCCGACGCATTTTTCGATGAAATAGTCGGTGAAACGCGTGTTTCTTGTTTTGCGACTCACTCGCTGTTCTCGCAAGTGACTTGGCTTCGTCGTTTAGCCTTGTTGGCTGTTCCTCATCGCTGTCCCGAAGATCCGAGGACAGCGGATGAGTGACGAGGGGTTTCGGTGCCAATTCGGCATTTTTCGGGAACCCGGGAAACCTTTTCGGGTGCGTTTGTAGTCGTGGCACCCCGAGCTTGTGCTCACTGTCCCGCCACCTCGTTTTGTGTGTTCGGGGACAGCGAGGGACTTGGTTGGCTGTTTGGTACCCCTCTGGGGCTTAGTGTGGTTTCGGGATCGTCCCGGTTGGTTTCCGGGCGATCCGTTGGTTTCGGGAATGTGAGAGCTTTGTGTTTAGCATCGACTTGGTGGACCTTGACCCTGTGAGTCTTTCGTAGGTCCTGTCGTGGTTCCCGAGAGCTGTCGGTGTTAGGCTTGATCTTGCCTACAGGTGGGTACTTCGATCCGAAGTCGGTTCAGTGGACTACGGTGATACCTTTCTATCCCTTCTTTGCATTTCAGTTATTAGTTCACTTGACTCCTGTTTGACTCTACTTATATGCGTGCTTGGATAGTAGAGTAGTTGTGGTTTGCATGGTTCTTGAGACGACCCAGTTGGTCGGTGGTGATCGCCTGTTGTTCCGAGCGATCCTCGTTGTGGTTTATCAGTTGCTTCACGGCTCGTTGCCGTTCTGTGGATTGAGCATTCGCATCGATCGTCACAGCTCTTCTAGCACTTCACGTACACCGCGGTCTAATCCACCGTTTGGGGGTGTTCTTTTTCGGAAAAGGGTCGTGGATTTCGACCGACCCGTGAGCCTTGATGCAGTGCGTCCAGAAGGTTTATGTGCCGAGAGATGAGCAGTGTGACAGTGCCAGGGATCCGTCCCGGTGGCTATGATTGGGTTTACTTTGTGGTTATCTCCTTTGATGTATATACTAGTTGCTTACAGTAGCATAGTTGTTTCAGTTGTATGTCAGCCTCATACTTACTTGTGCTACTGTATACCATATCTACCTTTTGTTGACCCTCGTGCCGGTGTGTACGCCTCGCCTTCGTCGGCTTGCGGTACCCACTGGGAGGGGAGACATGTTTACATGTTCTCACCCCCCGCCCTCGTTGTTGTTTTCAGGTAAGCAGGGTGGTGAGTGTCGGGACGCTGCGAGGCACGCCTAGATAGTAGCTCTAGAGGTTCCGACTTGTGAGGCTACTTCCCAGATTTGGTTATCACCCTACCCTTATCAGTTAGATGTGATTGTCGTTCAGTTACCCTTTTGGACATATTCTAGCATGCTTATGTGTTATGGATCTATTCATTATTCTTATGTGATGATTGCATGCTTGGGCTAGTTGGTTGTATACATATTTCTAGATCGCTTCATTTATCGAGTACTTCGGCTTTCTACCCCTCGTGGTAGCATTTTCAAATAAAGGTCTCCGTGTGGGGGAACCAGTTTTCAAATGAATTTCTGATCGATCGACTTTGGGTTTTCAAAAGAGAGTTCTCGTGTGGAGAACAGTTTTCAAACGTTTCTTCAATGATTGAGGTTAGGGTTTCAAAATAAAGCTTCTGCGCATGGAGCAGCTTTCTAGAATGATCTGTTGTATGTGCATTGCATCATCCTTCGCCTAAGAATTTGCTTAGATTCATACAGGTTTAAGGACTGTTAGCTGTATGAATCTCTTGTGTTGTTATGCTGTTGTGATGAATGAATGGTGGTTGTGATCCTGTTGTATGTTGTGGACGCCGTGCAAATACAGGGGAGGCTCTGTCCGTGTGTACAGTGGACCCTGTATTTGTGGCGGGTCTATACGTGGCGCGGGCTAGGCTTTAAAAAAAAAAAAAAATTGGCACGTTTTTTCGCATCTAGAACTAGTCCGGGGCGTGACAGATTAAGATGGTATCAGAGCGTAAAGGGAACAAACACTCATTCATTCATTAACTTGTAACTGAACCACTGGTTAGGCTGACCCATAGGAAGACCTAGGATGTGTAGGTGCGCGAGTTCGAGGGGTTTGTTTTCGGCTTGTGTTTTGTGGGAGTTGCTGACCCCTTTCTCTTGCGCGGGTTTCTGCGTTTTGCAGTTGGTTTGTGGTCGTGGTAGACCTCCTCGTCCGGGTCGTGGTGGTGGGCGTGCGCCTGCGGAGCCGTCTGCTGGTGTTCTGTTTCGGGCTTTTGCGGCTGGTTTGAGTGAGGAGCTGGCAGGAGGCAGACAACCTGGTGTGGACCGTACCCTGTGTGCTTGAGGCCGAGGCGAGGGGTCAGCTGGCGACCCTCTCTGGCATGTCTGGTTTGTTCCGGTAGTTATACAGCAGCAGGCTGCGGCGACTGCCGCTCCAGCCCCTCCTACTCCTTTGCTGAGTGCCCCGATGACTGCAGACCATCATGTGGCACCCACGTCGTTGTGGCCACGACCGTGACGACGACAGCGACTTCGTCGGCTATTTCGCGCGTGGACGCCGACCCCGTGGTTGAGGGTGGTGGCCGCATCTGAGCGCGTTTGGCGGATTTCCTGAGTTTTGATCTGCCCTTGTTCGCAGACTCGTGCTCCTTCTAGAAGTGGTGGTGGAGTACCAGACAGATACCAAGTGGCAGGGTGTTTTACCCCTTGCGCAACCACTCGTCGACAGGTGGTGGCCCTTGTGGGCTAGGTGACGTCACTTGGTGGATCTGTGTTGTCGTTCGGGCTGTTCTTGCCTTGGCCCCACTTTCCGTGTAGAGCACGAGGGCCCTGCGAGCGTCTCTACGGAGACGGTGCTGTGAGCGGTTTCGACCGCAGCTTGGGTGTTTCCCTCTCTGTTTTGTTGGGTAGGGCGGTGAAGCCTACCCCTCTGACGTCTTGCTGGTGAAATCGTCAGTGTTGGTCTTTCGACCTTTAGCTAGTTCTTGCGTCGAACTGATGTGTACTAAACTGAGTGGACACTGTTTGGTGTCGGGTTTTTGTTTGGTGCCTACGTGGTTTGCGGCTATCCTAACGCCTAAATTGGTGTGTTTTGGGATTCCTGGTGGTATGTGTAGGTTTTCGTGTTGCCGCGAGATCTTACAGGTTCTTGTTGGAGATCTCACCGCGTTCGACGCTGGTTAGTCGACGCTGGTTTTGTTCTTCCTCCGGTTTGGTTCGTGTGGTTGACGACCCTTTGTCACCTGTAGCCGTCGGTTCGTTGTTGGAAGCCGATGACTCCTAGGGAGTTGGCTCAGGGCAGACTTTGTTTTGTGGGTCGGTTTGCTGTTTCCCGTTAATTCGGTGACTCGTCTGTGTTTTTCGTCCAGCTTTGGAGTTGGTTGACCTGGTACCCTTGTGGTGTTGCCAACTGGTTGTTGGCCTTTGATCTTGGGATATTTCGCTTTTCTTTTGATAAGTACGTTGGCTGCAGACAACGTAATGTCAAAAGTTAGGACGAAATACCCTCTCCCTTTTGGGACCTTTTGGATTGGGTCGGTGCTTTCTCTTGCGAGACAATCTCTTGTCGTCGCCTTGTGGGAAAGCTGTGTGGTGGTCATCCCTGATCTAGTTGTGAGCCTTGAGCTAATCCTGGCGTGGTTTTGCGCAGTTGATTTGCCATCACTGCCGTTGGTTTGACTCCGGTTGAGTCAGGTTGCCATTTAGCTCAGTTTCGGGATGACGGGAGCCTGGTTGTTGGCTCCGAGGTCTCTGTGCCTGTGGTTGCGTACAGGGTTTTCACCGCGATTTTCGTGTAGTCTTGCTTTGGAGAGCGTGTCCGCTCACTTGGGTCTGATGTTTGGCATCACTGGTGATTTTATCGCTCGTGCGATTGGCAGCCCTGTGCACCAGAGTGATGGACTCGCAAGGTTTTGTTGGTTGGATTGTGAGTTCGAGCTTATCGAGTTGTCGGTGTTGTTTTAGTGCTCTCTACTGCAGATCTACGATCTCTTCGACCGGCTCCAGGGAGCCTCGTTTCTCTCGAAGATTGATCTGCAGCCAGGTTATCTTTAGCTGAGGATCAAGGCCGAGGACGTTGCGATGACGGCCTTCCAGACTCGTCACGGGCGTTACGAGGTCACGGTTTTGCCGTTCGGTTTGACGAACGTCTCGACAGCTTTTGGATCTGATGAACTGGGTTCACGGTAGTTCTTGGATCAATTTGTCGTGGTCTCCTTTGACGACATACTAATCTTTTCGAGGAGTTTCCTTCTTGGTTCACATCGTGACGCGGGCTGGTTTTGCGGTGAAACTAAGAAAAGTGGACTCTATAGTGGATTGGCCTGTTCCGACTTCTGTGGTAGAGATTAGGAGCTTTCTCGGCTTGGCGAGTTGTTGCCGGCGATTTGTGAGGGTTTTTCTCAAGATCGCCGCCCCTTTGAGCAAGCTGTCGAGGAAGGGCGCGTTGTTTCTGTAGACTCCCGCTTGTCTGATGAGCTTCTAGGAGCCGATGGACTGTTTGACCCGTGCCCCTATCATAGCATTGTCGCAGCCTGGTGAGGTTGTTGTGGTCTACTGCGATGCATCTTGGATAGGATTGGGGTACGTGTTCATTCAGCTTGAGAAGGTCATCGCGTATGCTTCGCGCCAGTTGATGGACTATGAGAAGATCTATCTGGCGCTCGATTTCGAGTTAGCAGCAGTGGTGTTCGCTTCCAAGCTTTGGAGACACTGCCTGTACGGAGCGTTTGGTGGTGGAGTTTCGTCAACTAGAGTTGGAGTTTTACCTCATGGAGCTACCGAGTAGTTGTTGACCTTGGAGGTGCAGCCCACATTGTCGGATTGGAGTTTCGGTGGGCAGCTGATGGATCTGCACTTGTAGAGAGTGCGAGTAGACGCCGAGCAGGGCAGAGATGGTGACTTCATGTTGCATGATGATGGTTTCCTTCGAGGACGGAGGTGTGTGCCCAGTGATCCGGATTTGTTAGGTGAGAGTTTTTGACTGAGGCACACTAGTCGCAGTACACCGTTCATCCAGGAGGGACGAAGATGTACCGCGACTCGAGACAGAGTTTCTGGATGTAGCTCAGCATGTGGCACTGTGACTGGTTTGTCAGCAGGTGAAGGCTGAGCATCAGCGACCAGCAGAGAAGCTTCGACCGTTGCCTGTACCTGTAGGGAAGTGGGAGCAGTTTACCATGGATTTTTTTTCGTCACCGGGTTGCCTCGTTCTCAGCGAGGTCATGTTGCGATCTGGGTTTTGTGGACTGATTGACGAAGGTAGCTCACTTCCTACCGGTACACTCGACTTAGTCTCGGGATCGACTGGCGCAGCGCTACTTGGATGAGATCGTCAGGCTGCTTGGAGTGCCAGTGTCGATCGTTTTGGATTGGGGTTCTCGCTTTGTTTCCCAGTTCCGGAGGAGCTTGCAGCAGACACTGGGGAACGAGGCTCGACTTCAGCTCTTCTTCAGCTCGGTTTACCACCCTCAGAGTGATGGGCAGTCGGAGCGAGTCTTCCAGACCCTTGAGGATATGCTCCGGGCATGCGTTTGGTTTTTGGTGAGGGTTGGTTCAGGTATCTTCTCTGGTGGAGTTCGCCTTCAACGACAGCTTCCAAGCGAGCTTTGGGATGGCACCGTTCGAGGCGTGGTTTGGACGTCGTTGTCGATCACTGATCTGTTGGGTTGACGTGGGTGAGCGTCGAGTGATCGGCCCGACAACGGTTCAGCTGAGGGAGGATCTCAGCTGCGGTGAGGTGCCTTTGAGATTTTGGCTCGCAAGGTGAAGCAGTTGAGGAACCGGAGTTTTCTATGTGTGTGACTGCAGTGGACGAGTCGCGAGGAGCGCGAGACTTCTTGAGGAGCTGGAGTCTGCTTTGTGTGAGTGGTATCCGCTGTTGTTCGCGGATGGTGTGTGAGTAAGTTTCGAGGACGAAACTTCTTGTTAGGTGGGAGTGATGTGAGAATTCGAATTTTTGGAAAATTTGGATTCTGTATTCCTCACCCCTGATACTGTGTTTTTGATCTATATACGTATATATATACAGGTATTTATATATATATATATATATAAATACCTGTATATATATACGTATATATATATATATATATATATATATATATATACGCATACGTGATTTTTATTGGGTTTTATCGATTTTGAGTTTTTGTCGCGGAGAGAGAACGGCTTAACGGCGCGATCCGGAGTCCGAATCTGACGATCCAAAATAGTAGGTTCGATGTCTCGGCAGTGCCGAACGCGATGGCGTGAACCGTTTTGACATGCGACATACGGTTTGAGAGATGTTCCATCTTCTTCGCCGAGAGGTCGAATGTCACTTTTTTGGTTTCGCGATTTAGACCCTGTTCTCGCACCGTTTCGCGTGAGATTGCTTGTGGAGGGGTGTCTGGGCATTTTGTACCTGCTGTGAGGGACTGAGGAGGGATTTACTGTGTTTGGAGGGCTTATTTGCATTTGTGCACTTGTGTATTTGTGTGTGTGTGTGTGTGTGTGTGTGTGTGAGTTGGAGTCTACTCACTCCCTCTCTCCCCCTCAGCTCCCCCTGCCCATCAACCTCCTCCCCGAGCTCGGCCGACCGCCGCCGGCCATCCCCTGGCCGGAGCAACTCCGGCCAAGCCTCTCCCTCTCCTTTTCTTCTTCTTCTTCTTCTTCTTCTTCTTCTTCTTCTTCTTCTTCTTCTTCTTCTTCTTCTTCTTCTTCTTCTTCTTCTTCCCTGCGGTGTGCACCCAGGGGAAACCCATGCATGGGCTTCCCCTGAGGTGGCACGACCGCCGGAGTGGTGCGCCGCCGCCGGGAGCCACCGCCGTGGGCCGCCGGAGCTGCTGCAGCCACTGCTGGGGGAGCTACTGGCCGAGGCTTGTGGGCTCGGGCCGCCGCCGCCTCCCGCAGCTCGGGAGGGTGAGCCTCGCCTCCCCCGTCACCTCCGGCGCCGCCTCCTTCTTCCCCGGCCGTCGCCGTGCCGCCGGAGCGCCGCCGCAGCCGCCGCAAGCCTCAGTGGGGCCGCTAGGGCAGCCGCGGCCGAGCCAGCTCCGCCGCCGCCACCCGCCGCCGTTTTTGTCGCGGTCACCGGCAGGACGGCGTCCGGCGATCCCCTCGTGCCGGTGCTCGTGTCGCCGCCGGCCGCCGTCGCCGTCCGTTGCCGCGCCGCCGTGCCCTAGCCAACCTGAGGGCTACCGGTTTCCCCGCGCCGCCGCCGCCACTTCCCGCCGCCGGCTGAGGTGAGCTCCCTCTTCCTTGCCACCTCCTCTGTCGATGCTGGCCGCCGCTGGCCTTGCATGCCGGCCGGAGCTGGTTGCTCCGGCCGGGGTCTCTTTTGTGTTGCTTTTGGCCGTAAGCTTGTTTTTGGGCTCCCTGTCGCCTCCTGAAGCCCGGGAAGGTGAGCACGATGATCGCGGCGATGCGCTGATCACCATGCTCACCTTAGTTTTAGGTTTTGTTGAGCCGTTTCGCTGTTCGGCCATTGTCGAGCTTTTATTCTTGTATGTTTGCTGTTTTATGGTTGGTTTGAGCCAGCGACTGTTCCTGTCGCAGCGAGGCTGTGAGCACGGCCTCCGTTACGTCGTTGCCTATCCGCTGGTGCTTGCGGAAGGTCGTGCGGACGAACGGAGCGCTCGAACGGCCTTTATTTATGCTTGCTTATCGCATGTACTCACTGTTTTTATGGATTTTCCCGGCCTGCGACTGGTTTTGTCGTAGTGGGGCTGTGAGCACGGTCTCCGTGACATCGTTACCTATCCGCTGGTGCTTGCGGAAGGTCGTGCGGATGTACGGATTGCTCGAACGGCTTTGTTTAGTGCTTGTATGTTTATAATTGTCGTTTGTTTGTGGACTTTGGCGTTTGTGGCAGCGTTGCGACACTGTGGGCAGCAAGGGTATGGTCCTAGGGGCCCTGTGGACTGGTTGTCCAACCCTCTTGCCCTTCGCGGAGTTTCGGATTCGTTTCCGACGCGTTTTTCGATGAAATAGTCGGTGAAACGCGTGTTTCTTATTCCGCGACTCACTCGCTGTTCTCGCAAGTGACTTGGCTTCGTCGTTTAGCCTTGTTGGCTATTCCTCATCGATGTCCTGAAGATCCAAGGACAGCGGATGAGTGACGAGGGGTTCCGGTGCCAATTCGGCATTTTTCGGGAACCCGGGAAGCCTTTTCGGGTGCGTTTGTAGTCGTGGCACCCCGAGCTTGTGCTCGCTGTCCCGCCACCTCGTTTTGTGTGTTCGGGGACAGCGAGGGACTTGGTTGGCTGTTTGGTACCCCTCTGGGGCTTAGTGTGGTTTCGGGATCGTCCCGGTGGGTTTCCGGGCGATCCGTTGGTTTCGGGAATGTGAGAGCTTTGTGTTTAGCATTGACTTGGTGGACCTTGACCCTGTGAGTCTTTCGTAGGTCCTGTCGTGGTTCCCGAGAGCTGTCGGTGTTAGGCTTGATCTTGCCTACAGGTGGGTACTTCGATCCGAAGTCGGTTCAGTGGACTACGGTGATACCTTTCTATCCCTTCTTTGCATTTCAGTTATTAGTTCACTTGACTCCTGTTTGACTCTACTTATATGCGTGCTTGGATAGTAGAGTAGTTGTGGTTTGCATGGTTCTTGAGACGACCCAGTTGGTCGGTGGTGATCGCCTGTTGTTCCGAGCGATCCTCGTTGTGGTTTATCAGTTGCTTCACGGCTCGTTGCCGTTCTGTGGATTGAGCATTCGCATCGATCGTCACAGCTCTTCTAGCACTTCACGTACACCGCGGTCTAATCCACCGTTTGGGGGTGTTCTTTTTCGGAAAAGGGTCGTGGATTTCGACCGACCCGTGAGCCTTGATGCAGTGCGTCCAGAAGGTTTATGTGCCGAGAGATGAGCAGTGTGACAGTGCCAGGGATCCGTCCCGGTGGCTATGATTGGGTTTACTTTGTGGTTATCTCCTTTGATGCATATACTAGTTGCTTACAGTAGCATAGTTGTTTCAGTTGTATGTCAGCCTCATACTTACTTGTGCTACTGTATACCATATTTACCTTTTGTTGACCCTCGTGCCGGTGTGTACGCCTCGCCTTCGTCGGCTTGCGGTACCCACTGGGAGGGGAGACATGTTTACATGTTCTCACCCACCGCCCTCGTTGTTGTTTTCAGGTGAGCAGGGTGGTGAGTGTCGGGACGCTGCGAGGCACGCCTAGATAGTAGCTCTAGAGGTTCCGACTTGTGAGGCTACTTCCCAGATTTGGTTATCACCCTACCCTTATCAGTTAGATGTGATTGTGGTTCAGTTACCCTTTTGGACATATTCTAGCATGCTTATGTGTTATGGATCTATTCATTATTCTTATGTGATGATTGCATGCTTGGGCTAGTTGGTTGTATACATATTTCTTGATCGCTTCATTTATCGAGTACTTCGGCTTTCTACCCCTCGTGGTAGCATTTTCAAATAAAGGTCTCCGTGTGGGGGAACCAGTTTTCAAATGAATTTCTGATCGATCGACTTTGGGTTTTCAAAAGAGAGTTCTCGTGTGGAGAACAGTTTTCAAACGTTTCTTCAATGATTGAGGTTAGGGTTTCAAAATAAAGCTTCTGTGCATGGAGCAGCTTTCTAGAATGATCTGTTGTATGTGCATTGCATCATCCTTCGCCTAAGAATTTGCTTAGATTCATACAGGTTTAAGGACTGTTAGCTGTATGAATCTCTTGTGTTGTTATGCTGTTGTGATGAATGAATGGTGGTTGTGATCCTGTTGTATGTTGTGGACGTCGTGCAAATACAGGGGAGGCTCTGTCCGTGTGTATAGTGGACCTTGTATTTGTGGCGGGTCTGTACGTGGCGCGGGCTAGGCTTTCAAAAAAAAAAAATTTGGCACGTTTTTTCGCATCTAGAACTAGCTCGGGGCGTGACAGATACAGAAAGAAAAGTGGTGAGTATAAAAATTTACTTATAAGCTATTTCATAATTATATTTTTATGTAAACTGAAGACTTTTAAATAACATAACTTGATCAGAATGCCGCACGCAAAGTATTAACCGAAAAAACCCAAGCTTCTGAGCCAAGTAAAAAGGTAATTGAAGAAATATTTACAAAGCGTATAGGGGCCGAGCACAGTGGTCGAGTGAAGGGTTTAGGTTTGGGACCTACACCGACTAGCTATTATAGGCTAAATATTTGGGATTTGCCTTCAAACAATTAAACTTCTTCGAGTAAAGAACAGTCAATAGAGGTGGACAAACTTAAAGATGAGATGAAAGATATGCGTGAAGAAGTGAATCGCTTAAGGGCATTAATATCTCAAAAATTTCCTGAGGAAAATGTAGGATCTCCATCACCCGCACCTGTGCCACCTATTAATCCACAGGTAAAAAATTTAAAATTTTTCTTTACATTTTGCATTCCTATCAATTATAAGCAATTGAATTAATATAATATTTTATTTTTTTCCATTTTTTACTTTCAGGTTGTAGATCATGGCAGTGCAAATGATCCTTTCCCCAACATCCGGTCATCATTTTCAAGTCACGAGCCTTCAAATACTGATCTTCATGGCCGAACTATTTGAGAGCAACCATTGAATGACATGAGTCACATTTTGATCCGCTAAAGAACTCATGAATTTCCTTCTTGTCATTTGTTTTTGAAGTTTAGACTTATATTTTCTGTTTTGGTGTATTAGAAGTGATACTATACTATGTAAGGGTTGGCTTGTTATTGAAATTTGATACTTGATACTATGTTAAACTTTTTACAATATATTTTATTGCATTTCACCTTAATTTATATTCAATTTTGTATTCTTATGCTAATCTAGTAACGGTAAGTTTGACTTTCAAAAATGCAGCAATTGTATGTTACAAATTTACAATTTAATAATCACTGTAATTTCGGTAATTATGTAGCGGCGGTTTAAAACGCCTCAAAAGATATGATTAACATTTTATATTTACATGTATCGGCGGTTAAAACCGCCGCTAGTAACAAAATCATAAAAAATATGTTAATCTAGTGGCAGTTTATACCGTCGTTACAGAAAAACTTACAAACTGTAGCGGCGGTTTAAACCGTCGCAACAAATCTTATGAAAAAAGGTTGGTTGAGAAAATAAGCGTTTAAAACCGCCGCTATCTACCGCCGCAAAAGATTTGACCTACCCCGGCGGTCGTGCAGACCGCCGCTACAATGTAGGGACGGTGGCATTCACGGCGTTCTACCGGCGGTTAGAAGACCGCCGGTATGTTTTGTAGCGGCGGTTTAAACCGCCGGTATAAGTCAAGAAAACCGCCGCCAAAAGTCTTTTTTCCTGTAGTGCACCTTCAACTAGAATACTAAGTCTTTCGAAAATCGCCTGATAGTTGGAAGATATGTTGTTGTTGATGTGGAAGAGGGGATTTTTTTTTGATCGTTTGCGTAGTACAAATTAGAATTAGATTTTTCTGATAAGCTCAAATTTTATTTGAGAATTGAATTGTGATAACTGAATTCTTATAATTTCGACCGAACCTCCAAAAAGATTCAAAACAGTATCGTAACAAATCGGCCAAAATATCATGCTAACAACTATATACATGCATGTTTAGAATTTTAAGAGAGTTTTTAGGTTTTCTTTTTTTTTTCATTTTCTCTTTTGAAAAGTTATTGTAGAAAAATTTCAATAGTAAGAGATAACATTTTCCAATACGTAACAAGACTTTAAAGTCGCATCCTAATTGGAACTTCAGAAACAAACTAAAAGCCATTAGCTATCTAGATAAAGACGGACAAGTCAATATAAAAGTCAGTGAATGTACTTAATTACTTTCCGCAGATATAACTCCAAAATCTAACCAACATTCCATATGGCTAAGGGCCTGTTTGGTTCCACGTAAAACTATGAAAAATATTTTTGGTGAAAATTTTTTGGAGAAAAATAAACTTTACGCTCTTTAGTGTTTGGTTTATAAGAATATATATATATATATATATATATATATATATATATATATATATATATATATATATATATATATATATATATATATATATATATATATATATATATATATATATCACGATTGTTTGGTTGAAAGGAAAAGAAAAAAAAAAAAAAAAAATATATTATAGACATTTTCTCCTATTCTATATATTATATAATAATCATCATACTATATATATTAGGAAAAATGAATGAAAAAATATGTATAAATTTTTTTGGTCATTTGAAAAATAAATTTTTTTTATTAATTTATATATATATATTGTATTATTTAACATGTATTAAAATCTATGCAATATGACAATATTGTAGTTTATTAATAGATAATATGTTAAATTAAAAATATATTAAATTTATATGTAATATATATTAGTATTATCATATTACAAATTACAAATATAATGTATATTTAATATTATTAAATTTTTATAATAGTGCAACCAGTATGTGGCCCTTGGTTTGGGCAACTCATGCGGTTCACGAGGTTGGATGCTTCCTCGCGGACCGCGTGAGGTTTTTGTGCATAGACTCAGTGGGCCGCATTTTTGGATACAAATATTTTTTGTTTTCCGCTCTATTTGAGCGAAAACAAAAAGGCTGATTTTTTCGAGAATCTGTAAAATTATTTTGCGAAAAATCTCTTTTACAAGCAACCAAACAGTTGAAAAAAAAATTTCAAACTGAAATAATTTTCAGCCTGCTTTTAAAGTAAACCAAACAACTCCTAACTGATTGTCTATCTCCAGGAATGTGAGTTTGATAAGAGCTACTATGAAAAATTTAGGCACAATAATTATGCCCTATCTGTTACTTAAATGATGGGAATTTAACTGATTAAATATAATGGTGTGAGATAAGAGATAAAAATTTAACTTACTAGACATAATATGAAATTTTAAACCATTAAGTATTGTAGATAGGAATCGAATTAATACCTGAGGTTTAGGTATAAAAAAAAAATTATATTTTTAATATTTTATATTCAATACTTTTTTTCATGTCTGAATTCAAATTTTTTTATAGACCCAAAATATAAAGTTGATAAATGAGAGAAAATTAAATAAAGCTAGGTGCCTAACAAGATTCAAATTTAAAATCTACTGCTCTCTAAAATAAATATATATTGCAAAAATTCAACCCATTAGATTTTGAAAGTGGGGATTGAACTAACAAACGCATAAAACATGTAGAATGAAGGATAGTTTAGACTTGAATCTGATCTTATATATGTTATTACAAATGGAGGAAAAATGATTACCTTAATATGGTTGGCGTCACAAGAAGGACCTTGAGTTGACTACGAAGTCAAGTCCAATACACGTTGCACAAGACTTTTAAGTCAAGTCCAAATTGGCAACTTTAGGACCATATTTAGCCATTACCTATCTAGATAAAAACAAACAAGTCACTAAAAAAGTGAATGTACTTATTTTCCACAAATAACTCCGAAATCTAACCAACATTCATTATGACTACCAAGCTGTTGGTCTACCGTTGAACAACGACTTAAGAAAATAATTATGTCCAAACTTTTTCCATTTAGGGTTTAGGGTTTAGGGTGTAGGGTCTAGGGTTTAGCGCTTAGGGTTTAGGGTCTAGGGTCTAGGGTTTAGCGTGTAGTGTTTAGAGTTTACAGTTTAGCATCTAGGGTTTAGGGTCAAGTTCTCCACCATGACTCGACCTCCTTAAACCATGCTACATTCGGCTACTTGAATCGGGCCGAACATTAATAAACAAGACATTCGTTAGCTTGAATCGGGCCGAACTTTAATAAACGAGACTCAGTCATCTCTAAGCTGAAATTAGAGTATTTTAAAGACTTGTTGTCTCAGCTTAAACTTCCAAAATGGCCAAAACATGCATCACGAAGACAGACTATCAAAGCTACTTCTGCTGAAGATTACCGAAGTTATCAGTACTGCAAGCTGCCAAAAAATATATTACTACTCGAAACTATTTAAACTACTCCCACCTTCCACTAGAATACTAAGTCTTTTGAAAAATCAACTGAGAGTTGGAAAATATGTTGTTGTTGTTGTGGAAGAGGGAGCTTTTCTTTGATCACATGCGCTGTATTTATCACTTTCGCAGTCCAAATTAGAATTCGACTTTTCTGATAACCTCACCTTTTATTTGAAATTTAAATTCTGATAACTGGATTTTGATAATTTCCGTCAAACCTCCAAAAATTTCAAGACAGAATATCTAACAAAACGATCGAAATATAATGCTAACGACTATATGCATGTCTGTTTAAGATTTTTAGGGAGTTTTTAAGTTTTCTTTTTTTCTCTTTTGAAGAGTTATTGTAGGAAAATTTCAATAGTAAGAGAAAATATTTTCCCATACATTACAAACCTTTGAAGTCACGTCCTAATTGGAACTTCAGAAACAAACTAAGCGATTAGCTATCTAAATAAAAACAAACAAGTCAATATAAAAGTCAATGATGTTGGGTGTGGCCTACGTGATTTATTCAAGTCGATTCATAAAGATACAGTCAATCTATTTAAATCGATCTATAAAGATATATTAGATCTTACGGTTAGGATGTATCTGGACACGTCCTTGATGGACGGACGTGATTTAACATCCTTATATTAAGTTGTATATAAATACAACATACGGGAGTCCCGGTCTAACCCTAATCCAAAATACCTGTGACGGCTCCATTTCCGGGAATAAGGGAATTAGACTCGAAACGTCCCACTGTTTTGCAGATCGCGAACGAGGACGAACCACAAGCGAGAATCGTCGACGATAATTCCGGTAAAGAAATCGAAATCATGGCAGAAGGTACGATCCTATTTTTCTGATAAAGTTTATAACATGTGGTATCAGAGCCAGGTTTTTGCCGGATGTTCGTTTCTTTTCGATTTTTCGTTTATCTTCTTTTATATATATATATAAATAAATAAATTTTCGGTTGATTTGCGTTAATCGTGACGTCGGCCGGTCTCAATCGAGATCGGCATTCGGAGGAACGACGTCGCGCGGCCGTCGGTGCAATTGGTGGCCGTCCCGGCCGCGATAGGTAGGACCCCGCAAGGATCCGCATAATACGACCCATTAGGGGCCGTACGACGTTGGAAGGTTGGTTGTGCGGTAGTGGTCGCGGCCGCGGCCGTGCTAGGCGGACCCACAAAGGACCGCACAGTGCGGCTCCAAAAGGAGCCGCAGGTGGCAGCCCATTGGGCTTTGCCCCTCGCAGCCGCATTAGGCTGCCTAGAGGTCACCCCATGTGGGGGTTTCGGTCAAAGAAAAAAAAAAAAAAAGGGTTATTTATTTATTTATTTAATGAAAAGAGGATATATATATA
The DNA here is from genome assembly GCA_016920855.1 of Puya raimondii. Lineage (NCBI taxonomy): Eukaryota > Viridiplantae > Streptophyta > Magnoliopsida > Poales > Bromeliaceae > Puya > Puya raimondii. The sequence goes on along the minus strand of JABWPP010000050.1, from coordinate 24,451,451 downwards.
TATATATATTATATATATATATAGTTTTAGTTCATAATTTTCTTAATAATGTGACTCGTTATTGAAGAAGTCTCTATATATATAAAATTCATGTATGACATTTGGTTTTTGTTATATATGATTTTTGATGCTACTCATTAATTAATTTATTCATGATTATAAAGTAGTATGTTTAGTTTAATATTTTGCGGTATAATTTTTATATTATTATTCTGAACATACATAGGGTGATCATGAAAATTTAGAGTAGGGTATATAGTGATTATGTAGTCTATCTCCAGTGATTATGTAATCTATCTCCAGGAGTCCGACTATGATGTTGGACACCATAAAGACCCATGGACGTTTTCAGAGGCCATGCAGGGAGATAAATCCTCCCTTTGGTATGATGCCATGAAGGAAGAGATGAAATCTATGGCGGATAATAAAGTTTGGGATCTCGTTGAGTTACCACAAGGAGTCAAAGCCGTTGGCTGTAAATGGGTCTTCAAGACCAAAAAGGACTCTTTGGGTAATATAGAACGATATAAGGCCAGACTTGTTGCCAAAGATTTCACTCAAAAGGAAGGCATTGATTACCACGAAACCTTCTCTCCGGTATCCAAGAAGGATTCATTAAGAATTATCATGGCTTTGGTAGCTCATTTTGATTTAGAGCTATATCAGATGGATGTGAAAACGACATTTCTAAATGGGGATATAGAGGAGATAGTCTATATGCAACAGCCCGAAGGTTTTAGTACAGATGAAAGTAGTCACCTTGTTTGCAGACTAAAGAAGTCTATATACGGACTCAAATAGGCCTCCCGCCAGTGGTATATCAAGTTCCATAATGTAATTACTACATTCGGTTTCGTAGAAAATATTGTGGATCAGTGTATATACCTTAAGGTTAGTGGGAGTAAGTACATTTTCTTAGTCCTGTATGTGGATGATATTCTGCTTGCAAGTAGTGATTTAAGTTTGCTCAAAGAGACCAAAGATTTTCTTTCTAAGAATTTTGAGATGAAGGATATGGGTGAAGCTTCTTATGTCATTGGCATAAAAATTCACAGAAATAGATCTCAAAGAATTTTGGGTCTATCTCAGAAAGCCTACATCGAAAGAGTTCTAGAAAGATTTAATATGGCAAATTGTGCACCTACAGCTGCGCCTATTATAAAGGTGACAGATTCAATCAGAATTAGTGCCCACTGAATGATTTGGAACGAGAATATATGAAGAGCATACTCTATGCCTCTATAGTAGGGAGCTTGATGTATGTGCAGGTCTGTACCAGACCTGATATAGCTCATGCAGTAGGGATGGCCTTGATCATTGGAAAGCTGCAAAGAAGGTTATGAGATATTTACAAGGAACAAAGGACTATATGCTCACCTACAGACATTCTGATCACCTTGAGGTGGTTGGATATTCGGACTCTGATTTTGCTGGATGTGTGGATTCTAGAAAGTCCACATCAGGATATATTTTTCTCCTTGCTCAGGGTGCTATATCTTGGAGAAGCACTAAGCAAGATACAGTTGCTACATCCACTATGGAGGCAGAGTTCATCGCTTGCTACGAGGCATCGTCACAGGCTTTATGGCTGAGAAATTTTATCTCAGGTTTAAGAGTTGTCGACTCTATTGCAAGGCCAATCAAGATTTATTGCGACAATTCTGCTGCAGTGTTCTTTGCCAAGAATAGTCGAATTACAGACCGCAGCAAACATATCGATATAAAGTATCTTGCTGTGACAGAAAATGACAAGAAGAATGAGGATATTTAACACATTGGGACTAAGCTGATGATCACTAATCCTATGACTAAAGCATTGCCGGCAATCAAGTTCAAGGATCATGTTCATTATATGGGTATCTTGAGTCCATTAAAGTTTAAGTGTTTTCTTCTTGTATAAAGACTTTAATGACTATTCTATTGGATAATAACATATTTTGATTTTTGCACATGCGCATAAAGTTATTTTTGTACATTAAGGTATTATTGTGCACTAAAGAGGGACTCTGATTTGAACTTATAATATGTTCATACGGTTGTGACTCATAAAGTTATTTGATTAAGAGATACATGCTTTTGATACATGGAAGGAAGTGTTCATCTTTTGGGACATAACCGCTATGATCAAAGTATTGTGATTTCTTAATCGAGTGGGAGATTCGACTGTATAATTTAGTTGGTGTGAGAATTCGAATTTTGGAAATTTGGAATTCTGTGTTCCTCTCCCCTGATACTGTGTTTTTGATCTGTATACGTATATATATACAGATATATATATATATATATGTATATAAGTGATTTTAGAGGATTTTGTTAGTTGTTGGTTTTTCGTCGCGGAGAGAGAACGGCTTAATGGCGCGATCCGTGTCGGCGTGCGACGAACGGATTGAAAGATATTGCATCTTCTTCGCTGAGTGCTCGAATGGCACGTTTATTGTTTCGCGATTTGGACCCCGTTTTTCGCACCGTTTCGCGCATTTTCGAATTTGGAGGGGTGTAAGGGGTTTTGTTCTTGCTGTGGGAGAGGGGACTTAGGCTGTGAGGGTTGGTGAGAGGGTTGGTGAGTGTATTAATGAGTTTCACCCACCCCCTCTCTTTGTCCCTTTCACACTCCATCTCTCTCTCTCCCTCTCCCTCACTCTTTCTCTCTTTTCCTCAGCCCCCAACTGAGAGCACACTCTCCCCTACCCCTTGGCTCTTCTCCAGAGCCTCTCCGGCCGCCGCCGACCACCCTCTGGCCGGAGTTGCCCCGAGCTCCCTCTCTCCCCATTTTTCTCTTTTTCTTCTTCTTCTTCTTCTTCTTCTTCTTCTTCTTTGAGTTGTGCACCCAGGGGGAACCCACGCGTGAGCCCCCCCCTGAGGTGACTGAGCCGCTGGTGCCGCCGGAGCCGCCGTCAGGCTGCTGGAGCCGCTGCTGGAGGAGCTGCGGGCCGAGCTTGGTGGGGCCGCGCCGCCGCCGCCTCCCGACGCCGGAGAGGGTGAGCATGGTCACCCTCGGGACCTCCGGCACCGCCTCCTCCTTCCCCGGCCATCGCCGTGCTGCCGGAGCGCCGCCGTAGCCGCCGCTTGCTTCGGCGGGGCCGCTAGGGCATCCGCGGCTGAGTCAGCTCCGCCGCCGCCACCCGTCTCGGTTTTTGTCGCGGTCACCGGCCAACCGGTGTCCGGCGACCCCCTCTCGCCGATGCTCGCTTCGCCGCCGGTCATCGCCGCCGTTCCTTGCCGCGCCGACAAGCCCTAGCCAACCCGAGAGCTGCGGAGCTTCCTGCGCCGCCGCCGCCGCTTTCCGCCGCCGGCCAAGGTGAGCCCTCCCTTCCTTGTGACCCTCTCGACCGACCGTGGCCGCCGCCGGCCTTGCATGCCGGCCGGCAGCCGGCCGGAGCTAGTTGCTCCGGCCGGGGTCTTGTTTTTGCTGTTGTTGGCCGCGCCGAGGTTTTTGGAGCCCCTGGTGCTTCCCGAGGTCCGGGAAGGTGAGCATGAGGATCATGGCATCTCACTGATCATCATGCTCACCTCCATTTTGGTTTTGCTCGAGCCGCTTCGTAGTTCGGCTTTTGTCGTGCCATTTGTATGCTTGTGGCCTTGTTTTTATGTAATTGCTGAGTCTGCGACTTGCCCGAACGCAGTAGGGCTGTGAGCACGGTCACCGTGACATCGTTACCTATCCGCTGGCGCTCGCGGAAGGTCGTGCGGATGTACGGTTTGCTCACACGGCCTTAGTTATGCTTGCTTTTGTGCGCGCGCTCACTATTTTTATGGGATTTCCCAGCTTGCGACTAGTCTTGTCGCTGTGGGACTGTGAGCACGGTTTCCGTGACGTCGTTACCTATCCGCTGGTGCTTGCGGAAGGTCGTGCGGACATACGGTTTGCTCTAGCGGCTCCGTTTATTGCTCGTATGTATGGAATTGTGCTTGTTTTGGGACTTTGGCATTTGTGGCAGCGTTGCGACGCTGTGGGCAGCAAGGGTTTGGTCCTCGGGACCCTGTGGACTGGTTGTCCAACCCCCTCGCCCTTCGTGGAGTCTCGGATTCATTTCCGACGCGTTTTTCGATGAAATAATCGGCGAAACGCACGTTTCTAGTTGTGCGACTCACTCGCTGTTTTCGCGAGCGACTTGGCTTCATCGTGTAGCCTCGTTGGCTGTTCCTCATCGCTGTCCTGAAGTTCCGAGGACAGCGGATGAGTGATGTGTGGTTCCGGTTCCAAATCGGCACTTTTCGGGAACCCGGGAAGCCTTTACGGGTGCGTTTGATGTTCGTGGCACCCCGAGCTTGTGCTCGCTGTCCCGTCACTTGGTTTTGTGTGTTCGGGGACAGCGAAGGACCTTGTTGGTTGTTTGGAACGCCTCTGGGGCTTTGTGTGGTTTCGGGATCGTCCCGGTGGGTTTCCCGGGCGATCCGTCGGTTTCGGGATGTGAGAGCTTTGTGTTTAGCGTCGACTTGGTGGACCTTGACCCTGTGAGTCTTTCGTAGGTCCTGTCGCGGTTCCCGAGAGCCGTCGGTGTTAGATTGGATCTTACCTACAGGTGGGTGCTTCGATCCGGAGTCGGTTCAGTGGACTACGGTGATACCTTTCTATCCCTTCTTTTGCATTACAGTTTTTAGTTCACTTGACTCCCGTAGACTCTACTTATATGCGTGCTTGGATAGTAGAGTAGTTGTGGTTTGCATGGTTCTTGAGACGACCCAGTTGGTCGGTGGTGATCGCCTGTTGTTCCGAGCGATCCTAGTTGTGGCATATTGGTTGCTTCTCGGCTTGTTGCCGTTCTGTGGATTGAGCATTCGCATCGATCGTCACAGCTCTTCTAGCACTTCACGTACACCGCGGTCTGATCCACCGTTTGAGGGTGTTCTTTTCCGGAAAAGGGTCGTTGAGTTTGTGCCGACCCGTGAGCCTTGATGCAGTGCGTCCAGAAGGTTTATGTGCCGATAGATGAGCAGTGTGACAGTGCCAGGGCCACGTCCCGGTGGCTATGATTGGGTTTACTTTGTGGTTATCTCATTGATGCATATACTAGTTGCTTACAGTAGCATAGTCGTTTCAGTTGTATGTTAGCCTAATACTTACTTGTGCTACTGTATACCATATCTAGCTTTTGTTGACCCTCGTGCCGGTGTGTACACCTCGCCTTCGTCGGCTTGCGGTACCCACTGGGAGGGGAGACATGTGTACATGTTCTCACCCCCCGCCCTCATTGCAGGTTTCAGGTGAGCAGGGTGGTGAGTGTCGGGACGCTGCGAGGCACGCCTAGATAGTAGCTCTAGAGGTTCCGACTCGTGAGGCTACTTCCCCAGATTTGGTTATCACCCTACCTTCGCCTATTAGATGTGATTGTGGTTCAGTTATTCTTTGGGCTTACTTTAGCATGCTTATGTATTGTTGATTCATTTATTATGTGATGATTGCATGCTTGGACTAGTTGGTTATATACCTGTTTTTAGATGGTTTCATTATCGAGTATTTGGGCTTTCTACCCCTCGTGGTAGCGTTGTAAAATAAAGGTTTCCGTGTGGGAAACGGTTTTCAAATGGATTTCTGATTGTTCGGTTTTTGTGATTTCAAAAAAGAGTTCTCGTGTGGAGAACAGTTTTCAAATGATTCTTGAATGATTGAAATTAGGGTTTCAAATAAAGCTTCTGGGTAAGAAGCAGTTTTCTAGAATGACTGTTGCTTGAGCATCGCATCATCCTTCGCCTAAGGATTTGCTTAGATTCATACAGGTTTAAGGACGGTTAGCTGTATGAATCTCTCTGAGTTGTTGTGCTGTTGTGATGAATGAATGGTGATTGTGATCCTGTTGTAAGTTGTGGACGCCGTGCAAATACAGGGGAGGTTCTGTCCGCGTGTACAGTGGACCCTGTATTTGTGGCGGGTCTGTACGTGGCGCGGGCTAGGCTTTCAAAAAAAAAAAAAAAAAAAAAAATTGGCACGTTTTTCCGCATCTAGAACTAGCCCGGGGCATGACAGTTGGTACCTAATAAAGTTTTGTTTCGGCTATATGGTAATGAATATATCACTAGGCCAAGTGGGAGAATGTTGGATGTGGCCTACGTGATTTATTCAAGTCGATCCATAAAGATACAGTCAATCTATTTAAATCGATCTATAAAGATATATTAGATCTTATGGTTAGGATGTATCTGGACACGTCCTTGACGGACGGACGTGATTTAACATCCTTATATTAAGTTGTATATAAATACATCATACGGGAGTCCCGGTCTAACCCTAATCCAAAATACCTGTGACGGCTCCATCTCCGAGGATAAGGGAATTAGACTCGAAACGTCCCGTTGTTTTGCAGATCGCGAACGAGGACGAACCACAAGCGAGAATCGTTGACGATAATTCCGGTAAAGAAATCGAAATCATGGCAGAAGGTACGATCCTAATTTCTGATAAAGTTTATATTCTTTTTTATAACTCTGGGGACAACTATTTTGTTTATTTTCGTTTATTTATAATGAAAATTTATATATATATATATATATATATATAGTTTTAGTTCATAATTTTCTTAATAATGTGACTCGTTATTGAAGAAGTCTCTATATATATAAAATTCATGTATGACATTTGGTTTTTGTTATATATGATTTTTGATGCTACTCATTAATTTATTTATTCATGATTATAAAGTAGTATGTTTAGTTTAATATTTTGCGGTATAATTTTTTATATTATTATTCTGAACATACATAGGGTGATCATGAAAATTTAGAGTATGGTATATAGACTTCATACGGTTGATAAATTTTGAGTCACATAAGGTTGTTAAGAAAATTACTCTGGTTGTTTATTTTACTTCCGCTGCGTTTTAGAATAATATAGAATTTTCGGTCATTCAATATCATATAAAGATTGGTGAAATTAACTATGTCTAGGAGTAGCCACAGCATCCTAGTCATGGTATATTATCACTTACGGTATTTTTATAAGATGATATTGAATTAAAGTTAATCCGAAAATTCATACGGATTCCTAATTCAATTTTAATAGTCATTCAACATCAAATAAGGTTATTTATATTTTTCATTATGTTTAGGAGTAGCCACAGCATCCTATAGATAATGGAGAATATATAAGGATTTACTGATGGTTGAATTAAGGTTTGACTATTTGTTGCGGTCAAATGAAGAATATTTTTTAAAATTTTGACTGGAATAGGATAGCGGATTGAATTTTTAGATAGCGAGTTTTCTTATACCCACAGGTACAGAAATCTTGTTATTTAGAAATTAGTTTTTCGCTAGTCTTATTATTAAAGTAGATAAATTCTATGTGTGTAGCGCCTCTGCCCACACGAAGGTAGAATTTATCTAATTTAAAGATTATTGCCTTATAGTAAGTGATAAAGTTCTATATTGCTTGCAACGTCTTCCTCTACTGCATTTCTTAATGATGTTTCTCGTATCCCTATGCTTACTGGGGACAACTATTCTGATTGGAAAGAAAGTATTTCTTTTACTTTGGGCTATATGGATTTAGACTTGGCTCTGCGCGTTGATCAACCGCCTAAAGTAGTGGGGCCAATGACTCCACAGCAGGAATCCGCGCAGGAAAAGTGGGACCGATCCAACCGCTTAAGTTTGATGCTCATAAAGTCTAGAGTATCAAAAATCATAAGGGGATCGATTCCGGAATGTGAGAAAGCCAAGGATTACCTAAAGGCCATTGAGGAGCAATTTGTCAGCTCCGATAAAGCTCTGGCGAGCACGTTAATGAAGCGACTTTCGGGCATTAAGTACAATCGAGCCAAGGGTGTGCGCGAGCACATCATGGAGATGCGAAACATAGCGGCTCAACTAAAGGCTTTAAAAGTTGAGATCTCCGATTCTTTCTTGGTCCATCTAATTTTAAACTCATTACCGTCTAAGTTTGACCCCTTTAAGATCTCCTATAACACACATAAGGATGAATGGTCAATAAATGAATTATTGACCATGTGTGTTCAAGAAGAGGAGAGACTTAAGCAGGAGAAGCCGGAAATTTTAACAGAATCTGTTAATCTGGCGACTCAGTGCAAAAGGGGAAAATGTAAGGGTGCCTCTAATTACAAGAAGACAGCTCAATTGCCAATAAAGCATTCTGGCAAAAAGGATCAATGCTACTTCTGTAAAAAGAAAGGACACATGAAAAGGGACTGCTTAAAGTATAAAGCTTGGCTCGAAAAGAAAGGTAATGAAACTATCTATATTTGTTATGAATCTCATTTAGTTAATGTTCCTAAAAACACATGGTGGATTGACTCTGGTTCTACTGTACATATCTCAAATACCATGCAGGGTTTTCACAACCTAAGGATATTGAAGCCAAATGAAAAGATTTTAATTACTGGAGAAGGAAAAGAATCTCAAGTTAAAGGCATTGGAAATTTTATTTTAGAACTTAGTACTGATTTTGTACTTGAACTTGAGGATACTTTTTATGTTCCTACGTTTTCTAGAAATTTAGTTTCTGTATCTAAACTGAGAAACAAATGTTTCAAATTTTTATTTGAAAATAAATCTTTTACTATCTTCTCCGATAATGTCACTATTGGCGATGGTTGTTTGGTAGATGATTTGTACAAATTTAATTTGAGTCAATCTTTTGAGAATAACTTTAATATTGGTGTTAAAAGGAACATTCTTAAAGAGAACTCATCTTGTTTATGGCACAAACGTTTGGCTCATATCTCCTTAGAGAGAATAAAGAGGTTGGTGAAGGAAAGGATCTTACAAGATCTTGACTTTACCGATTTTGGTACTTGTGTGGAATGCATAAAGTGAAAGCATACCAACACAAATATCACTAAAGGTGCCAGAAGGAGTTCTGAAATTCTTGAGATCATACATACAGATATCTGTGGACCTTTTCCTACTCCTTGCTTTAATGGTCAGAGATATTTTATCTCATTTATTGATGATCATTCTAGATACATGTATCTCTATCTCTTATTTGAAAAAGCTGAAGTGCTCGATACTTTCAAAGCTTATAAGGTTGAGGTAGAGAAACAATTGGATAGGAAAATAAAGATTGTTAGGTCCGACAGAAGGGGTGAGTACTATAGAAGACATACGGATAAAGGTCAGATGGCCGGTCCATTTGCTCAATTCCTCGAAAGTGAAGGCATCATTGCTCAGTATACGATGCCTGGCACGCCCCAACAAAATGGTGTTGCCGAAAGGAGGAATAGGACGCTCATAGACATGGTAAGGAGCATGATTAGTGGCTCTTGTCTTCCATCTTCTCTTTGGAGTGAAGCACTAAAGATAGCGGTGTATGTTTTAAATAGGATTCCATCGAAGGCTGTTTCCAAAACTCCTTTTGAGTTATGGAAAGGATGGAAACCTAGTTTAAATCATCTGCATGTATGGGGATGTCCAGCTGAAGTGAGGGTTTATAATCCACATATAAAGGAGTTGGACTCTCGAATAGTCAGTGGATATTTCATTGGCTATGCGGTAAACTCCAAAGGATTCAGGTTCTATTGTCCAAATCACCCATCCAAGATAGTTGAGGCCAGGAATGCGAAATTTCTTGAGGATTTTGGAACTAGTGGGAGTGTTGCTCCTCAAAAGATAGATTTTGAGGAAATAAGGGATTCAACTGGATGATTTAGTTGTTCTTCCAAGAGATCAATTTGATCATATTGGAGATCAACTAATTCCGGAGCATGAAAATGCTGAACCAGTTGAACCTCCCCATAAAGAGCTATTTCAAGAAGAACAGACAATTATAGAGCCAATGCCCACTGAATGATTTGGAACGAGAATATATGAAGAGCATACCCTATGCTTCTGCAGTAGGGAGCTTGATGTATGTGCAGGTCTGTACCAGACCTGATATAGCTCATGCAGTAGGGATGCTGGGTAGATACCAGAGCAACCCTGGCCTTGATCATTGGAAAGCTGCAAAGAAGGTTATGAGATATTTATAAGGAACAAAGGACTATATGCTCACCTACAGACATTCTGATCACCTTGAGGTGGTTGGATATTCGGACTCTGATTTTGCTGGATGTGTGGATTCTAGAAAGTCCACATCTAGATATATTTTTCTCCTTGCTCAGGGTGCTATATCTTGGAGAAGCACTAAGCAAGATACAGTTGCTACATCCACTATGGAGGCAGAGTTCATCGCTTGCTACGAGGCATCGTCACAGGCTTTATGGCTGAGAAATTTTATCTCAGGTTTAAGAGTTGTCGACTCTATTGCAAGGCCAATCAAGAGTTATTGCGACAATTCTGCTGCAGTGTTCTTTGCCAAGAATAGTCGAATTACAGACCGCAGCAAACATATCGATATAAAGTATCTTGCTGTGAAAGAATATGACAAGAAGAATGAGGATATTTAACACATTGGGACTGAGCTGATGATCACTGATCCTATGACTAAAGCATTGCCGGCAATCAAGTTCAAGGATCATGTTCATCATATGGGTATCTTGAGTCCATTAAAGTTTAAGGCTCCGTTTGGTTCGGGGGTTAAAGCGGGGATAACGAAGTTATCCCCACTATTCCGCCAAACGAAACGAAGTTTGGCCGGGATATTTTATCCCGGTCAAACTTCGTTATTCTCGGTTATTCCGGAATAGCTGGGATAAACTATTCCATCGTTTTGACGGAATAGCGTTATTCCAAGCTTAATTCTAAATTTAATTAAGATTATAAATTTATTTAAACATAAATTATATAAACATAATATATTTAATTAATAATAAAAGAATAAAATATCCAAGCTAGATTTATAATAAATATTATTTAATTAATAATTTATATATTAATTTATTTACTAATTAACTAGATAATTAATTAACTATTTAATTTATTACTTTAATAAATATTTAAATAATTTTTTGAGTAATTAATTCATTATTTTAATTAATTTACTAATTAAATAATTAATTATATTGTTTAATTAATTAATATTTTGAGTAATTTAATTATTTTCTTAATTAATCATCTGACTATTATTAACTAATTTATTTATTAATTTATTATTTTATTAAATTATTTGTAATTAATTAAATTATTAATTACCAATTAATTTATTTATTAATATTAAGGGTTTTTAGCAATATTCATAATTATTTAGTAGATTAAATAAGTTAAATTATTACTTAATTAATATTTCGTCTTAATTAATTAGATAAAATATTATTGTTTAAAATTATAATTATTCTTATCCTCGCAATTTCAATCAAACCATCCAAACACTATTTTCCTTATTCCCGAGAAAAATCTACTTTTCATCCAAACGCAAAATTGATTTAATCCCCACTTATACCTCAATTTATACCTATCCCTGGAATAGTCACTTTTTGCTTATCCCCGAACCAAACGATACCTTGTTTTCTTCTTGTATAAAGACTTTAATGACTATTCTATTGGATAAGAACATATTTTGATTTTTGCACATGCGCATAAAGTTATTTTTGTACATTAAGGTATTATTGTGCACTAAAGAGGGACTCTGAGTTGAACTTATAATAAGTTCATACGGTTGTGACTCATAAAGTTATTTGATTAAGAGATACATGCTTTTGATACATGGAAGGGAGTGTTCATCTTTTGAGACATAACCGCTATGATCAAAGTATTGTGATTTCTTAATCGAGTGGGAGATTCGACTGTATAATTTAGTTAGTACCTATTTCGGCTATATGGTAATGAATATATCACTAGGCCAAGTGGGAGAATGTTGGATGTGGCCTACGTGATTTATTCAAGTCGATCCATAAAGATACAGTCAATCTATTTAAGTCGATCTATAAAGATATATTAGATCTTACGGTTAGGATGTATCTGGACACGTCCTTGATGGACGGACGTGATTTAACATCCTTATATTAAGTTGTATATAAATACAACATACGGGAGTCCCGGTCTAACCCTAATCCAAAATACCTGTGACGGCTCCATTTCCGGGAATAAGGGAATTAGACTCGAAACGTCCCGCTGTTTTGCAGATCGCGAACGAGGACGAACCACAAGCGAGAATCGTCGACGACAATTCCGGTAAAGAAATCGAAATCATGGCAGAAGGTACGATCCTATTTTTCTGATAAAGTTTATAACAAATGAATGTACTTAATTATTTTCCGTAGATATTACTCCAAAATTTAACCAACATTCAATATGGCTATCTGATTGTCTCTCTACAAGAATGTGAGTTTGATGAGAGCCACTGTAGAAAATTTAGGCACAATATAATGGTGTGAGGTAAGAAAAAAATTCTGCTCACTAGATATACTACAAAAATTTAACCTATTAACTATTTTAAGTAGGAATCGAATTAATGACCTGAGGTTTAGGTATAAAAAAAATTATATTTTTAATATTTCTATTTAATACTTTTTTTATGTCTGATTATGAACTTCTTCATAGGCCCAAAATATGAAGTTGAGCTAAATCAGAGGAAATTAAATGAAGCTAGGTACCTACGAAGATTCAAATTTAAAACCTACTGCTCTGCTCTGATAATTCACTGAAATAGATATATAATGTAGAAATTCAACCCACCAAAATTTGAAAGTGGGAATTGAACAAACGAACACATCGAACACATAAAATGAAATAGTTTAGAAATTTTTTTTTTTTTTTTTTTGAGAGAAAGGTAGCACGCTACCCGCTTCGTTTATTTTTTTTATAGAAATAAACTTAGCTAGAAATGTGAATCAACTAGAATTCGAACTCCGGATCTCGGGTACCAACCACCAAGCCCTTTGCCACTTGCGCTAGGGACGGTCGGTAGGATAGTTTAGAATTGAATCCGATCTTATATATGTTATTACAAATGGAGGGAAAATGATTACCTTAATGTGGTTGGCGTCATAGGAAGGACCTCGAGTTGACTACGGTGTCAAGTCCAGTACGCGTTACACAAGACTTTTAAGTCAAGTCCTAATTGGCAACTTTAGGACCAAATTAAGCCATTAACTATCTAGATAAAAACAAACAAGTCACTGAAAAGGAGAATGTACTTATTTTCCACAAATAACTCCCATATCTAACCAACATTCATTATGACTACCAAGTTTGTTGGTATGCCGGAGTGTGGAGTTTGAGAAGAAAAATGGTGAAAAATTAATTTGAACTACGACTTAAGAAAAACAATTATGCCCAAACTTTTTCCATTTAGGGTTTAAGGTTTAGGGTCTAGGGTTTAGGCTTGAGTTCTCCAGCATAACTCGACCTCCTTAAAGCATGCTACATTCGTCAGCTTGAATCGGGCCGAACTTTAATAAACGAGACTCGGTCTTTTCCAAGCTGAAATTAGAGTAGTCTAAAGACTTATTGTCTTGGCTTAAACTTCCAAAATGGGCAAAACATGCATCAGAAAGACACACTATCAAAGCTACTGCTGCTGAAGAATACCGAAGTTATTAGTACTGAAAGTTGCCAAAAAATATACTACTACTAGAAACTATCTAAGCTACTCCCACTTTCCACTAGAATACTAAGTCTTTTGAAAATCACCTGAGAGTTGGAAGATATGTTGCTGTTGTTGTGAAAGATGGTGCTTTTTTTTTTATCACATGCGTTGTATTTATTACTTTCGCAGTCCAAATTAGAATCCGACATTTCTGATAACCTCACATTTTATTTGGAATTTAAATTTTGATAACTAAATTTCGATAATTTCCGTCAAACGTCCAAAAATTTCAAGACAGAATTCTAAGAAAACGATCGAAATATAATGCTAACGACTATATGCATGTCTGTTTAAGATTTTTAGGGAGTTTTTAAGTTTTCTTTTTTTTCTCTTTTGAAGAATTATTGTAGGAAAATTTCAATAGTAAGAGAAAATATTTTCCCATACATTACAAACCTTTGAAGTAACGTCCTAATTGGAACTTCAGAAACAAACTAAGCCATTAGGTATCTAAATAAAAACAAACAAGTCAATATAAAAGTCAATGAATGTACTTAATTATTTTCTGTAGATATTACCGTGACGCCCCAACTTCCCAGGGGGTCACTCATCCTAGGACTACTCCCTTCCTGGCACGTTTAACTCTTTCAACCTCTTGGGCCTAGCCACCACCCAAAATGTTTAAGTCGGGTTAAGAGTTTATGTGAGAATTCGAATTTCGAAAATTTGGATTCTGTGTTCCTCTCTCCTGTTACTGTGTTTTTGATCTGTATACATATATATATACAGGTATATATGTATATATATGTATATAAGTTGTTTTATTGGGGTTTTATTATTTTTGGATTTTTGTCGCGGAGAGAGAACGGCTTAACGGTGCGATCCGGAGTCCAAATCTGACGATCCAAAATGGTAGATTCGATGTCTCGGCAGTGCTGAACGCGATGACGTGATTCGTGTCAACATGCGACAGACGGTTTGAGAGATCTTCCATCTTCTTCGCCGAGAGGTCGAATGTCACATTTTTTGGTTTCGCGATCTGGACCTTGTTTCTCGCACCGTTTCGCGTGAGATTGCTTGTGGAGGGGTGTCGGGGCATTTTGTGCTGGCTGAGAGGGACCCTGGTGCATTTTGTAGGGTTTGGAGGGCTTTTGTGCAATTGTGCATTGTGTTATGTTGGAGTGTGTGTGTGAGTGTAGTGGTTGAGAGTGGTTGAACCACTCCCTCTCACTCCCTCTCACTCCCTCTCTCTCCCTCTTTCTTCCTCAGCCTCCCCAGAGGTGAGCACCAGCTCCCCCTGCCCCTCAACCTCCTCCCCGAGCTCGGCCGGCCGCCGCCAGCCACCCCCTGGCATGAGCAACCCCGACAACTCCTTCTCTCCTTTTCTTCTTCTTCTCCTTCTTCTTCTTTTCCTTCTCCTCCTCTGGGGTGTGCACCCAGGGGGAACCCATGCCTGGGCTTCCCCTGACGTGGCACGACTGCCGAAATCGCGCGCCGCCGTCGGGAGTCGCCGCCGTGGGCCGCCGGAGCTGCTGCAGCCCTTGCTTGGACAGCTGCGGGCCGAGCTTGGTGGGCCCGCGCCGCCGCCGCCTCCCGACGCCTGCGAGGGTGAGCGTCGTCACCCTCAGGGCCTCCGGCGCCGCCCCCTTCTTCCCCGACCGTCGCCGTGCCGCCGGAGAGAGCCGCCGCCGCCGCAGCTAGTTGCTGCTGGGGAGTGCGGGCAGTGGCTCGAGATCCGAGCCGCCGCCGCCTCCCGCCGCCGCAGCGACCTCCCGCCGGCGTCAGGAGCGCCGCCGTCGCCTCCTTCCCCGGCCGCCCCCGTGCCGCCGGTGCGCCGCTGCGCTGCCTGCGGCTCCTGCTTGCTGCTTGCGGGCAGGAGCAGCTGGAGGCCGAGCCGCCGCCGCCTCCCGCAGCCTCGGAGGATGTGCGTCGTCACCCTCGGGACCGCCGCCGCCGGTCCTCTCCTTCCCGGCCGTCGCCGTGTTGCCGGAGCGCCGCCGCAGCCGTCGCGGTTGCCGCTTGTGCTCCGAGGGCACTCGCGGCTGTGAGCTTCCGGCCGCCGCCGTCGTCGCCCGGAGTTGTTGCGGTCGCCCCTTCCCCGACGTCCGGCGGGCCCCTATTGCCGTTGCTCGCGTCGCCGCCGGCCGCCGCCGCTGTTCCTTGCCGGAGTAGGTGTGGCCGAGCCTTCCCGGAGCTAGGGCTCTTCCCCGTGCCGCCGCCGCCGCTTCCCGCCGCCGGTTGAGGTGAGCCCCCTCTTCCTTGCCACCTCCTCTACCGACCCTGGCCGCCGCTGGCCATGCATGCCGGCCGGGGTCTTGTTTTGATGGTTTTTGGCCGCGCTTGGTTGTTTGAGCTCCCTGTTGCTTCCCGAAGTCCGGGAAGGTGAGCACGATGATCGCGGCGACGCGCTGATCATCATGCTCACCTTAGATATGGTTTTGGTTGAGCCGTTTCGTCGTTCGGCCGTTGTCGAGCTATTTTACCTTATGTGGGCACTATTTTTATGGGTTTTCCCGGCTTGCGACTGGTCCTGTCGCAGTGGGGCTGTGAGCACGGTCACCGTGACATTGTTACCTATCCGCTGGTGCTTGCGGAAGGTCGTGCGGATGCACGGATTGCTCTAACGGCTTAAATTATTGCTTGTATGTATGTATTTGTCGCTTGTTTGTGGACTTTGGTGTTTGTGGCAGCATTGCGACGCTGTGGGCAGCAAGGGTATGGTCCTCGGGGCCCTGTGGACTGGTTGTCCAACCCTCTCGCCCTTCGCGGAGTTTCGGATTCGTTTCCGACGCATTTTTCGATGAAATAATCGGTGAAACGCGCGTTTCTAGATGTGCGACTCGCTTGCTGATTTTGCAAGCGACTTGGCTTCGTCGTTTAGCCTTGTTGGCTGTTCCTCAGCACTGTCCCGAGGTTCCGAGGACAGCGGATGAGTGACGAGGGGTTCCGGTGCCAATTCGGCATTTTTCGAGAACCCGGGAAGCCTTTTCGGGTGCGTTTGGTGTTCGTGGCACCCCGAGCTTTGTGCTCGCTGTCCCGTCACTTGGTTTTGTGTGTTCGGGGACAGCGAGGGACTTGGTTGGCAGTTGGTACCCCTGTAGAGCTTTGTGTGGTTTCGGGATCGTCCCGGTAGGTTTTCCGGGCGATCCGTCGATTCGGGATTGTGTGTGTGAGAATTCGAATTTCAGAATTTTGAATTCCGTGTTCCTCTCCCCTGTTACTGTGTTTTTGATCTATATACGTATATATATACATGTATATATATATATATGTATATAAGTGGTAATTATATGTATTTTAGTTATTTTGAGTTTTATCGCAAAGAGTGAACGGCTTAACGGCGCGATCCGAAGTCCGATCCTGACGATCCAAAATGGTAGATTCGATGTCTCGGCAGTGCTAAACGCAATGGCGTGATCTGCGTCGACATGCGACGAGCGGATCAAAAGTTATTGCAAGATCTTCACTGAGGGGTCGAATGGTACAGATTTTTGTTTCGCGATCTGGACCCTGTTTTCGCACCGTTTCGCGTGAGATTGCTTGTGGAGGGGCTTATGGGCATTTTGTTCCTGCTGTGAGGGACCCAGAGGCTAATTTGCATGTTTGAGGGGTTTTTGTGCAAATGTGCACTTGTTTATATGTTGGTGTGTGTGTGTGTGTGTGAGGAGAGGGAGTTGTTTTTGAATTTCTCCTCTCCTCAGCCCCAGCAACTGCGAGCTCCAGCTCCCCCTCCTCCTACTGCTGCCTCCCCGAGCCTCTCCGGCCGCCGCCGACCGCCTCCTGGCCGGCACTGCTCCGGCCATCCCTCCTCTCCATTTTTCTTCTCCTTCTTCTTCTTCCTCTTCTTCTTCTCCTTCTCTGAGGTGAGCACCCAGGGGGAACCCACGCTTGAGCTCCCCCTGAGGTGGATGTGCCGCGGGTGTCGCCGGAGTGCCGCCGGAGTGCCGCCGGAGCCGCCGCCAGGCTGCTGCGGCCACTGCTGGAGCAGCAGCTAGCCGAGCTTGGTGAGCCCAGGCCGCCGCCGCCTCCCGCAGCTCAGGAGGGTGAGCACCGTCACCCCCGTGACCTCCGGCGCCGCCTCCTTCTTTCCCGGTCGTCGCCGTCCCGCCGGAGCGCCGCCGCAGCCGCCGCTAGACTCGGTGGGGCCGCTAGGGCAGCCGCGGTCGAGCCAGCTCCGCCGCCGTTTTCGTCGCGGTCACCGGCAGGGCGACGCCCGGCGACCCCCTCTTGCCGGTGCTCGCGTCGCCGCCGGCCGCCGTCACCGCCCGTTGCCGCGCCGACAAGCCCTAGCCAACCCGAGAGCTTCGAGATTCCCTGCGCCGCCGCCGCCGGCTAAGGTGAGCCTCCCCTCCCCTGAGACCCTCTCTGCCGACCATGGCCGCCGCTGGCCTTGCATGCCGGCCGGCAGCCGGCCGGAGCTGGTTGCTCCGGCCGGGGCCTTGTTTGTTGCTTTTTTGGCCGCGCCATGGTGTTTGGAGCTCCTGTTGCTTCCCGAGGTCCGAGAAGGTGAGCACGATGATCGCAGCGACGCGCTGATCATCATGCTCACCTCCGTTTTGGATTTGGTCGAGCCGTTTCGTCGTTCGGCCTTTGTCGAGTTTTTTTAATGTTTGTGGCACTATTTTTATGCAATTGCTGGGTTAGCGACTTGCCCGGTCGCAGTGGGGCTGTGAGCACGGTCTCCGTGACATCGTTACCTATCCGCCGGTGCTTGCGGAAGGTCGTGCGGACGAACGGAGCGCTCGAACGGCCTTTATTTATGCTTGCTTATCGCATGTGCATGCTATTTTTATGCAATTTCCCAGCTTGCGACTTGTCCTGTCGCAGTGGGGCTGTGAGCACGGTCTCCGGGACATCGTTACCTATCTGCTGGTGCTTGCGGAAGGTCGTGCGGATGTACGGATTGCTCGTACGCCTTTGTTTGGTGCTTGTATGTTTGTAATTATTCTTGTTTTGGGACTTTGGCGCTTGAGGCAGCGTTGCGACGCTGTGGGCAGCAAGGGTATGATCCTTGGGGCCCTGTGGACTGGTTGTCCAACCATCTTGCCCTTCGCGGAGTTCCGGATTCGTTTCCGACGCGTTTTCCGATGAAATAGTCGGCGAAACGCATGTTTCTAGTCGTGCGACTCACTCGCTGATTTTGCGAGTGACTTGGCTTCGTCGTTTAGCCTCGTTGTCTGTTCCTCATCACTGTCCCGAAGTTCCGAGGACAGCGGATGAGTGATGAGGGGTTCCGGTGCCAATTCGACATTTTTTGGGAACCCGAAAAGCCGTTTCGGGTGCGTTTGGTATTCGTGGCACCCCGTGCTTGTGCCCGCTGTCCCATCACTTGGTTTTGTGTGTTCGGGGACAGCGAGGGGCCTGGTTTGGTTGTTGGTACCCCTGTGGGGCTTAGTGTGGTTTCGGGGTCGTCCCGGTGGGTTTCCGGGCGATCCGTCGGTTTCGGGTATGTGAGAGCTTTGTGTTTAGCGTCGACTTGGTGGACCTTGACCCTGTGAGTCTTTCGTAGGTCCTGTCGTGGTTCCCGAGAGCCGTCGGTGTTAGGCTTGATCTTTCGACAGGTGGGTACTTCGATCCGGAGTCGGTTCAGTGGACTACGGTGATACCTTTCTATCCCTTCTTTTGCATTACAGTTATTAGTTCACTTGACTCCCATTGACTCTACTTATATGCGTGCTTGGATAGTAGAGTAGTTGTGGTTTGCATGGTTCTTGAGACGACCCAGTTGGTCGGTGGTGATCGCCTGTTGTTCCGAGCGATCCTAGTTGTGGTTTGCATGGTTCTTGAGACGACCCAGTTGGTCGGTGGTGATCGCCTGTTGTTTCGAGCGATCCTAGTTGTGGTTTATTGGTTGCTTCTCGGCTCGTTGCCGTTCTGTGGATTGAGCATACGCATCGATCGTCATAGCTCCCTAGCACCTCACGTATGCCAACAGTCTGATCCACCGTTTGGTCTTCTTTTCCGGAAAAGGGTCGCGTGTATCCGACCCGTGAGCCTCGATGCAGTGCGTCGGGAAGGTTTTGTGCCAGTTGGTTGAGCAGGTTGTGACAGTGCCCGGGGTGCGTCCCGGTGGTTATAGATTGGGTTTACTTTGTGGTTATCTCCTTTGATGCATATACTAGTTGCTTACAGTAGCTTAGTTATTTCAGTTATATGTCAGCCTCATACTTACTTGTGCTACTGTATACCATATCTAGCTTTTTGTTGACCCTCGTGCCGGTGTGTACACCTCGCCTTCGTCGGCTTGCGATACCCACTGGGAGGGGAGACATGTTTACATGTTCTCACCCCCCGCCCTCGTTGTTGTTTTCAGGTGAGCAGGGTGGTGAGTGTCGGGACGCTGCGAGGCACGCCTAGATAGTAGCTCTAGAGGTTCCGACTTGTGAGGCTACTTCCCAGATTTGGTTATCACCCTACCCTTATCAGTTAGATGTGATTGTGGTTCAGTTACCTTTTGGATATTATCTAGCATGCTTATGTGTAGTGGACTTATTTAGTATTCATATGTGATTGTCTTGCATGCTTAGATCTTGTGATTTTTGTGCAGTTTCCATGTGAGGATGTCGATGCTTTGATTCTATCATTGTGGCTTTTATCGCATGCCTTGGTTTTCTACCCCTCGTGGTAGCGCTTTCAAGTAAAGGTTTTCGTGTGGGAAACAGTTTTCAAATAGATTTTCGATCATTCGGCTTTTGTGATTTAAAAAGAGAGTTCTCGTGTGGAGAACAGTTTTCAAATGATTCTTCAATGTTTGAGCTTAGAATTTCAAAATAAAGCTTCTGGGTAAGGAGCAATTTTCTAGAATGATCTGTTGTTTGTGCATCGCATCACCCTTCGCTTAAGGGCTTGCTTAGATTCATACAGGTTTAAGGACTGCTAGCTGTATGAATCTCTTGTGTTGTTGTGTTGTTGTGATGAATGAATGGTGGTTGTGATCCTGTTGTATGTTGTGGACGCCGTGCAAATACAGGGCAGACTCTGTCCGTGTGTACAGTGGACCATGTATTTGTCCCGGGTCTGTACGTGGCGCAGGCTAGGCTTTCAAAAAACAAATAATAATAATAATTGGCACGTTTTTCCGCATCTAGAACTAGCCCGGGGCGTGACAGATTAAGATGGTATCAGAGCGTAAAGGGAACAAACACTCATTCATTCATCAACTTGTAACTGAACCACTGGTTAGGCTGACCCATAGGAAGACCTAAGATGTATAGGTGCGCGAGTTCTAGGGGTTGTTTTCGGCTTGTGTTTCGTGGGAGTTGCCGACCCCTTTTCTCTTGCGCTGGTTTCTGTGTTTTGTTGTTGGCTTGTGGTCGTGGTAGACCTCCTCGTTCGGGTCGTGGTGGTAGGCGTGCGCCTGCGGAGCCATCTGATGGTGTTCTGTTTCGGACTTTTGTGGCTGGATCGAGTGAGGAGCTGGCAGGAGGCGGACAGCCTAGTGTGGACCGTACCCTGTGTGCTTGAGGCCGAGGCGAGGGGTCAGCTGGCGACCCTCTCCGGCATGTTCCGGCTTGTTCCGGTAGTTTTTTTGTAGCATCAGGCTATGGCGACTGCCGCTCCAGCCCCTCCTACTCCTTCGCCGAGTACCCCGATGACTGCAGACCCTCCTGTGGCACCCACGCCGTTGTGACCACGACCGCGACGACGACAGCGATTTCGTCGGCTGTTTCGCGCATGGATGCCGACCCCGTAGTTGGGGGTGGTGGCCGCATCCGAGCGCGCTGGGCGGATTTCCTGAGTTTCGATCTGCCCTTGTTCGCAGGCTCGTGCTCCTTCTAGTGGTGGTGGTGGAGTATCGGACAGATCCCAAGTGGCAGGGTGTTTTCCCCTTGCGTAACCACTCGTTGGCAGGTGGTGGCCCTTGTGGGCTAGGTGGCGTCACTTGGTGGATCTGTGTTGTTGTTTGGGCTGTTCTTGCCCTGTCCCCACTTTTCGTGTGGAGCACGAGGGCCTCTGCGAGCGTCTCTACGGAGACGGTGTTTTGAGCGATTTCGACCGCATTTTGGGTGTTACCCTCTTTGTTTTGGTGGGTAGGGCGGTGAAGCCTACCCCTCTGACGTATTGCTGGTAGAATCGTCAGTGTTGGTCTTTCGACCTTTAGCTAGTTCTTGCGTCGAACTGACGTGTATTAGACTGAGTGGACACTGTTTGGTGTCGGGTTTTTGTTTGGTGCCTACGTGGTTTGCGGCTATCCTAACGCCTAAATTGGTGTGTTTTGGGATTCATGGTGTTATTAGTAGGCTTTTGTACTGTCGCGAGATCTTTCCAGGTTGTTGTTGGAGGTCTCACCGCGTCCGACGTTGGTTAGTCGACGCTGGATTTGTTCTTCCTTCGCTTTGGTTCGTGTGGTTATCGACCCTTTGTCGCCTGTAGCCATCGGTTTGTCGTTGGAAGCCGAAGACTCCTAGGGAGTTGGCTCAGTGCTGACTTTGTTTTTGTGGGTCGATTTGCTTTCCCCGTTAATTCGGTGTTTCTTTCGTGACTTGGTCTGGCTTTGGAGTTGGTTGACCTGGTACCGTTGTGGTGTTGCCAACTGGTTGTTGGCCTTCGATCTTGGGATATTTCGCTTTCTTTTGATAAGTACGTTGGCTGCAGACAACGTAGTGTCAAAAGTTAGGATGAAATACCCTACCCCCTTTTTGGGACCTTCTGGATTGGGTCGGTGCCTCCTCTTGGCGTCGTCTGGTGGGAAAGCTGTGTGGTGGTCATCCCTGATCTTGTAGTGAGCCTTGAGCTGATCCTGGAGTGATTTTGCGCAGTTGATTTGCTATCACTGCCGTCGGTTTGACCCCGGTTGAGTTGGTTGCCTTTTTGCTCAGTTTCGGGATGACGGGAGCCTGGTTGTTGGCTCCGAGGTCTCTGTGCTTGTGTTTGCGTACAGGGTTTTCGCCACGACTTTCGTGTAGTCTTGCTTTGGAGCGCGTGTCCGCTCACTTGGATCTGATGTTTGACATCGCTGGTGATTGTATCGCTTGTTGCGATTGGCGACCCTGTGCACCAGAGTGATGGACTCGCAAGGTTTCGTTGGATTGTTTGGGAGTTCGAGCCCTGCAAGATGTCGGTGATGTTTTAGTACCCTCTACCGTAGATCTTCGATCTCTTCGACCGGCTCTAGGGAGCCTCGGTTCTCTCGAAGTTTGATCTGCAGCCAGGGTATCTTTAGCTGAGAGTCAAGACCGAGGACGTTGCGCTAACGGCCTTCCGGACTCGTTGTTGGCTTTACGAGGTCACGGTTATGCCGTTCGGTTCGACGAACGTCCCGGCAGCTTTTGGTTTTGATGAACTGAGTTTTCGGCAGTTCTTGGATCATTTTGTCGTGGTCTCCTTTGACGACATACTGATCTTTTCGAGGAGTTTCCTTCTTGGTTCGCATCAGGACGCAGGCTGGTTTTGTGGAGGAACCAAGGAAGGAGGACTCTGTAGTGGTTTAGCCTGTTCCGACTTCTGTGGCGGAGTTTAGGGCTTCCTCGGCTTGGCGAGTTGTTACCGGTGATTTGTTGAGGGTTTCTCATGATCGCCGCCCCTTTGAGCAAGCTGTCGAGGAAAGGCGTGAAGTTTCCATAGACTCCCGCTTGTCTGTTGAGTTTCTGGGAGCTGATGGACTGTTTGACTCGTGCCCCTATCTTAGCATTGTCGCAGCCTGGTGAGGTTTTGTGGTCTTCTGCGATGCATCTTGGATAGGAATAGGGTGCGTGCTCGTTCAGCACGAGAAGGTCATCGCGTATGCTTCGCGCCAGTTGATGGACTATGAGAAGATCTATCTGGCGCTCGATCTTGAGTTAGCAGCAGTGGTGTTCGCTTCCAAGCTTTGGAGACACTGCCTGTGCGGAGCGGCTGGTAGTGGAGTTTCGTCGACTTGAGTTGGAGTTTTACCTCATGGAGCTACCGAGCAGTTGTTGACTTTAGAGGTGCAACCCACCTTGACGGATTAGTTTTTCGGTGGGTAGCTGATGGATCCGCACTTGCTGAGAGTGCGAGTAGACGCCGAGCAGGGCAGAGATGGTGACTTTGTGCTACATGCTGATGATGGTTCTCCTTCGAGGACGGAGGTGTGTGCCCAGTGATCGGGATTTGAGGTGAGAGTTTTGACTGAGGCACACCGGTCGCAGTACACCGTTCATCTGGGAGGGACGTAGATGTACCGCGACTCGAGGCAGAGTTTCTGGATGTAGCTCAGCTTGTGGCACTGTGACTGGTTTGTCAGCAAGTGAAGGCTGAGCATCAGTGACCAGCAGGAAAGCTTTGACCATTGCCTGTACCTGTAGGGAAGTGGGAGCAGATCACCATGGTTTTCGTCACCGGGTTGCCTCGTTCTCAGCGAGGTCATGTTGCGATCTGGGTTTTTGTGGACTGTTTAACGAAAACAGCTCACTTCCTACCGGTACACTCGACTTAGTCTCGGGATCGACTGGCGCAGCGCTACTTGGATGAGATCGTCAGGCTGCTTGGAGTGCCAGTGTCGATCGTTTTGGATTGGGGTTCTCGCTTTGTTTCCCAGTTCCGGAGGAGCTTGCAGCAGACACTGGGGAACCAGGCTCGACTTCAGCTCTTCTTCAGCTCGGTTTACCACCCTCAGAGTGATGGGCAGTCGGAGCGAGTCTTCCAGACTCTCGAGGCTATGCTCCGGACATGCGTTTGGTTTTTGGTGAGGGTTGGTTCAGGTATCTTCTCTGGTGGAGTTCGCCTTCAACGACAGCTTCCAAGCGAGCTTTGGGATGGCACCGTTCGAGGCGTGGTTTGGACGTCGTTGTCGATCACTGATCTGTTGGGTTGACGTGGGTGAGCGTCGAGTGATCGGCCCGACAACGGTTCAGCTGAGGGAGGATCTCAGCTGCGGTGAGGTGCATTTGAGGTTTTGGCTCGCAAGGTGAAGCAGTTGAGGTACCGGAGTTTTCTGTGTGTATGACTGCAGTGGACAAGTCGCGAGGAGCGCGAGACTTCTTGAGAAGCTAGAGTCTGCTTTGTGTGAGTGGTTTTCCGCTGTTGTGCGCGGATGGCGTGTGAGTAAGTTTCGGGGACGAAACTTCTTGTTAGGTGGGAGTGATGAGAGAATTCGAATTTCAGAATTTTGGATTCTGTGTTCCTCTCCCCTGTTACTGTGTTTTTGATCAGTATACGTATATATATACAAGTATATATATATATATATATATATATATATATATATATATATATATATATATATATGTATATAAGTGGTAATTATATGTATTTTAGTTATTTTGAGTTTTATCGCGGAGAGTGAACGGCTTAACGGCGCGATCCGGAGTCCGATCCTGACGATCCAAAATGGTAGATTCGATGTCTCGGCAGTGCTGAATGCAATGGCGTGATCCGCGTCGACATGTGACGAGCAGATCAAAAGTTATTGCAAGATCTTCGCTGAGGGGTCGAATGGTACAGATTTTTGTTTCGCGATCTGGACCCTGTTTTCGCACCGTTTCGCGTGAGATTGCTTGTGGAGGGGCTTATGGGCATTTTGTTCCTGCTGTGAGGGACCCAGAGGCTAATTTGCATGTTTGAGGGGTTTTTGTGCAAATGTGCACTTGTTTATATGTTGGTGTGTGTGTGTGTGTGAGGAGAGGGAGTTGTTTTTGAATTTCTCCTCTCCTCAGCCCCAGCAACTGCGAGCTCCAGCTCCCCCTCCTCCTACTGCTGCCTCCCCGAGCCTCTCCGGCCGCCGCCGACCGCCTCCTGGCCGGCACTGCTCCGGCCATCCCTCCTCTCCATTTTTCTTCTCCTTCTTCTTCTTCCTCTTCTTCTTCTCCTTCTCTGAGGTGAGCACCCAGGGGGAACCCACGCTTGAGCTCCCCCTGAGGTGGCTGTGCCGCGGGTGTCGCCGGAGTGCCGCCGGAGCCGCCGCCAGGCTGCTGCGGCCACTGCTGGAGCAGCAGCTGGCCGAGCTTGGTGAGCCCAAGCCGCCGCCGCCTCCCGCAGCTCAGGAGGGTGAGCACCGTCACCCCCGTGACCTCCGGCGCCGCCTCCTTCTTCCCCGGCCGTCGCCGTCCCCCCGGAGCGCCGCCGCAGCCGCCGCTAGACTCGGTGGGGCCGCTAGGGCAGCCGCGGCCGAGCAAGCTCCGCCGCCGCCACCCGTCGCCGTTTTCGTCGTGGTCACCGGCAGGACGACGTCCGGCGACCCCCTCTTGCCGGTGCTCGCGTCGCCGCCGGCCGCCGTCGCCGCCCGTTGCCGCGCCGACAAGCCCTAGCCAACCCGAGAGCTTCGAGATTCCCTGCGCCGCCGCCGCCGCTTCCCGCCGCCGGCTAAGGTGAGCCTCCCCTCCCCTGAGAACCTCGCTGCCGACCATGGCCGCCGCTGGCCTTGCATGCCGGCCGGCAGCCGGCCGGAGCTGGTTGCTCCGGCCGGGGCCTTGTTTGTTGCTTTTTTGGCCGCGCCATGGTGTTTGGAGCTCCTGTTGCTTCCCGAGGTTCGGGAAGGTGAGCACGATGATCGCGGCGACGCGCTGATCATCATGCTCACCTCCGTTTCGGATTTGGTCGAGCCGTTTCGTCGTTCGGCCTTTGTCGAGTTTCTTCAATGTTTGTGGCACTGTTTTTATACAATTGTTGGGTTAGCGACTTGCCCGGTCACAGTGGGTCTGTGAGCACGGTCTCCGTGACGTCGTTACCTATCCGTTGGTGCTTGCGGAAGGTCGTGCGGACGAACGGAGCGCTCGAACGGCCTTTATTTATGCTTGCTTATTGCATGTGCATGCTGTTTTTATGCAATTTCCCGGCTTGCGACTTGTCCTGTCGCAGTGGGGCTGTGAGCACGGTCTCCGGGACATCGTTACCTATCCACTGGTGCTTGCGGAAGGTCGTGCGGATGTACGGATTGCTCGTACGCCTTTGTTTGGTGCTTGTATGTTTGTAATTATTCTTGTTTTGGGACTTTGGCGCTTGAGGCAGCGTTGCGACGCTGTGGGCAGCAAGGGTATGATCCTTGGGGCCCTGTGGACTAGTTGTCCAACCCTCTTGCCCTTCGCGGAGTTCCGGATTCGTTTCCGACGCGTTTTCCGATGAAATAGTCGGCGAAACGCATGTTTCTAGTCGTGCGACTCACTCGCTGATTTTGCGAGTGACTTGGCTTCGTCGTTTAGCCTCGTTGGCTGTTCCTCATCGCTGTCCCGAAGTTCCGAGGACAGCGGATGAGTGACGAGGGGTTCCGGTGCCAATTCGGCATTTTTCGGGAACCCGAAAAGCCGTTTCGATTGCGTTTGGTATTCGTGGCACCCCGTGCTTGTGCCCGCTGTCCCATCACTTGGTTTTGTGTGTTCGGGGACAGCGAGGGGCCTGGTTTGGTTGTTGGTACCCCTGTGGGGCTTAGTGTGGTTTCGGGGTCGTCCCGGTGGGTTTCCGGGCGATCCGTCGGTTTCGGGTATGTGAGAGCTTTGTGTTTAGCGTCAACTTGGTGGACCTTGACCCTGTGAGTCTTTCGTAGGTCCTGTCGTGGTTTCCGAGAGCCGTCGGTGTTAGGCTTGATCTTTCGACAGGTGGGTACTTCGATCCGGAGTCGGTTCAGTGGACTACGGTGATACCTTTCTATCCCTTCTTTTGCATTACAGTTATTAGTTCACTTGACTCCCATTGACTCTACTTATATGGGTGCTTGGATAGTAGAGTAGTTGTGGTTTGCATGGTTCTTGAGACGACCTAGTTGGTCGGTGGTGATCGCCTGTTGTTCCGAGCGATCCTAGTTGTGGTTTGCATGGTTCTTGAGACGACCCAGTTGGTCGGTGATGATCGCCTGTTGTTTCGAGCGATCCTAGTTGTGGTTTATTGGTTGCTTCTCGGCTCGTTGCCGTTCTGTGGATTGAGCATACGCATCGATCGTCACAGCTCCCTAGCACCTCACGTATGCCAACGGTCTGATCCATCGTTTGGTTTTCTTTTTCGGAAAAGGGTCGCGTGTATCCGACCCGTGAGCCTCGATGCAGTGCGTCGGGAAGGTTTTGTGCCAGTTGGTTGAGCAGGTTGTGACAGTGCCCGGGGTGCGTCCCGGTGGTTATAGATTGGGTTTACTTTGTGGTTATCTCCTTTGATGCATATACTAGTTGCTTACAGTCGCATAGTTATTTCAGTTGTATGTCAGCCTCATACTTACTTGTGCTACTGTATACCATATCTAGCTTTTTGTTGACCCTCGTGCCGGTGTGTACACCTCGCCTTCGTCGGCTTGCGGTACCCACTGGGAGGGGAGACATGTTTACATGTTCTCACCCCCCGCCCTCGTTGTTGTTTTCAGGTGAGCAGGGTGGTGAGTGTCGGGACGCTGCGAGGCACGCCTAGATAGTAGCTCTAGAGGTTCCGACTTGTGAGGCTACTTCCCAGATTTGGTTATCACCCTACCCTTATCAGTTAGATGTGATTGTAGTTCAGTTACCTTTTGGATATTATCTAGCATGCTTATGTGTAGTGGACTTATTTAGTATTCATATGTGATTGTCTTGCATGCTTAGATCTTGTGATTTTGGTGCAGTTTCCATGTGAGGATGTCGATGCTTTGATTCTATCATTGTGGCTTTTATCGCATGCCTTGGTTTTCTACCCCTCGTGGTAGCGCTTTCAAGTAAAGGTTTCCGTGTGGGAAACAATTTTCAAATGAATTTCCGATCATTCGGCTTTTGTGATTTAAAAAGAGAGTTCTCGTGTGGAGAACAGTTTTCAAATGATTCTTCAATGTTTGAGCTTAGGATTTCAAAATAAAGCTTCTGGGTAAGGAGCAATTTTCTAGAATGATCTGTTGTTTGTGCATTGCATCACCCTTCGCTTAAGGACTTGCTTAGATTCATACAGGTTTAAGGACTGCTAGCTGTATGAATCTCTTGTGTTGTTGTGTTGTTGTGATGAATGAATGGTGGTTGTGATCCTGTTGTATGTTGTGGACGCCGTGAAAATACAGGGGAGACTCTGTCCATGTGTACAGTGGACCCTGTATTTGTGGCGGGTCTGTACGTGGCGCGGGCTAGGCTTTCAAAAAAAAAAAAAAAATTTGGCATGTTTTTCCGCATCTAGAACTAGCCCGAGGCGTGACAGTGTGAGCTTGGTGTTTAGCGTCGACTTGGTGGACCTTGACCGTGTGAGTCTTTCGTAGGTCCTGTCGCGGTTCCCGAGAGCCGTCGGTGTTAGACTTGGTCTTTCGACAGGTGGGTACTTCGATCCGGAGTTGGTTCAGTGGACTACGGTGATACCTTTCTATCCCTTCTCTTGCATTCAGTTATTAGTTCACTTGACTCCCGTTGACTCTACTTATGTGTGCTTGGATAGTAGAGTAGTTGTGGTTTGCATGATTATTGAGACGACCAAGTTGGTCGGTGGTGATCGCCTGTTGTTCCGAGCGATCCTCGTTGTGGTTTATCAGTTGCTTCACGGCTCATTGCTGTTCTGTGGATTGAGCATTAGCATCGATCGTCACAGCTCTTCTAGCACTTCACGTACGACAGCGGTCTGATCCACCGCCTAGGGGTGTTCTTTTCCGAAAAAGGGTCGTTGAGTTTGTGCCGACCCGTGATCCTTGACGCAGTGCGTCCAGAAGGTTTATGTGCCGAGTGTTGAGCAGGTGACAGTGCCAGGGATACATCCCGGTGGCTATGGATTGGGTTTACTTTGTGGTTACCTCCATTGATGCATTTACTAGTTGCTTACAGTAGCATAGTTGTTCAGTTGTATGTCGGCCTCATACTTACTGGTGCTACTGTTTACCTTATCTATCTTTTGTTGACCCTCGTGCCGGTGTGTACACCTCGCCTTCATCGGCTTGCGGTACCCACTGGGAGGGGAGACATGTTTACATGTTCTCACCCCCCCGCCCTCGTTGTTGTTTTCAAGTGAGCAGGGTGGTGAGTGTCGGGACGCTGCGAGGCACGCCTAGATAGTAGCTCTAGAGGTTCCAATTTGTGAGGCTACTCCTCCAGATTTGGTTATCACCCTACCCTTATCTGTTAGATGTGATTGTGGTTCAGTTACCTTTTGGATTTTATCTAGCATGCTTATGTGTTGTGGATTTATTTAGTATTCATATGTGATTGTCTTGCATGCTTAGATCTTGTGATTTTGGTGTAGTTTCCATGTGAGGATGTCGATGCTTTTATTCTATCATTGTGGCTTTTATCGCACGTCTTGGTTTCTACCCCTCGTGGTAGCGCTTTCAAATAAAGGTTTTCGTGTGGGAAACAGTTTTCAAATGGATTTCCGATCGTTCGGCTTTTGTGATTTAAAAAGAGAGTTCTCGTGTGGAGAACGGTTTCCAAATGATTCTTGGATGTTTGAAATTAGGATTTCAAAGAAAGCTTCTGGATAAGAAGCAGTTTTCTAGAATGACTGTTACTTGTGCATCGCATCATCCTTCGCCTAAGGATTTGCTTAGATTCATACAGGTTTAAGGACGGTTAGCTGTATGAATCATGTTTGTGATGTGATTGTTGTGTGGTGAATGAATGGTGGTTGTGATCCTGTTGTTTGTTGTGTACCCCGTGCAAATACAGGGGATGCTATGTCCGTGTGTACAGTGGACCCTGTATTTGTGGCGGGTCTGTACGTGGCGTGGGCTAGGCTTTCAAAAAAAAAAATTAGCACCTTTTTTCGCATTTAGAACTAGCCCGGGGCGTGACAGTTTAGCTCTATTATATCTCATATATAGGACTACCTGGGATCTCACAATCTCCCCCCTTTAAGCCCTGACGTCCTCGTCAGGCTTAGACTTACAAGTACTAGGCGGTGTGAGACTCGTCTCGCTATCCTAAACTGACCTTGTGGGGAGCCGCTCTCCACCACAATGGTCAACAGCATGAGAGCCTCGCTCCCCCCGTTGTACACCAGGCTCAGCCGAGACTCATCTCACACTTCCGGCTGGTAATTGTCCCTGATACCAACTGTGACGCTCCAACTTCCCAGGGGGTCACCCATCCTAGGACTTCTCCGGTCCTAGCATGCTTAACTCTCCCAACCTCTTGGGCCTAGCCACCACCCAAAATGCTTAAGCCGGGTTAAGAGTTTAGCTCTATTATATCTCATATATATATGACTGCCTGGGGTCTCACAATTACTCCAAAATTTAACCAACATTCAATATGGCTATATGATTGTCTCTCTACAAGAATGTGAGTTTGATGAGAGCTACTGTAGAAAATTTAGGCACAATAATTATGTCACGCCCCGGGCTAGTTTTAGATGCGAAAATACGTGCCAATTTTTTTTTTTTCAAAGCCTAGCCCGCGCCACGTACAGACCCGCCACAAATAAAGGGTCCACTGTACACAAGGACAGAGCCTCCCCTGTATTTGCACGGCGTACACAACATACAACAGGATCACAACCACCATTCATTCATCTCAACAACACAACAGCTCAATAAGATTCATACAGCTAACTGTCCTTAAACCTGTATGAATCTAAGCAAGTCCTTAGGCGAAGGATGATGCAATGCACAAACAACAGATCATTCTAGAAAATTGCTCCTTACCCAGAAGTTTTATTTTGAAATCCTAACCTCAAACATTCAAAAATCATTTGAAAAATGTTCCCCACACGAGAACTCTCTTTTGAAAACCCAAAAGTCGATCGATCGAAAATTCACTTGAAAACTGTTTCCCACGCGGAAACCTTTATTCAAAAACGCTACCACGAGGGTAGAAATCCAAGATGTGCGATATAAAGCCACAAGGATAGATCTAAAAGTATCTACATCCAAAAGTCTAAGCATGCAATCCTCACATGGATACTAAACCCAAAACCACGAGATCTAAGCATGCAAGACAATCATCCAACATATATCTGAACCAAAACATAACATGCTAGATAAAACAACCACAGTGTAACTGAACCATATCTATAACTAACTGATAGAGGATAAGGGTAATAACCAAATCTGGAGAGGAATGTCTCACAGGTCGGGACCTCTAGTACCACTAACTAGGCGTGCCTCGCTGCGTCCCGACTCTCACCACCCTGCTCACCTGAAAACAACAACGAGGGTGGGGGGTGAGAACATGTAAACATGTCTCCCCTCCCAGTGGGTACCGCAAGCCGACGAAGGCGAGGTGTACACACCGGCACGAGGGTCAACAAAAGATAGATAAGGTAAACAGTAGCACAAGTAAGTATGAGACTGACATACAACTGGACAACTATGCTACTGTAAACAACTAGTATATGCATCAATAGAGATAACCACAAAGTAAACCCAATCTAAAGCCACCGGGACGTATCCCTGGCACTGTCACACTACTCATCTCTCGGCACCCAAACCTTCTGCACGCAACGCAGCAAGGCTCACGGGTCGGTCGAAATACACGACCCTTTTCCGAAAAAGAACACCCCCAGCGGTGGATCAGACCGCGGTGTACGTGATGTGCTAGAAGAGCTGTGACAATCGACGCAAATGCTCAATCCACAGAACAACAATGAGCCGTGAAGCAACTGATAAACCACAACGAGGATCGCTCGGAACAACAGGCGATCACTACCGCCCAACTGGGTCGTCTCAATAATCATGCAAACCACAACTACTCTACTATCCAAGCACACATAAGTAGAGTCAACGGGAGTCAAGTGAACTAATAACTGAAATGCAATAGAAGGGATAGAAAGGTATCATCGTAGTCCACTGAACCGACTCCGGATCGAAGTACTCACCTGCAGGAAAGCTAGAGCCTAACAACGACGGCTCTCGGGAACCGCGACAGGACCTACGAAAGACTCACAGGGTCAAGGTCCACCAAGTCGACACTAAACACGAAGCTCTCACATCCCGAAATCGACGGATCGGCCGGAAAACCCACCGGGACGATCCCGAAATCACACTAAGCCTTATAGGGGTACCAACAACCAAACCAGGTCCTCCGCTGTCCCCCAAACACACAAAACGAGGTGGCGGGACAGCGAGCACAAGCTCGGGGTGCCACGAACACAAACGCACCCGAAAAGGCTTCCCGGGTTTTCAAAAAATGCCGAATTGGCACCGGAACCCCCCGTCACTCATCCGCTGTCCTCGGAACTTCGGGACAGCGATGAGGAACAGCCAACAAGGCTAAACGACGAAGCCAAGTCACTTGCAAAAACAGCGAGTGAGTCGCACGACTAAAAACACGCGTTTCGCCGATTAATTTATCGAAAAACGCGTCGGAAATGAATCCGGATCTCCTCGAAGGGCGAAGGGGTTGGACAACTAGTCCACAGGGTCTCAAGGGTCATGCCCTTGCTGCCCGCAGCGTCGCAACGCTGCCACAATCAACATAATCCCCAAAACAAGCACAATTACAAACATACAAGCAATAAAATAGGCCGCTAGAGCAATCCGTACGTCCGCACGACCTCCCGCAAGCACCAGCGGATAGGTAACGATGTAACAGAGGCCGTGCTCACAGCCCCACTGCGACAGGACCAATCGCAAGCCCAGAAATCTCATAAAAACAATGTCAACATAAGAGAAAAAAGCTCGACAAAGGCCGAACAGCGAAACGGCTCAACCAAACCGAAATCTAAGGTGAGCATAATGATCAGCGCATCGCCGCGATCATCATGCTCACCTTCCCGGGCTTCGGGAGGCAACATGGAGCACAAACACCAAAGCGCGGCCAAAAACCACACAAAGCACACCCTGGCCGGAGCAACAAGCTCCGACCGGCTGCCGGCCGGCTGCCGGCCGACATGCACGGCCAGCGGCGGCCAGGGTGGGATGCGGGAGAGGTGAGGAAGAGGGTGCTCACCTCAGCCGACAGCAGGAAGCGGCGGCGGCGGCGCGGGGAGGAGAGGAACCCTCGAGCTGGCTAGGGCACGGCGGCGCCGGCAACAAATGGCGACGGCGGCCGGCGGCGACGCGAGCACCGGAAAGAGGAGGTCGCCGGACGTTGGGTAGGGGGCGACCGCGACAACTCAGGGCAACGGCGGCGGCGGCCGGAAGCTCTCAACCGCGGGTGCCCTAGGAGCACAAGCGGCAACAGCGGCGGCTGCGGCGGCGCTCCGGCAGCACGGCGGCGGCTGGGAAGGGATGGACCGGCGGCGGCGGTCCCGAGGGTGGCGGCGCGCACGCTCCGAGGCGGCGGGAGGCGGCAGGGCGCGGCCTCCAGCTGCTCCTGCCCGCAAGCAGCAAGCAAGAGCCGCAGGCGGCGCGGTGGCGCACCGGCGGCACGGGGGCGGTCGGGGAAGGAGGCGACGGCTGCGGCTGTCCTCCTGATGCCGGCGGGAGGTCGCTGCGGCGGTCGGGGAATACCGAAGTTATCAGTACTGAAAGCTGCCAAAAAATATACTACTACTTGAAACTATCTAAGCTACTCCCACCTTCCACTAGAATACTAAGTCCTTTGAAAATTACCTGAGAGTTGGAAAATATGTTGTTGTTGCTGTGAAAGAGGGAGCTTTTTTTGATCACATGCTTTGTATTTAGTACTTTCGCAGTCCAAATTAGAATTCGACATTTCTGATAACCTCACATTTTATTTGGAATTTAAATCGTGATAACTGAATTTTGATAATTTCCGTCAAACCTCCAAAAATTTCAAGACATAATTCTAACAAAACGATCAAAATATAATGCTAACAACTATATACATGTCTATTTAAGATTTGTAGGGAGGTTTTAAGTTTTCTTTTTTTATTTTCCCTTTTGAAGAGTTATTGTAGGAAAATTTCAATAGTTAAGAGATAATATTTTCCTATACATTACAAACCTTTGAAGTCACGCCCTAATTTGAACTTCAGAAACAAACTAAGCCATTAGCTATCTAGATAAAAACAAACAAGTCAATATAAAAGTCAAAGAATGTACTTAATTATTTTCCGTAGATATAACTCCAAGATTTAATCTACATTTAATATGGCTATCTGATTGTCTCTCTACAAGAATGTGAGTGTGATGAGAGCTACTGTGGAAAATTTAGGCACAATAATTATGCCTTAACTCTTACTTAAATGATGGAAATTTAACCAATTAAATATAATGGTGTGAGGTAAGAAAAAATTTTTGCTCACTAGATATACTACAAAAATTTAACCCATTAAATATTTTAAGTAGGAATCGAATTAATGACCTGAGGTTTAAGTACAAAAAAAAAAATCATATTTTTAATATTTTCTATTTAATACTTTTTTATGAATGAATATGAACTTCTTCATAGGTCCAAAATATGAAGTTGAGCTAAATCAGAGGAAATTAAATGAAGCTAGGTACCTACGAAGATTCATATTTAAAACCTACTACTCTGATGTTATATTCCCTGAAATAAATATATAATGCAGAAATTCAACCCATCAAAATTTGAAAGTGGGAATTGAATTAACGAACACATCGAACACATAAAATGGAGAATAGTTTAGAATTGAATCCGATCTTATATATGTTATTACAAATGGGAAAAATTGATTACCTTAATGTGGTTGGCGTCATAGGAAGGACCTGGAGTTGACTACGATGTCAAGTCTAGTACGCGTTACACAAGACTTTTAAGTCAAGTCCTAATTGGCAACTTTAGGACCAAATTAAACTATTAACTATCTAGATAAAAAAAAAAAAAAAAAAAAAAAAAAAAATAAAAAAGCAAGTACCTGAAAAAAAGAATGCACTTATTTTCCACAAATAACTCGAAAATCTAACCAACATTCATTGTGACCGCCCAATTTGTCGGTCTACCGGAATGTGGAGTTTGAGAAGAAACATGGTGGAAAATTAAGTTGATATACGACTAAAGAAAAATAGTTATGCCCAAACTTTTTCCGTTTAGGGTAAGACAGTACTGAAGTTATTAGTACTAAAAGCTGCCAAAAAATATACTACTAGAAACTATCTAAGCTACTCCTACCCTCGACTTGCCATATCTTTTCTTTTTAAGTAAATATTTTCATATTAACTCAATACTGTCTACTAATATTTAGTTGTTATATTAATATTTTATTGATTGCAACTAACAATCAAATTCGAATTTAATTTTAAATATTCAAAAAACATATGAAAATATTCAACGTATATTAAAAAAAGAAAAATATAAAATATTACAGATATTTTTTAATAAAATATAATTTTTATTATAAATTTTTGGATAAATATAATGTACAAATTTATATTGATTTGAACTAAATTAAAATAATTTTGACGTGCAATTCTGATTTGATTGGTTTATTTTTTTAACCATTCTATCTTTTAAACCTAATCTATTTTTATTAATTATTTATTTATTTATTTATTTATTTTTGTGAATTGAGCTTCTATGCTTTTAAAAGTAGGTTTTAGTTAATTAATTGTGCTTATAAATTTTCGATCCTTGAATTAAAGGACGTACAATTAGGATGATGGTGATCCCTATGGTTGAGTAGATGATTGGTTGAGTAGTATGATTTAACGGATGAAAATGATCAAAATGGTAGATTTAACGACGAAAACACTTATTTTAAAAACTTACAAACAACAAATCTGAAAGGCCCTTGGGCTAATGTTCATAAATGATTTTAAACAAATGCGCACGAGAGAGAGAGCGAGAGAGCACATATGGCAGCATTCTCCATAGTTCTCGATAGGGCCCCACAAATTTACAGAACTATAAACAAAACGAACCATATAAATTTGCAATAGTAAAAAACCTCTTCATACCTTACTGTATATGGTTTCAGAAGTCAGCATATGGTTTCACAAATAACAAGATTTCTGAAAACATGTTCACAACTTACTGTATTAGTTTCAGAAACCTAATGCTCAGAACACTTCTTGCCCAAATGAACAATGCACCATCTTTCTTGCAGGAACACGGAATAAACTATTCCAAAATAGTCATTCTCGGCACAGTGAAATTATCTTCTCTTTTATAGATATGATGATAGCATTTCCATATTGCTAGCCCACAGAGATTTGGGTAATATTATTATTTGCTGAATATAACCTTCTATTCGGCCAAACCAACTAATCATGAACCCTTTATCCTGGACAGCCTCTTCCTCTTTCGATTCTTCTTCTTCGTAACGCTTCTCTTTCCACTGCTGCCGGACTGAACAAGCGCAAGAGCACTACCACCAGCTGGTCTGCCGTTAAATGTTCTCCCTTTCTTGCATAACCATTTCAGCGGCAAATTCTTTGCAACTTTAGCAATATCACCGGAAATAGCAAGCTCGGTTAGTGTTTGAATCCTCTCCTGCATTTGGGCAGCCCACGCCACCGATTGATCAAGCGAGATTGAGTCATCCAATGGGTCGCCTCCAGAGATCAAGTAAAATTCGTCGAAATGACTGGTACGAAAGAGAAGGAAGGAATTCCTCCATACCCTGGCAAAGCATGTTAACCTTTATGACATGTTTGCAAAGGTTTCCCTGCATCGACCAAGAACAATCGCAGAAAGAGAATTCACATCCCGGATTCCATACTTTGTGTGTTTGAGTACCATCCTTCTGGCTGACAACTTGTGCAAAAAGACAATCTTCATTATCAAAACATACGGCATCATCAGGAATTTGCAGTGCTCGATGCCAGGACGTGGAAGAAATGTACTCCTCTTTTACTGTTGGGAATGACCCACTCTCGTCGGCGAAGAGATCAAGCCAATAACCCGAGTGGATCTCGGTTGTGAGCTTCTGAACTAACCAATCTACGCGTTTTAGGGCACCAAGATTGGAGTCATCGTAGATTTTGATCTTAAGCTTTAGATGGTATCCTTCAATAGCACCACAGGACTCCTGGCTGGCTAGGGGAAGACTCTTCAGAGTTTCAAGCCACATCTCTAACATATTAGAAGATTAAATAAGTGTAAGGGAAGTTATATGGCTTTTACATATACAGAGCTGCAATGCTATTTACATGTATTGTTGTAAAATCTGGATTTTTCATATATACCCCTTAAAAATGCAGTTTCTTTCAAGGACACGGGAGAAGTTGAAGATGCAGCTTCTTTTAAGAACAAGGGAGAGGTTGGTCTTCTATTAGAAAATAGTTTTGAAAGAAGAACATGTTTGGAGTACAATGGTACATCCGTAACAAAATCAAGTTTTTTGGGCATATATCCAAAACTCAGATTTGGCAGGGATAACTACATCGATAGATAATATTGTAGTGATATATATATATATATATATATATATATATATATATATATATATATATATATGTAGATCTAGTATATACTGAGATTGGAATCAATAAAATCAAGCAGAGAGATTACCAATTTTGGGAACCCAGAATGCCTTAAAATACTGCATGAAGGTAGTCTGGTCTACAAAATCTTGAAGTAACTCCTCCACACCACCCACTGCATCCACTTCACTCCAAATGCTGTAGATAATTTTGCCCAGGCGTCGAAATATTTCACGTTGAATTTCATTGTTGGTGCATCTCTTAATTACATTCTTTAGCCATGACCTACGAATACGCCATAAAGAGAATAGAATAGGGCAACAAAATACATCCCTGAAAAACCACTGAACAAGTTAGTGCCAACGAAGAATACTGCAAACTGGCGGAGCCATTAAATTGGAGGAAGTTTGGTTAGAATGCAGGAAAGCCCCCCGAACCCATTGAGCCGGAGCAAATTAATAGATATCGCCTTATCCAGAAAACCGTCAGAGGAGACAAAGCAATGGAATTTTGCAATTTTAGGGGGAATTTATAGATTTCAATAACTTTGGGGGCCAAAGGGAAATTTCCCATATTTATTTGATGCTTTCCTGTATTTTACCCAAGCTAAATGTTCCTTTAGGAATCTCACCTGATAGGGTCAAGCTCTAAAGTTGGGTCATCAATTATAAACCCACAAACTCTCCAACTCGAATCAACTGCATGAATCCTATCTGCAAGTGCTTGCATCCATTTAGCAACATACTTCTTAACAATAGTTCGAGTAATGACCCACGCAACAGGAAGAGCATGTTGTCTTGAATCGAAAACAAGTAGCGTGTAAAGTGGATACTGCAACAGAAAAAGATCGCATAAATAAAAAATTACACATAGCTTGTTCTAAGTGGCTGTTCCAGCCTAGCTAGAGCTTCTGATTGTTCAAATAAGCATTTGTAGCCTTTTCAGCTACACCACAAGCAGAAGTTTCAAGTTGGATCTCCTGCATTTGGGCTTAGAAACTCGTATCAATTGCCTACCATTTTTTTTAAAAAAAAAAGCTTCTTATCGCAAATGCCTGGCTATATCATCACGGAGTAGAGAAGCTGCTCTAGAACCTAGGCCATTTTCTAAAGAGTCACCAAAACTATGAAGGAACTACAAATTTGAGAACATAAGATACAACTTATTTCAATCATTTAAGTACCTTCAGCTTGCTTATACCGAAAGATGAGTCACATGCCAGAAGACTTTGGTGTCCAAAACGAAGCATCTGCTGCAACTGCCACTCTGTTTGGATTCCTAGGATAAAGGGATCACTCTCTGTTGAATCTTGGTAGAAAAACACGGATTTCTTATTCCTCTCAACCCACATCCGAATGCTAGCCTGGTCATCTAGATCCAATTCATGAGTAGACCTCTTTATAATCATTCCAAGCTTTTGGACATATTGAGAAGCAAGACTATCCACCCTCGCATTCGAGCCACAGTACCTTTGCACGCCTTCTATATGTGTCTGCA
Source organism: Puya raimondii (assembly GCA_016920855.1). Lineage (NCBI taxonomy): Eukaryota > Viridiplantae > Streptophyta > Magnoliopsida > Poales > Bromeliaceae > Puya > Puya raimondii. The sequence continues at coordinate 24,412,554 of JABWPP010000050.1, read as the reverse complement.
ATATATTCTCCTCGGGGATTCCGAGATAAATCATCGACATAGTTTGCTGCTGAATTTCACTGCATATGTATGGGACCTTCTTGGCACCTGGGCCAATGGCATCTCTATCTAGAGGACCATGGCATATAAAGCCAGACTTGTTAATGTGGCGCCTTTCATGGTATATGATGAGCGCAACTGAGGGACGGGCGTACAAGCGCTTGATAGCAAAGTGGCAAGTGCAACCACGCATAGACTGCGGCCGAGCGGCACGATTTCTTGTGTTGAGTCTGTATCTTCGGCTCGGCAAGATGTTCCCTCCCTCTCCATAGTTTTCGGGACCAAACGAACACCAGTAACTAGGGAGGAAAACAATATAATTAAGAAAAGAAGTAAAAAGTTTTCGAGAGAAGAAATTCTTCTAGTAAAAACAATTGCTAGATAACTCACAGCCTGTATAGGAGATATTCATCACTTTTAAATTTCTTCAAGCTTCCCTTCTCTCTTTTCCTTCCCCTTTCAATGTGAAAACGAGTAGGACACTCTGCATTTGAACTTTCGCCGCTTATAAAAGCCTCAACTCGAGCGTAAGGAATGAGGGCGACGTCATCAACATGGTGTTCGGTGCTTCCAAACTTCGTCCATGTCAGGTCGGCAGCAGAAAATACATCTCCTGGAGGTTCCTGAACTAGAATAATACCCAGCAACTGCCATCTTGAAATTTCTCTAAATCACCCAAAAATTCCAGCTGGAGCTGCTACTGCTGCAGTTGTTGCTGCTGCTGCTGCCATCCTTGCTTGTAGCTACCGCAGCAACCTTCTAATTGCTGGTCATTATGGCTGCTGTGGTTGAAGAGGCCGATGTCAATCCAGCAAGGAAGGTGGTGGAGAAGAAGAAGAGGAATTGGCTCCTTACTCGCTATTGCCCACCAAGTTGTGCTGCTGTTGGGAACTGCTGCTGCTGCTGTCACCAAACTGCAGCAGCAGCTGTTGGTTGATGCAGTCCTGCGCAGGGAAGAGGAGCAGCTCTCTCCGGGCTCGCCAACAGATCCGCCGTATATATAGGGGTTTCCCGTGTATATGAAGCGAAAGCTGAACCTGCAAACAAGTAAGTACCGCTAAAAGAGAGTAACAAAGCTGCTAAAACTGAAATATGGATACATAAATAGAGCCCACTGTACATACAAGTTTTCATAATACATCACAGTATAACAATATCCAAAACCATAAAAGGTACAACACGTTTCCTCACTATACTACAACCACACTGTATGTACATGGCTACAGAAAAGAAACAGCTCCAAAAGGGTACTCCACTAGAATCATGACCCACGACCGGGGTGGACAGGGATCTAGCTCGCGACTCCCTTACCTCGATCAGATGCAGCAGCGGCAACCGACGGCTCTACAATAAAAAGTGGCAACAATGGGTGTGAGAACTACTATCAAACAAAGTAGTCCTCAGTGGGTACCGTCACCGACTCCAACGGCCTACCCACTAAGTCTACGAGAGTCTAAATATGGATTATGCCCGCAGACCTGTTGGTCTTAGGGCAGTTGCAGGAATTTGATGTGGTGCTCGACATGGATTGGCTGGCTCCTTACTTCGCGACGATCGACTGTGGAGCTAGGACAGTAACATTTCGCGAGCCAGGCCAGGAGGAGTTTGTGTATAGCGGCTGCAGGAGTACGTTGTTCGCCACATGGATTTCTTCAGCAAGGGCCAGGCAGATGATGAGTCGCGAATGCGTGGCTTTTCTGGCGACTGTTGTAGAGGTGCCTATGGCGGCACCGGGACTCGAGGATATCCCTATAATCCACAAGTTTCCAGATGTGTTTTCCCCAGAGTTGACGAGTATGCCGCCGGAACAATCCCGACAGCATCCGATAGCACTAAACAGTCTAAACTCTGCTGTAATAATCCACTCACAAGCTATAATCAACCTGAATGGGTTAAGCTGGTCTAACCACCAATGCACACGTGCCATTGGCACAGTCTGATATAAAAATAAAGATTTGGGTATACCGTCAATCCCAATGGCATCTGACAGCATGAAACAGTCTAAACTCTGCTGTAATGATAGGCACGACATCTCAGCACGAGCGTAATCTGAACCTACACTAGTCAGAGTATCCACGACGCACTAACAGTGGTGATACAATAACGATTTAAGCTCCTAGAGTTAAATCTGATAAGTTTTTCGAAAAGTGACATGTATAGGTTCAATGAGTTTTCTCCTAAGTAATCATTTGTAAAGCTAACGAAGAAATATTGATGTGGACATTTCAAGGTAAACTATTGGACTCTATTGTATCAATGATAGCAGGAAGAGAAAGAATAATAAAGAAAAATTCAACAAAAATGTACATAAAGAACTACATGAAGAACAAAAAAAGAGACAATGCCTAAATGGTCGAAGAGAAAAGCAAATTCCGATTCAAGTTTTGTAGTTTATTCTAGCTTTTCTCGTCCATTGCTATCCTTGAGTTGTTAAAAATATGTGCAATATACTGTGTCTATCGTAGAAGAAGAAGAAAGATACAACAGACAAAAATTAACTAAGCTTAATATCTTTTGCTCCTATAGTAATCCGTTCTGTAAGAAAGAGACAATAGCCGTCCTAATGACTCATTTTGTTATCAATTCATCTACATCTCGCAAAACCGTAAGCAGAGCACATACAGATAAATTGGTTGCTAAAAAATGTTAGTGAGAAAATAAATTGGATTATACCACATGAAGTAATTAGGATCGGATCTAAGGGTCACCTATCTGACATTCTCTCAGCAAGGCAACCTGACTATAGACCTTAGATCCATCTGATCTAGTTGAGCAATGATACCTGACTCTAGGGTTTCGTGGTCTCTGCGAGAACGCAATGGTATATGAATCTAGAGTTTGTGGTCTCTAAGAGCAAAAACCGGAAAAGATACATACGAAATCACCAAGAAAGTGGGTTCATCGTAAAATCACGAGAAACAAGAGCAATTCGTGAAATAGCTAAACAGATGATGAAACTAAGAGCTAAATTTTAAAGGAATTTCAACGCCAACGAACACGAGTAGATAAATTACCTTTTCCAACGAGAAACCCTAGCTCCAACACGGAACTGTTTGAGCCTCGAAAAGCAAGAGTTTCCGCATACGATATTGAGTAATGTAGCTAGATTATCTACCGACGGAGAAATTGGGCAATTGCAGGGGAAAGGAACTGACTGCTTTAGGATTTCCTGAGTGTAGGAATCGAGCAGCTGAAGGAGAGAGTAGGGATCATTTGAAGGTTTGCGTACTGCAGGGAGGGAACTTCGAATAGACGAATTGGGTAGAGAGAGTCCGTAGGGTTTTAGACAATAAAGTTTGTGGTCGGTCACTCTTAAATTTAGGATGACTTTCTATAAATTGTTGAAGTTTAGGATGAGTATTCGGTGGATCCGCCATTACATGTTAGGTTAAAATCCGTGTCCTTCACGTGATGGACGGCAGATGGAGGGTTATCACGCTAGGCACCGTTGTCATCGAATTTACATTCGGAATGTCCCTTTTATGAGACCGTGCCTTATATTGTTTAATAAGTTTCGAGATTCGTACTATTATAGTAGATGTGGCAATCTCTTGCTGGGCTGGCCCTCACCAAATTTTGGTTCCGCCTTGCCTTTGTCTCCTACCTACATCATCCCGTGAAACGCGTCGGTCTATGATGTCTCTTTTAGATCGAGTTGGTGGACCTGGCCCCCCACCACCACCACGCAACCCTATTTCAATAGGGAGAGGAGTCAAGCCAGATAGGAGGAGATCTTTACTTTTGTAAACCTTAAATTTTTCTCCTGCTCTATTTGCTTCTGATTTTAAAATTGGATGATAAAATGAGAGAATGATGCTAGAGAGGGAGAAGGGAGGGTTTAGCTATTCGGAGCGCGTCAAGAGCCCGATATGTGTAGGCGGTTGATAAGGATTGTCCCTAGGATGAGGTTATTGAGTCCACTGTCCATTACATGATGCGCACGATTCTTAAAGAAATGTGAAAGGTGGCCTCAATAGTCTCGCGGTGCTAGGGATATCCCCCATCGATAGTACACATGAGCCAAGCTTTCGGGGCCTAAAACTGAAATATTTTGGCGTGATGATCAGAAATCTATTTGAGAGGCTTCGGTTGAACATTTTGCTAGAGGACAAAGACGACGGCCGAAGACATTGCCCAAGAAAACCACACCCTCAACAAGGACGAAGACGATGATCTTCACTGCAGCTGAAGGGTACATTTACGCTAGAGCAAAAAATAAAGCTAGAGGATTGTATTATGTTGAGGAAATGCCTTGCCTTCGGTCTCAATTTTTATAACCATTGAAGTCCAAACCCGCATCTAGACTATACAACGTTTTCATGTAGAACGAGTATCGGAGACCTCTTCAGCCTATTTGATATCGGGTTGAATTCAAAATCCTAGGTATGACCAGAGCAGGCAGAAGTCAAAATAGTCTGGTTACTCTTTGGCATTTCAAAATCATGGCCAAAAAATTCAATCAATCTACAATTGAATTGTGTGTTAGGAGCCGTCTTGCACTACATCTGTTTCTGTTCTTGAAATCTTTCAATGCATGCTGAACTTCTGTGCTACAAAACTTGGATTCATTCAAGGAAATACCTTAGATACCCGCATTTTTGTTTGCTGCTTTTTCACGTTAGTACTCTGTAACTTAAACCATATCAATTAAGTATCCTATAAATCTTTTCCGTCAAAACCATCATGTGCCGTACACGCCCATCAAAAAATGTCCATAGAGGACGATAAGAAAGGCATGAGATCCCTCACGGCTTAATTCTCGTTGTTCTTGCAGAGTCCCCAACGGCGAAAGAGCGACGATCTACACCGCACGTGCGTGGAACATGACAGTTTTAACACAGAAGATAACAAGGGGTGTAACGGGAAAAGAAAACAAAAAACACAGGATACTTAAGTTATACAGTTAAAACTATAAGATACTAAAGTGAAAAAAGCGGCAAAAAACAATGAGGTTATGTGAAGTTTTCCCTTCATATGAAGTATAGCAGGATCCTAAAATTTTCTGATGACATTTACAGACCGGTAATGCAGCACAAAACTACTTTCTTTTCAAGACAACACATATTTGGACACTCTTTGCTGCTTCTGTCCCCATTGATTCAGTGAGCAGCTCGGTGTAAATCTAGAACAGAGTGTCAACAATCTCCCCTCCGAAGTGGTGGCAAATCATCGACTCCTGGATAGCTCTAATTGCCATTGAGATGATCCTTCCATGTTGCTCAGCATCTCCACTGCTGATGTCCACCTCAAATGTTTGTATCTGATCAATGGCGAAAGACCCTTCTCAGCATACTTCGTCGTCGATTTACGCCATCGCGGCGCGTAGAACGGAACACTGTATGCATCCACTTTCTCTTGCTCAACTATTTCCTGCACCAACCAACGTATGCATGTTAATAAGATCATCACTATCTCAAATGTTGTTTGGGGATCAATGTGCAAAAAACAACTTGAACTTCAGAGATTCAGCGAATTGCCCCACATAAACTTTATTAAATAGTTCAATTGGCCCCTTGTCTTACATGTGACCTTGCGAAGCTTTTAGCATTTAAGAAAAGCGATAGAAATCGCAAATGGATTCACCCTATTCTTCAATTTCTATGATTTGAGCCGGTCGACAGTATTTTAAATGCGACGTTTATCCTTACGGATTTAGTTAATATACTTCATACAATTTCCCGCTTCTATTAACTCATTAAACTAAGTAATTACTTAAATTTTGAAGTCAAATTACCGTTGTTGAAAGAATTAGTAAAATCAAACTTTTGAATGGTTGAGTAGCCGATTCAAAATGATTCATAATTTAGATAAGTTCTGTACATTTTTATTTATTATTATTATCATTTTTTCTTTACTCACTTGTGACACCATTATAGCAAATGACTGAGCCAGAAGTTCCCACAAGAAGCTTGTTCTCTTGTCTGCATGGTCTTGAGTCCGCCTTCCTAGCATGGTTAAGACCATCCGCCCGCCGGAGACGACTTCTGCCGATCTTGATTTAAGGAAGAGGCTGAAATCTTTCTGAAACTGCGCGAAGTAGGCTGTCGCCATCGTCAGAGGGCTCATGTGAGATATATAAATCTTCCTTTGTTTATCGGCTCGCCGCGATCATCAAAAAGCCCTAAAGGAACCTGCAAATGTATGTTTTGTAGCACTGAGGGCACAAAGGAAAATTTCAAGCTAATACAGCTTATATATACCTGAGAGAGCCAATGCAAGCTAGAGGAAGAGCACCCAAAATGTAGGGGATTTCGCAGGAAAAGCAGCCCATAAAACGAGCCTGGAATGCCGGATAGATATACCGATGGACGGTCGGATTCCTCCGCACTGATCTGAAGGGCCCCGACGAATTGCGAGAGGCTCACAAAGATGATATTGAAGTCATTTGTTGGGAGATCATTGAGGTGCACCAAGAACTCTGGAGTTGGCTTGGATAACATTTTACAAAACCCTGCAATAGTTGCGATGATATCTCCTACTAAGAACAATGCATTAGGTCCCAAGGAGCAGCCGAGATCGGCGATTGCAAAGTTTTCAGGGCTCTGCGATATGTAGTCATCTAGCGCTGAGTCCATTATGATTTTCTTCAACGCCTCCATACTTTTCTTCTGTAAAAAGGGGCGCAAAATGAATCAGTACCATTGAATCATCTACGCTAACCACAATTTTAAAAGCTCGAGCTTGAATCAGTACCACTGAATCATCGGTGCTAAGCACAATTCTAAAAGCTCGAGCTATTAGAAAGGGCTGTTTAGCCAATATACTTAAAGAGAATAGACACACAGCGCTTGCGGGCTTCGATTGTGACTTGATCCAATCTGGCCTAAATTACGAGACATAGCTACTAGTATTAAGTGATAAGTGACAAGGGCTCTTTACCTGAAGAGAGTAGTTTTGGGCATAACTAGTCTCTCCTAGGCCTTCTTTCATGTGAAGCATAGCTTCTACATCCATTGCCACGTGCTTGTCGTAGCTGTGGATCATCGACAAAGCCATCACTCACTCGTCCCTCGACTTCTGTAGGGAGCACTCAAATTAATCACCATCCAAATATGGCAACAAAATCATCCTTGCTTTAGGATATCTTTTGATTTTTCATAGTCTGCAAAAGCTGAAACTGCAGATCAGTCTCAGTGAGTTGCTGATGGAACTCTGAACTGTGCACGACAGCGATGCGATAAGGCTTTTGCGACACTGATCGGTGTATTAATGTGTCGTACCTTGGACTACACAGTCTCTTTCAAACATTCAAGTGACTTGATTACTAGATTGCGGCATTTCGCAATCTATTTGTGAATGAAAACAACCAGGGGACCCTCTTCTAGCTACTTAGATAGGAAAAGTGTACATGTAGATAGATGTTATGCATGTTGTTGTGTATGAAAACACTGTAAAGTGGATTTTTTTTTTTATTATTTTTTTCCGTACCTATTTAGATTGAAACATATATGCTTCACCATCATATATATACTACTTTAGTATAGTTTAAACTGAACATGTAGCTTCCTTGTGTGAGGAGAAGAGTAGAGCAAAATTATTGTGCTTTAGAAAACATACATACCTTGGACGTATAGAGGATGGTTTTATTGTTCTCGAGCTAAAGTGTATGTATATATCTCTGAGGTGAATTCATATACTACAAAGCACATATATATACACACACACATAGGTTTTTGGTTTTGAATGGAGAAGCAAACAATGAGGTGTGTGGTCCATACAATGAGGTGTCACCACAAAGAGTATTTTAATATGAATATATACATATATTTCTATGCATGGTTGAATATAGAATCAGAACAATATCCTTTGGTTTTATGTAACTTTTAATTTATCTTGTGTTATTCTTTCCTTGTGCAAAATGTTGCAAATATTCCTTGGAAGTAAAAAGCTGGGGTGGGCTTTTGAAAGTTAATTTGGAGCTTTCAATGTGCTCCACTTGTTTGTGCCAAACCATGGTGCATGTGAAAGACAGGTGAGAAATTTTTTTTTCCTTTTTTGTTTGGGATGATTTCTAATATGCCTTGAAAATTTCAAAAATATTTTACTTACTCCTTGATGATCAAAGTGCTCTTGTTGATTTTAATAAATTCTTTCAAATATACCCTTTCTCTCTAGGGTCTACTAATTAGATTGGATTTTAGAAATGTATTTTGGGCATTAAGACTATACATAAACTAACTTTATCGAATAGTTCAATAGACCCCTCTTCGTGAGCAAAGTTACTAATTAAATAATAATTTTGATCGCATATCTTGCACATGATGATTTTTTATAATAAGTTACTAACACAAAAAAAATTTTGCTCTTATAGTTTTGATGATTAACTGTCATGATTGAAGAATAGAGTGAATTTCTGTTTAATTTTTATTGCTTTTTTTTTGTGTGTTAGAATAGAAAAAATAGATTTTATTTTTTTTTGTCTCTTAAAATTTTATAATATTAGGTGCAATACAAGCGAAAGAACTCCCCATGTAATAATAACTTCAAACTAGGAGAGACGGCTATTAAACTATTTTGATAAAATTTAGTGGATCTAATTGCCAAAAAGAATAACTTAAACGACTGTTCGTTGTAAATCTTTTTTATTTTTTTATTTTTATTTTCTTTTTTGGTTGGGGGAAAGTGGGGTCTGGCTTCTCTGTGTCATTGGTTTGTGGCTGCTTTTTCTTCCTTTTTACCCTTTTTTTTCTTTTTATTTTAAGCTTCCAAAATAGGTAAGGTGGTTTCCTAGGGCTTTTGTTAACTGGCTGTTAAATTACTCAAAAAGCAATCATGCAATCAGAATATATGGCTTGCATAAAACTAAGCTTGATTGCTCTAGTGAATCTGATTCTGCTGTTTTGATACTTGAACTGATATTCTCGTCTAAAAGAAGCATAAAATGATTTGGTTAAAATTATATGAGTAAAAGAAAAAACGAAAATTCTAAAGCATAAATCACATTACCTTTTGTTTTGGAGTTGAGGCAAAAGGCCTTGCTACCATGTCAAGGAGAGAACAGAACAAGGGTAAAAGATGCAACAAATAATGTGTAAAAGATCCACAAGACTGACTGAAATAATCTTGAATCCCTTTCTGCAACAGAAATGAACTGCAGCAAAACCCTACAGAAAACTGTAGCAAAATTAATCTTCGTTTATAGATTACTTTTGCCCAAATTTATCTTTGACTTTTTTTAATCAGAACTTTCGGTTGTACTCCTCATGTCGGCTTTATCTTAAATTGCCCAAGATATGATTAGTACTTTAACACCAAAGAATCAAACCAAGAGCTTTCATTCAGCAAAAATTAGATACTCCATTTTTCGGTGTTTGAATTATAGATCTAACGACACCAGCTATCAAAATTTCTAATAAGACCTTCTTAGTCAGCTACGTAATAAATCAAGCTTGACTACGAGGATTTCAGCACAGAACCTACTATATATATGCATTTCTTGTCAGCCTAGGAAGAAAACATTTCTAATGTTAAAACATCTAAGTACTGAGAAAAAAGATAATGCTAACTACCAAATTCCTGCGTCAGCTCGTCAAACTATCTTGTAGCACTTGCAGATTGGTCTTTAGTTCCTTGAATTCCTGGTGTCAAAAACTATTACATGATAAATAAGAACATAGACCAAAAAAGGGATGATGAAAGATCCCTAGACTTATGGTTCTCGGTTGGTTCAACTCACTATTGAGTTCATACTTGACCTCTAAAATATCCTGCATGCAACATAGTTTAAAAAGGAGAAATTTGAGAAAAATGAATATTTCTAAACAACATGTTGCAGTAGCATAATAGAGGTTTTCTTTATCACACATTCACACCAATTTTTTTCTAGAGAAAGACTTGGTTTCATATACTGCGTTTGAAAGGCTTGTTGCAACTACAAATGCCCTCAGGTTAATACTCACACCAACTAACAATAACAAATGCTCTTATGTTCTTTAGTAATGTGCAACATGGGAATAATTAGTTTAACAGAAAGTAAATTCTACAAGAAGAAACTAGAAATTAAAAAAAAAAGCAGCAATCAGTACAAAATACATTGCAATTACTGCTTCTGGGTTTCCTATGCAGGTATAATTAGATTCCAGGACTGCTTCAGTAACCAAGTAATAAGATTGAATGGAAAAACACTATTTTACGGCTTACTCTGAGGCAACCATACGTCAAAACGAAAATTCTGCAATACTTTTTGGTTTCTGACTGCTCTGATTCCTCGTATTCTTTGTAGAACATACTCTGCTTCTTTTAACAATGTGCAATAGTACATAACCAGATAATAAAACTTCATTAACAGCACAACCCAAATCAAATTATTCTATGCTTTCGCAGTCAAAGAAAACAAAAATTTCTTCTGAAACTCCTTTACAGGTGATGATAAATTATGAAGATGAATCAAGGGATTGTACCAGGATCTATGGTGATCTCTTGAGATCCATTATCGGAATTGGAGCTTCCCACGATCCAAGGTTTTTAGGGACATGGGATCCAAAACTGAAGCTCAATTTCATCGAAAACAGCACCGAATCAGCAAAGGAAGAAGAGCACCATGCCGAGTTTTGGGATTGACCTTGGATTTGTGAAGAGGAGCACCGCTAATGGAGGTGCTAACGGGGAGAAGCCATTAGGGCAGGGGACCAAGGAGAGAAGCTAGGGTTACGGCTTGGATCGAGAGGGGGGAGATTGGAGAGAGAGAGAGAGAGAGAGAGAGAGAAAAGGGGGGTCCGAGTGCATGACTGAGGGGCCTAGGAAAGAGGTAGGGGGGCAATGCAGCTCATTGTTCGGAGCCAGCTTGTGTTCGGTTCGAAATGAGCTCGAGATCGGCTCGCTCGATTAGTAAACGAGCCGAATACGAGTTGAGTTTTTCAGCTTGTTTAATAAACGAGCCGAACACGAGCTGGAGTCAGCTCGCTCGTGTTCGGCTCGATAACAGCTCGAATACATATATTTTATATTTATATAATTTATAAAATTTATATTTATATATAGATAAATATTCAATTATATAGTATATGATTTTATTATTTAATTTTTAGCAAAATTAAAATATGAAGTCGAACTTAATTATAAAAAGACTCATTTAATGTAAAGTTTCAACCATTAAATCAAAATTTAATAGACAAGATTTTTTTTAAAAAAAATTATATATATTCAATCTAATTCTTTTAACTTGTTGTATGTGGGTTAGCTCGTGAGCCAGCTCGTGTTCGGCTCGTTAATAAATGAGCCGAACACGAGATACCTTAACGAGCCAGCTCGTGTTCGACTCGTTTATAATGAGTCGAACACGAGCTGACCCCAGCTCGCTCGTGTTCGGCTCGTTGACACCCCTAGAAAGAGGGGTGGGATTGATCGAGCGCAGTGAGAAGTTGACGCAGGGTGAGGCTCGAGTGGGGTGGGATCGGTTGGGTTTGGGTTAGGATTCTATTGGCTCGGAGTCTCGGACCGAAGGTTTTTTTCTCTTTTGAGCGAGCGCCGAAGGCCCAAAGAGGAGCGTCTCGCGAATCGCGACGAAACCCTTTTTTTGGGCAAATTAGTCGGCACTCGCGAATTATTCGCGAATAATGATTTTTGACCGAAAAAAAGCGATTTTTTTTCAAACTTTTGGAAAAAGAGAGTACGTATACATGCTTTTTTATTCGTTTCTTCAAAAATACGCGAATAACTCACGAATCACTCGCGAATTAACTAACAAAGATTATAACTTGAGAATTCATATATGAATAAATAAATAATAGATAGATAGTAGATAAAAGATAATCAATAGGAATAGTAGATAGATAATAACAGTAATAAATAGTAGTGGTAGAAGATTTAGACTCTAGATGCGCACAATGGTGAATCAATCACATAAAAGTACTAAATAATTCGCCTGGTATAATATAGGATTAGTGGTTTTTAGATAGATTTTTAATAATATCTTGTTTTAAGTTTAGGAAAAGAAAAGCAAATTTCGAGACCTATCAAATAAGTGAAGCCGCAGTTCATTACTATGACCAATCAACTTTGTCTATCTCTTTCTCTTTTAGATATTTTGAGTAGTTATACTTGTACACTTTGGTGGAGCATTCAGCAAGACAAATCAAATTATAAAGAGAAAAATTAAGAAACAACTTTATTGTTTTGATAAACTACAGCAACTTCCTAGCTAATTTTATTCCTACCAATAGTTTAACTAATAGCCAACCGGCAGAAACAATAGCGAGTTCATAAATACCTAAATTGACGAAGATAATCCGGCTTAAGGTCTTCTCTGAAGAAAGTTGGAGGAGGGCAACCACCTTGTCCCATCTTAAAGAATTGATGCGGTACCAGGCTTTTCTTGTAGAGATCCTTCTGGACATAGCAGTCACGAAATATGAGTGGAAGAGCCGACCGATCCCCTTTGACGCTGCAGACCAACATTACCTTTTCCCACGCGAGCCAAATCTCTCCCCTCTTGTCACTGACAAGCAGACTAAAACGCGGAGGAAAGCCAAGCAGACGTGAGACTGCCGCCTGGATTTTAATCCGGTATTTGCTGACCCATACCTTTTCAGCATAGTCCTCAAGGATCCAGAGATTCAGCGTGGTGTACTCCGATTCCCAGCTGGTTGCGCACAGCCTCCCTTCCAACTCGGCTAGGGCATTGTAGCGCCCGACGACGTCGTGCTGCGGGACCGGGATCTCCGAGAACTTGTGGGTTACGATATCGAACACCATGATCAAGCTGGGCAGTTGCAGTGGCTGGGGGTGCAGGGGATCCGGCAGCCAATGCAGACTCCCGTGGAGTAAGACTGGGGAGGCATACGCAGATGAAGGGGGGCCGCGCTGGACGTGCGCGGCCAGAGCGGCTGTCGGATGGGGATCGGCAAAGAGGCTGCTGCAAGATGACGACGACGACGACGACGACACCGGTCCATAGAAAAAGGGCCTCTGTTTGCTGGCGCCGGCAGCAAGGATCTCGTAAGAGAAGCGGGGGACGACGGTGTCCTCCTTGTAGTAGTGAAGTAGGCGGTACTCCTGTGTGGGCGGGTGAAAGTAAAGGCCGCACGCGATAGAGGACTTCCGGAATCCGCCAGATGGGAATTGGCTCCACTCGGCAGTGAGGGGGTTATGTAGGTAGTAGGCGCCCAAGAAGTCGTCTTTGAAGCAGAGAAGGCCGTCGCAAGACGCTTGCATGGTAAGCCAGGTGTCACCGCGGTACCTCGTCAACGCTGCTTTCACTGCTGCTGCTTCTAGTTCTAGTTCTAGTCCTGCTGCCGATGATGAGGGTTGCGAGGATGATGACGACGGTGGCGGTGATGGAAGGAGATAGAGATCGAAGCGGACTGACGGGAGTGGACGGAAACGGCGTATGAGCATAAGAGAGGGGGTGGATCGGTCCCTGTGGGCAATGAGGAAGGAGCGGTCGGAGAGGACGGACGACCAGGATTTGCAGACGGATCGAAAGCGGATAAGGGATTCGACGGGCAAGCGAAGCAGGATTTCATAGACAAGATTGTCACAGATAGAAGTGCCGCTTCCGATTTTGCGCCTCCTCTTCATGTCTTCTTCTTCTTCTTCTTCTTGTAGCTCTCTGTCGCTGGTCCCTCTCCTCTTCTTCATGTCTTGTTCGACTCAGGCATATACCTTTAGAAATCTCGAGAGAGCAGACAGAAGGGGCGGCAGCGTGGACGGGAAGGGAGGAAGGAAGTTGTATGGCTGTCTTTTTTAAAGGGAAGGACGATTCTAGGATTTTTTTTTTTTTTCCTAAGCGGACTAGGTTTCTGTGAGTTATCTGGAACATATACATTCATATTTTAATTTAATATAAAATACTTTATAAAAATAATGTTTTATCTCTCTTTGTCAATTTCAGAGTAGCGGATTCTCCCAAAATATTATAATATCGTCATATACCGTGATCAAAGTTTGATAAAAAAGTAATCACAATCCAATAAGGATAAGGACAGTAAAATGACGGCTACAACCAACAGGACATGATACTAATTAGATTTCGTTACAAATCTTCTCAATCGAAGTACCCATATCAAAACTTTTTATAGTAATTTGGTGGGTGTTTCTATAACTTGTAAGCCAGCATTAGAAGAAGGTTTTACTTCCCCCCTTAACGGGTTATTCCGGGGGGATAAGGGGTGGGTTAACATACCCCTTCCCCTAGAATAAGAGGTGGGGTTAGCTAACCCCACCCCTTTTTTTAATTTTTAAATTCAATTTTAAAATTTAAAATTATTTTTTATAAATTTATAATTTATAATTTATAATTTTAAATTTTAAATTTCAAAATAAAATTTTAATTTTTAATTTTTAATTTTAAATATATATTTTAAATTTTTTAAATTTAAAAATTAATATTTTATATTTTTAATTTTAATTTGTTCTTAAATTTGAAATTGAAATTTAAAATTTAGAACTTTTAATTTTCAAATTTGAGATTTAAAAATTTAAATTTTTTATTTTTTAAAATTTAAGAATTATATATTGAAATTTAATATTTTGTATATAAAAATTATAAATTTAAATTTAAATATAATAAAGAGGCAATATTATTATTTTTTATTTATAACTACCCATTATTCTTCTTATTCCACCTTAACAAACCAAACGCTATTTTTCTTATCCCCGGTAATAACCCAATTTTTATCCAAACGCAAAATTCGTCTAATCCCGATTTATCCTGCTCTTAACCATATTCCTGGAATAGACAATTCTTACTTATCCCCGAACCAAACGAAGCCTAGAGTAATAGTTGACCCACTTCTTACTGGAAGCATTTATATAGTAGCCCATATAGATAGGAAAGACTTAGCAAGCTGAGAGAACACAAACTTAGCTAGAAGACTCACAGAGTGACAAGATCATAAGTGAGCAACCTAATAATCCTGTTGCAAGAGGATGAAATGCAATAATCTAGTGAAGTTCAACCAGATCACGATTCTTCCAACTTACCGTTTGGTTCGGGGATAAGCGAGAACTAGCTACACCAGGGATAGGTACAAGTGTGGGGATAAGATAAAGTGTCTGGATGAAAGTTGGGTTATACTCGAAAATGAAAATTTACGTTTGGGTATAAAGGGGGGATAAGACCTTATACCCGGCCTTATCCCCCAACCAAACGGTGCCGTGCACGTAGTAGAGGAGGAGCAGCCTTCTGTTTATACTTGCCATGATTCTCTTAGACTTATTGGGGAAGGAGCTTATAATTTATGCTTATGCTATTTGCAAACAAGAAGCAACCTTCTGTTTCTTTTCTAGAAGTGATTGTTACCTTTCTCATTTAGGCGATTACAGGTTTAGAGGTGTAGCTGCATGTTTTCTGTTAATGTATAGAATATTTTTATGAAAATTTGCTTTTTTCTTTGTCAGGCTCTTATGTACCCTCTGCTGGTAGCATGCAAGTCAATAAGCGTTTTGCGTAGGCGTGCGGCGCAGGATGTCGTTGATAAAATTCGCCAGCATAGTGGAGTTCTTGTCGATCAGGTTAACACCCTCGGTATTCACCAACTAGTTTATTTCTTCGAATTGAACAATTTCTTAAGTTTTAGTGATCTTAGGTAAAAATCGGCCCACTGAATCTTTAGAAAATTGGGGTCCTAAGATAGACCGGCCATGGACTGACGCTCTCAATTTGGAGATCTTCTTGCTTGTTGGCTGAAATTTGGACAACTTAGATTCTTTCTTTATTTTTTCAGTCTAAATAACATGGTGATATACGTAGTGGAATGACTTTTTCATTCCAATGTGCTTATAGAAATTTGTTCTTCTGATTAAGTTGTTTATTTTATAGGTTAAAAAGAAAAGATATATGTTATTTTTCTTTTTGTGGAAGGATATATGTTAGTTTTACGTCTCATTATGTTTGCTATTTTTGGACATTCACGAATTAATCTCTTTTGTGGGCTGTGTATTTGGTTACTTGGTTTCTCTTTTTATCTTCAATCTGAAGCTGCTGCCTTTTCTTCCTTCTGTTTTAGTTTGGAATTAGAAGATCATGACTTCTTCAGTCCATCATCTGTCAGGTACTGCGCCTTCCAACCAAATCAGCATAAAATCAAATGCTCATATGTTCAATATTTTACTTATAACTGTGGGTGTGAGTTTATGTTACTGTGCATACTAGA
Organism: Puya raimondii; assembly: GCA_016920855.1. Lineage (NCBI taxonomy): Eukaryota > Viridiplantae > Streptophyta > Magnoliopsida > Poales > Bromeliaceae > Puya > Puya raimondii. Next base: position 24,396,421 of record JABWPP010000050.1, on the reverse strand, counting down.
AACAATGCAGAAAACTAATTTATAGGTATATGGAGCAAAATCAATAGCACATATGCTTATTTTCGGATGCTGGGATATTGGTGTTTTGGCAAATTTCTTGTATCAAATGGCGCATGCATTCCAAACAAATTTTGCGGGGGATATTTGGATATGTTATTTTTGTTAGAAATATATATATGAGTGTACTCTGGGTTTACATAATTCTGTTTGATTTATTGTTTCACTAATTCGATTTTTATCTTTTTCGCAGGAATTCTCAAAAAGAGGAAAGATTAGCGTGTAGTTCGGAGTGAACTCATTGAATAAATTGAAGAACTCATAGAAAACTTTGACATCATATGGATTTTATTTTTAGATTGAAAACTTCGTTGAATAAACTTTTTGACTGACAATTGTGTTTTTACTGTGCAAACTCATATTTGATTAAATGATTTGGCTTTTCCTGTTTGATAGTTCTCGTATGTAATCAAATTTAAATTTGTTTGAATGATGAATCTGCTTTGTTATCGTAGTTTAGAATGTTAAAATCTCGTCTAGTTTGTTTTTAATTGTATGTTTTATATTTTGGATTGGATTCGCAACAATTACAAAACTGATGGTATGAATTTACTAATTTGCGCTAGTGCTTTTTTAATATTTAGTAGCGGTCTCCGAAGCATTACTAAAATTATCTTCTTCTCTAGCGGTCATGTAAACCGTTGTTAAAGACCTTCAGCGATAGAGATGTAACAGCGGTTATAAAGCTTTTCCCGACGGTTTTACAAGTGTCGAGAAAAATTCTTCCAGCGGTTCTGGAGATTTTTCTCAATTGTTTCGACCGCTTCTAAAACCTAGTTGTTTTTGTAGTATAAACTAAATTTTTTTTTTGTAAATTTCATAAAACTAATTAAATTTTTAAATAAAATTAAAAATACACCAATTCTATATATTTTAAAATACTAAATTAAAAGAATGTAATATGTACAATTAAAATAAAAAAAATGTAACTCACAAAAAGCTAATTAAAATTTTTTATAAAATTTAGAATATAATGGTGAAATAAATTTATAGCAATTATAATTTATAGACAATGTCCAACAAAAATTTAAATACTAAACTAAAATTCAAATTGTAATCTTGCTTCTTTAATTCAAGCTAAATTTAATTGAACAATTTAAATTTGAATCGACAACTATTAGTAATGTGAAGGGTATTTTAGTAATTATACATGAACCAACAAAAGGAGGAGTGAGACAACTAACAAATATATGTATTTATAATAATAAGAATATGAAGGGTATTTTAGTAATTATACATGAACCAACAAAGGAGGGGTGAGACAAAACTAACAAATATATTTATTTATAATAATAAGAATAGATTACAATGTTGAAATTTCCTACGATGGCATGGGAGAGGAGTGACATAGGACGAAGAAGAAGCAACACGTGACGAAGCTGATAAGAGCCTACGGTGAGCGAAAGAAGAATGATGAAAGAGTGGAGTTACACTAGTTAATCACCTATTGCACTATTTAGGGCAATCGTTGCACTAATGTCACTGCAGTCACATTACATTGTGGGAATAATGTATTGTTTGAGATTTTATTACACCATTTGCTGTTATGTTGCACCATTTGTGTGCCGTTTAGTAGCACGTTGCAAATGTACGACATGTCTTCCTTCTCCCCCCTTCCTACCCCTAAATCTCTCCTCCTACTCCACACTGCTGTCCTTCGTCCTCTTCTTTCTTGCAAACAGCGAGCATGGTGAAGAGCATTAAAATAAACTGCCTGACAAGAAAGAAGATGTAGAAGGACGGTAGTATGAAGGATGAGAGGTTTAGAAAAAGAAAGAAGCAGCACGGGACGACAAAGAGATCGCGGGGAGAGCAGAACAAGAATAATGTGGCAACCGCATATTGCACTGGTAGACCCTTCATTGCACTATGTGCAGAAGGAGTTGCACTACTGTAAGGGGCGGAATGCATTATTTGAAATTTTGTTGCACTATTTGCCGTGGCATTGCACCATTTGCCCCGTTTATTGCCTGCATATTTTTCTTCTTATAGCTTGAAAATATTTGTTTTTGAAAAATGCGAACAACAAACATCAGGACTGGCCAGTAGTATGGAGCGATTTGGTTCAAATTCCAAAAAAGCAGGTAGCATAACTCGACGTAGCGCTCATTTAATACCCGCCGCAGAGGCTGTATAGTATATTGGATATATCTGAGAAGATACAAGTGAAGCGAACGGGGGGACAGAAGGACATTTTTATTCTGTGACGAAAAATCTGGACCAAATCTGCAAAATCCAAAAATGCAGTCTAATCTTACAAAATCTCAACATCAGTAAATATTTTATGCAAATTTGCCATATTATTAATACTATTTCATATAAATAGCATATAAAGTATATAATAAAAGAAAATAATATAAATAATTTTTTCTTCATCTTTATTTTCAACCAAACAAATATGAGCGGAGAACTTTTTTTTTCCTATATACTTTGCACCGACATGCGTAAAATGATTTTTTTTTTCCATCGTAAAGTTATTTCACATGCAAAATCCCTAAAGATATTTTAGGGTGTATTGAGAATTCCGATAGAAATCTCTAAAATTTAAAATAAATCCAATTTTTTATAAAAACTTAAAAATGCCATTTAGTTGGTGTTTCCAGCCAATAACGAGATTCCGTACAAGACCGGGGCCTTTTGTCATTTTTATCACACAAAAAAGAGTACTAAGTGCCAAGGGAAAGCATATATATATATATATATATATATATATATATATATATATATATATATATATATATATCAGCGTTAACAGCAAAATCCAATTTAAACGTTTCTCCTCTCCCTCCCTCTCTCCCTCATCCGTCTCTTTCGCTTCCTCTCTCTTCTCTCTTTCACCCTCTACTGTCCTTTTAATTCTTTTCAACATAAACATCACTATGTCCATGGCCGACCTTCTCCGCGCGCCAAAGCGGAAGCTGGTGGAGTGGCTCTGGTGGGGGATGCGACGAGACCGCGACCTCCTCAATTACGTCGATTTGCAGGCCACATTTGTTGAGGGGAACAGATTAGTGTTCTTGAGGAATTTGCCTCAAGGGACGACGGCAGATGCCATCCTTGCTGCGGAGAAACCCAAAGGAGCAGTCCGAGCCGGAATGTGGACCGACAGACGGACCGCGGCACTGGAGTTCTCCTCCGGTGCGTCTGCCGACACCTATTGCATCACCGGAGCGTCGGATCAAATAGGAGGAAGCCAGGTTGCGTTAAGCCGTCCTGGGTATCATCCTTTGCCTAATCTTCTAGGCCAGAATGAACAGATCCTGCACATTACGGGAGCCCACGGAATTGCCAGAAGCTCCCTCGAAGAGGCGTTCAGTTTGTACGGTGAAATTACGCACCTCACAAACCGAAACGTGGAATTTCAAGAACCAGATGCCGCTGCTGCCGCGGCTGAGAACCCGTATAAGATAGTAGGCGGAAAGCTATTATTTTGCGAAAGGCGGCTTATAAATCGAAGGAGTTTTGGTGGGTTTCATCGCAGAAGGACGGGTCTTGGACAAGGTCCTGGCAATCGCCCATTTCCAAGACCCCACCCGCGTGCTTGTCCACAAAACCAGTGGAGATCACGACCGGTAGTGCCATATCACGCTGGAGCATCGTACCCCGCGACGTCATACGTACCTCAATTCTTGCCGCGTTCAGGGTACCAACCACCGTTCTTGCCGCCTTCGGGGTACCAGACCCGGTTCTTGCAGCCTTCCGGGTACCAGCCTCTGCCTTCACAGGCCTGGGGACAGGAGATTACAGGATACTCGCACCTGCCTGCCTCAGCGGCAGTGCCCCCACCATTGGGGTACTTGCCTGCATCGTCGGCTTTGCCTTTGCCTTTGCCGCCGCCAGGAGTCCTAGTGCGGGAGGAAGGACCACCAGCCCCGGAAGTCCCAGTGTTTGCGGTGCAGCCCCCTTGGTATGTGCAACTGCCGCTGCGACAGGGAGTCCAAGCGCCTCCAGAGAGCACGTCGCCTCCTCCACCGCCTCCGCCACCCGGCGTCTGATGACGTGAATAGGTTTTTCTACTTGCTATCACTTTCCTCTAAGAACATGTCATCTTCGTGTAGGCTACAATCCAGAGAGAGCAAATGAGTATCAGTTTGAAACATTAATGCAGTATGCTACAGAAAGTACCTCTATACATTCTTTTCCTCTGCTTTTGTCTTCAACAACTAGAGAGCATCCATAAGCATAGCCATCGCAACAGTGAAAGCAAGATTGTATTTCCTTTGTGACGGCCTACAAAATTCAGTCATACAACCATGGCCTCACAGGAAAAAGCCGTTTTCGGCGTTGAACTCTTACAGCGAGATGGGCGTCACACTCACTTTTATATTTTTCAGCTTTCATCACATTATCCTTTCATCACATTATCCTTCATCTTGACAGGTTTTACAAACAACATTATGGGAAATTGTTTACTACAGATTGGTTATTTCATCTTTTGCTACAAGCATGAATAGAAATATGATTTTTTTTCCAAGAATTAAATTATACATTTCTTTAAAATCCCCTAAAATTTCATTTGGGTTCTCAGAGCAGCAAAAGCTCTGAACTATTTGTCAGCCAAATATCAGTATTTTTAAGCCTCTTCTTTTCTGGAGTACAGAAGTTATTTCGTAAACAAAGCCAAATATGGTCCAAGGAAACTAGCAAGCATCACATAATCTATACTATCACAATGGTAACTCATGCACTTCCGTTCAACTAACTAGTTAGTTGGATCGAGGAATACCATTGGTACTAACAACCGACTGAGACGAAAGAAACGAGATTCCTCAAATCCTTGCTTTTGGTAACACAACATAATATCCACCTTGGAATTTGTCCAGTAACCAAAAGATAGTAGTTAAGTATCTAAGCAAGAAGAACAAATATAACCAACCAGAGCACATGTTCAAGTACAAAAAGATGTTCGTGACAATAGCAAGCAATGCACTGTCAACATGATATTATCAATACACTTGGAAACTAGAGGAAGAAGGCAGAAATTTAATTGGCATAACACTCACCGAGTTGCCACAGTATCTCTCGACCTTGATGCCTGAAAGAAACCATTATGAAACTTTCCGATTTCAATCTGGAAAAGTATTATGCGAGTACAGTTTATTATGCCAAAATGCTAACACTAACTACAAGGTCTAGTGAATAACAACTGGGGAATAAATGATGCTACAATAATGTTGCAAGTAAACCCTGTTTCTCAACTTACAGGCAGCTAATTATGGTAATTGCAAGAGAAAAAAATATACTCCGTTTCTCATGATTTACTTACGAATGAGAAATCTCCGGTCCAAATATGTACAGAATCTTTGCCAGACAAACTAAGATGAATGGATAACTCAATGAATTTGTTCTAAAATGTAATAACACACTACACATCTCACAGCTAAACATCACATTGTAGCCTGAGTTAGATTTTTTGCAAGTAGATCGACACAATAAATGTCATTCTGTTTCATTAATTGTCTGAGACAGAGTTTCAGACAATATCTAATCATGACACTCAACTGCAGTTTTGTCAAGAGTTCTCGTCAAAGGTAAATTATTTCCTTAGGTTGAGCTTCCGGTATCCCATTATCGTGATGATTGACCAATAGGCACTAAAGCATGAAAAAAGAAAAAAAAATATTCAGACCTCCATTTAGCACATTAGGAAAAGTCCTTCAGCACATAGTTAAACAGCCATTATTATGGAGGTTGTTTCTTTCAAAGCCAACAAGAATTAACCGCAATAATTTTTAGCCATGTCAATGTTATGTCAATGCCATGCCATTAACAGCAATAAATTTCTGATGCTGGGGCACAGACTTAGAATTGTTGGGATAATGAGCTGGTGGAAGACCCTTAGGATCTCACTGATGGTTTTGGTGGAACATGCAAGAATGTCGATATGGTGGCCAAGCTGGCCTCCGAGCTCCACTCTCAGATGGATTCCATTGATGACTACATAGATGAGGTATTTCTCCAGGTTGTAGGTTGCACCTTGTTGGTTTGTTGACCGCAGAATTTTGTTGTAGAGGTGTACCTAAAATGTAAGTAGAAGATAAAATGTTTTTTTTTTTTTTTTGAAGGAGAGAGAAAGGTAGCATGCTGCCTTCTTCGTTCACTTTTTTTTAGAAATGAACTTAGTTGGAAATGCTGAACAAGCTAACAGTAGTAATTCTGATAGTATCTATATGTTTACCTTAGTTATACTCTGGGCTCCAAGTCTTTAATAACAATTTGTTATAAAAACCACATTATGATAACACTTGTACTGTCAGAATCTTATTTTTGGCCTCAGATGTTAACCACAGGGTCATCATTTGATTGGTCACAAGCATGATTAATAGTCTTGATTACAGGCCATCATAACATTGATTTGTTGTACGCGATTTTAAATGTTAAAGTATAGCACGTTAGATGAAAGATGAGTTACTAATACTCTGGGATTGAGTTGTTGCTTGTCGTTTTGCTTATGTGTGGTGTAGCATTTGTGTGCTTTTATTTTGCATAGAGCTGTTTGCCTGATGTGAGGATTTACTTTGATTTAGATAGTTGTTCGATTGTACTTTTTTTCTATTAAGTTAGGTTGTTTTTGGGTTTGCTGTTGACCCTCAAGGTAGTGTTTGTGTAGAAATATGACTTTATTTTGTGTATTTTTTTTATTCCTTTCATAAACCGCACAGGGAATCACCCGGTATTGTACAGTTTAAAAGAAAGTTCTTACATAAAAGCTGTATATGTTGTTGATTCTACAAGAACCGGAGTTTTGAACGAGAAAAATAGAATTACATTTTAAGAAAGTAAAAATAAATATTATTGGTACTGCAAAAGCTATTTTCGCATAGGCTAGATAGTTTATCATACAAATAGAACTTTTAAAGTACATTTCTCCGCGGTCTTTTCGTCATATGCTTGTTTGACAATGGTTGAAGAAAACATACAACAATGAGGTAAAAAGATGCATGCTTGTAATTTTCTGACTTGATGTAGAACTTGTGATTAGGTCAATATTTTATTTAACAGGTTAGATCTTTTAAATGGAACTGATAAAAGACTTGATGGAATATGTAAATAGGATAGACATAAAATTTGTTACCTGTAGTTTTGCAAAGAAGCTGTTTGTCAGAAACATATGCTTTGAATCGTCACATTCTAAATGCCTTCCTACATAAACACACTCAGGAGTGCTCAATTGCCACTTTTGTGTTCTTCCTCTTGTTTCCTGTAGAATCCCTGGTACTAGAAGTAGAGTGTTTGGATCACCAGGATCTTGTTCATAGCACAACTCTAGCTTCAGCATCATAGTTATTAGATCATTAATTTCTAAATTGTCAATAACTTTTGGACCAGTTATAAGAACCTGATTTTGCAACCTTAGTCTTATAACTTTCTCCAATTCTTTCCTACTGATGAAACCATTTTTTTCATTTTGGGTAATTCTTATTGCATCTAAGTTTGTAAGCTGGCTAAGCACATTTCTGCAGAACCACTCACAATCTAAGATTAGAAAACCAAGATCCGCGAAGAAAATTATCTGTCCCATATTGTGCAGCGAACTTGCTAGTGCACGCCTTTGATTATTCAGCTTCTCCATATTATCATGCCTTGATCTGATTCTTACGGCTGGAACTTTAAGTTGGCATAAATCACAAAACTCATTCCATCTCATTATGGGTTTACTATAGTTCCTCGAGCGCCAGTCATTTAAATGATTTATTAGGTCATTGCAGAACTGGTAAACTTGGGGAGCTCTTTGCAAGATAGTTCTGCTAATCTTTCTTATGTGGTGAGTGAGTTTGCTTACAGAAGTTGATGATCTGGCATCCACGCTGAAAGCTGTTGGGTAGAAATCAATGTAATCTCGAAAATCTTCCCTTAGCCTTTGGATTGCAGCAATAGTTGAATGCAGGTCTCCTGATAGTTTGCACACTTTATCGGAGTGAGTGAGAACCACGGAGACATGTGGTAGGAGCATTCGTGACAATGTTCTTCTTGAACTTGAGACTATGAACTTGAGCCAGTATAGCAGGTCTTCTTTGATCTCTGTTGGGCTCTTTGGATCCCTATTTGCTGGCTTTCGGAACAAGCTGGATATTATAAGGAAAAAGGAAGGACTTCCATGACCTGGAAACATGAGATCCTGCAGTGCACAATTTTCGTGCTGACCAGCAAGCTCCCAAATTGAAATTGTCATGTCACCATCATGAATAGTCCTTATCTTGATATCAGGTGTTCCTGCAATTTGCTCAACTGGCTCTATTAGACTTCTTATCCGGTCCATGTATGGTAAGCTTGTTGCATTCATGTTGTGATATATGGAGTTGCAAAGAGTGGTTTTTCCTGCATGCACATGCACTAATTCAGCTATCACCTCAATTTCAGTGCTTTATTACATGTAATGATGGCCCAGCCTATTTTTGTGAACAAAAGATCTCTTTCAATCAAGGATATGAGACAAATGTATTAGCTGAGTTTCAAGTCTAGAATTCGGTTACACAAAGTCAGAAGTAATAGGGTTAGTATGAGTTCTTCATGATATAGTTTACTATTTGTTAACATCATAATGCAAGCATATGTGAGACTAGAAATAAGGAAAGGTAATCGAGTGTAGTGAAAACTTACCTGCAAGTTCTTGACCACAGAGGAATAATCGGCAGCATGTAGGCATGGTTTGAGGCAGATCAGTTAGCAAGTCATTTTCAGGAATCGGTGCTCCATTTTGTATCAGCTTCTCATATATTCCATCTGCCTTTACCGCAATCTGCAAAGGCGTTCTACTGAGATCAATTTCTTCAATCCAAGGATTGACCTGGAATGTTTCCATGATCGTTTGTAGGACTATTTCCCCTTCTACTCCTGTGCAACCTGTCAATGAAAGGAACCTTATGGTTGCATTCCTTTCCAAGCTTCTGAAGATTCTAACGATATCATTTGGTTTCATGCTTCTGTCCTCACAAATGACTAATTGGACCATGCTTTGATTCGTCTCCAACAAGCGCAGGATTGCTGTTATGCCACATCTACCTATTGTCGTCTTCCCTCCCCCGAAAGTTAATGATTTTAGGGTGTTATTGGCTTGGCTTTGCAGTGGTGAGAACCTGCTGATAGGACATAGTAAATGCTCTACCCCGACTCCACTGAACCAATTCCCATCCAACCATAAGTTCTCTAAAGATTTGTTCTTGAAAAGCCCAGCACCTATGTATACTATAGCTTTGCTTTAAGACAAGTTCTTGATAGCTTAACTGTCTTGAGGCTCTTGTTTTGCTCTAAAACCCCTCCAAACTCTTTAGCCCACTTTGATTTCAGTGGGATGCCTGTCATATCAAGGGTGGCCACTGTTATGTTCCATCCCAAGGCACAAGCTACTCTCTGGGAGCCTGAAGAGTTAATTTTGTAAATCCTAAGTGTGCTTGTCTCAGGCATGAATTCGACTACTTTGAAGCGCTTGCTATCCATAGATTCTCTACCCCATATGTGCAATTCCATGGTTCGATTCCTTGCTATCGTTGCTGATATCAAGGGAGTTGCGGTGACAGGATCCTTGTCCAGTATTAGCAGTAACTTCAGTGCATAATTCATCTCAATCATTCGGGAAAGCTCTTCTGCACCTTTCGAGCCAACAGAGTCCTCCCATATTTGCAATTCTTCCACTGTGTCATATTCTGCCAGTGCACCAGCAAGGTGCCTTGCTCCAGTAGACTGAAGGTTACACTCAGAGAAAATGATCACCTTGATTGTAGTGTTTCTTTTGAGCATTTCTGATAGCTTAGGATAATCTTTTGTGCCAAAAGTATTCTTTTGAAATTCAAGCTGCTTCACACTAGAGTTGCTGGTCAGCCACGAGCACAGGATTTGCAATTGCAGCTGTTGCTGCCATTCCACTCCGTGAAATGACAAGTTTGTTAGACTTTTCCAATTTCCCCTTTGCATGGCAAGCTCACTCAAAAATTGACAGAAGAATTGAGTATTGTTTCTGTTTCTGGCAATGTTGATGCTCACTGATTTTTCTGTTTCTTGGTACGAGTTCAAGGTGGACTGGGTCTGATAGAAGGAAATACTCTCCAGTTCTGTGTCTCCGGACTGGATTATCTGCAAAGCCCAGGGAAGGTCTCTCATGTTCCTGGGGCTGTGGGACCCCCAAACCCTAATAGTGCCCAGTTGTGCTACTAAACCAGCGAGTGTGAACTAGCCAGCAACAACAAAATCTGAAACCAGTGTAGGCCTCAACAGAACCAAATCACCTATGATATAAACTGAACATTATACTAGCAAGGCAACAAAATCTGAGGGTTCAAGAAAAAAAAGTTAGCAGTAGAATCACGTATCATCATGAATTATGTCTGCATCCTCAGCTACGGCTACAACATTGCTCCCTTCCTTGCCCATAAAGACTGCAGTCAGCATCAGCTTACCTGCATCAGGGAAATCCTTATGCTTCATCAGGATTTCCTCCACGGAAGAAGAACTAGTGCCGTGTAGAGTTAGGCTCGGAAGTTGCACATGCTCTTTCCTAAGGGGCAGTATCTCCTCGAAGCTACCATCGTACATCATATCTGCTCCGGATCAATAACACCGACTTGAAGCATTGAAGAGCACCGTTTCTCTAAGAGCTTCTAAAAGGACTTCCTCACTCCAACCTTCTACAGTCGATGCCTGGCAGATAGATAGCCAGTCATCTTGGTTGGCTGCATTCATCCAGCACTCCTCCAGAGTGCTTACATTGGAACAGCGGAAGGATGCGCTCGTCCAAGCAAACACATCAAATACTTTCAGAGAAATATCTCGGCCCCCTCTCAAGCACATCTCTATCAGTTCTGTGGGAGTCAGTGGCTTACTAATGTCCTCTTCACCAATGTTTACAAAGTATGCGACAATCTCTTCCTGTAAAATAGAAGGCAAACATGCAACAACTATCATCATGACATTAAGCAGTACATTAACATATCAGAATTTAAATATTGTAATATTGTTATTTTCTTTTACCTATAGTTTTTGTTCTCAGGACATGAGAATAAGGTGGCTTTGCAAAAGAAAGCAAACCAGCCACCACCACCATTCTATCATATCTCCAAAGACGGGCATCAGAAACCAATATGACAGAAAGTTCTATAGTAATTAGTATAGGTTGTCATCCAAGATATAGTTTTAACTGGATAGCTTAATGCAAACAGTTAAGAATGAGCACAAAAAGGCTCTTGGAGTATGGTAGAAAGGTTGGCAAGTTTTCACGCCTATGTCTAACAAATAACTGATAACCAGTGCAATCTTGTCAATCACCTCCAATCATCATAATCTTGTGAGCAGTTTTACATGGTAGTAAAGAATGCCAAAAACAGGTTACTACACAGGAATTGGTCTTAAGCCTCGAGAACACCTTCTACTTTAATGCTAGAGTTCATAGGCTGGCCAATGCAGCTATCTACACTTTATAAGCAACCTCATCTCATGAGTATACAAAACATAGAGAAGCGCTAAAAGACAAAGCTTTTTTCCTTTTTTTTTCAGGATGCAGTTGTAGGCAAATATCTACATGTGTATATAAATATAATATGAAGTAGCAGTTCCAGAAACTAAAATCTAATTAGAACACAATTCTGTAGAAATATAAACTTAATGTAGTACTCCAAGAAAATCAGAAGAGACAATACCTGTTTTCAATTCAAATCGCTTTTGTCAGATTATTGAGGAGATAGCTAAGCAATGTGATTAGATTAACAGAATGTTATAATTAAGTTTTGAAATTGAAATGGAAAAGTTTACGTCAAGGAATGTATCAAACTCTTAAGAAATGTCGCCTGCAATTTAAGAATCTGCAGATCAGCTTCTATGCGGGCAATCTTCATTTCAAAACCCACATCTTTACCTATTCCATAGAAGTGTAATTTATCCGCGACTAATGCTAATAAAGAGAAAGAACTAACACTCGTCTGACAATCCCAAACTCCACACGATTGTTAGTGGTACCTCCCAGACTCCAGACGAGTGTATATCACATCTACTAAACCATTTTTATATCCAAAAGGAAGTCATAAACTTGACTCCGTTAAACCAAAAGAACGAATATTATTGGGTTGATCGCTGTACCAAAACTTGCCCTCTTTACTGCCTGTTTGACAAACTTTACCCTATAGTTGCTACAATTTACTTTTAAACAACTATTAATTGAAGAAAAAACTAACCTGCCATAGCTGAAATTTTGGAGAGATTAAGTAACCGTCTTCTTTCAGCCAGAGACGGCAATCTCTTCACCTCTGTAAGATCAAAATTTTCCTTGCTGACCAACGCAGAATCATCACCGCCAAACAAAGATGAGGCATGAAGAGTTTCTGAAGCAGAGGAGAATTGATTTAAGAATATCTCATGAAGCCACTGCAAATCTTTATGATCCTTGAGAAAATTTGCTAGCTCATCCTGGAACTCCTCTCCAAGCCTTAACAGCTTAGCATACTGTTGGTTCTTAATTAGCTGCTGAAAGACATAGTAGCTGAATCCTCCATGAGGCCCTACATGCTGCATTACAACATTACATCAGACTAAAAAGACCCGGCGTATTGAAATACATAAAATATTATCTGAATAAGCCACATTTAGCTACCAAATAGCAATTCTTGAAAGGAGAAAAGAAGTGAGTGCCAATGCTGGATCATGAGATTTGAACTCTTTTTTTTGGTCTGTGCATCTAAATATCCTATCAATGAGCAAAATCTTACAAAATACTTATTCAGAATAAAAGGAATGTTCTCATACCATAAGGTTTCTGAGGAGTTCTGTATCACCAAGGTCATAACATATATGCCACAAAGTTTGATAGCCTTCATGCTGCTTAGCAATTAAAAGAATGGGTGAAGTAACCTCTCTATATATAGATTCTTTTGTTTCATTCTCATCAACAGCTTTACATGACTCCTGAGAAAAAAGAAAAAGAAAAAGAAAAAGAAAGCATGGTTATTTGTTCTGTTACTCAATTAAATTCAACAAATTGAGAAACAGAGCAATGCCGCAATCTATAATCAACTGCATCAAGGAAAGTAAAGATTACAAGTATATATGTCATTACTCTGATAACAATATGGGTGCATCGAGAAAGCAGATTCACTTATAACACATAAAAGCTGAAAGTGTCAAAATCACTTTGAAGCTGAACACTGGGGGGGCAAAATGAGACGCTACAATAACAATCCAAATGAGAAAAGGGGGAAACAGACAATTTCTGATTTTTTTACAGTTTTGCAACTCCTCATAGAATATCTTCACGAGGTAAATGTTCTATAATTCTAGTTTCGAGAGGCAGCATTTCTCAGGTCTATCAGTATGGACAAGAAAAAAGTTGGTTCCTATTCTCAAGCTACCTAAGACATGCAAAACCACTTACCAGTCAATCGGCAAGTTTTCAAACTTATACAATTATTGCTAACCAAAGAAAACCCCTCCTCCCCCTTCCCTCTCCTGCAAAACACCTTGTTGCAGCTAAGTCCATATACCTTACAATATAATCTACTATCTAGTACATCTCGTGATAAAAAGGAAACAGCCAAGTTGATGATGGGCCTGTTTGGCCTAGCTTCTGGAAAAGTGATTTCTGCAGAAGTGATTTTGGTTTGGAGAAGTGATTTTGATGAAAAGCTGTAGAGCGTTTGGCTGAGTTTAGATAAAAGTGATTTTTCTGAAGTGATTTTCTAAAGCTGTTTGGCAAAAAATTTCTGATGTTTGCATATACTAATATTTTTACTAAATTTTATTTTAAAATAATTTAAAATTTGAATTTTAATTAAAATTTTAAATTTTAATTAAAATTATAATTTTTAAATTTTAAATTTGGACAAAATAAATTTAAAATTTCAATATTTAAAATTTAAAATTTGAATTTTTAAATCCTGAAATTTAAAATTAAAATTAAAATCTAAATTTTAAAATTTAAAATTTGAATTTTGTAATTTGTAAATTAAAACTTGTAATTTTATATTTTATATTTTATATTTTCAAATTTTTAAATTTAAGTTTTAAAATCTAAAATGTCAAAATTTAAATTTTATCTTAAATTTGAAATTTGAAATTTTGAATTTTAAAATTTAAAGTTTGAGATTTGAAACTTAAATTTTAAATTTAAAATCTAAATTTTAAATTTTAAATTTAAAAAGTTGAAATTTAAAAATATGAATATGAATTTAAAATTTCAAAATTTAAATTTAAAGTTACATTTATACTTTGAATCTAAAATGAAAATAAAAATTTAAAGTTTGAGTCCAAAAGCAGAATCAGTTTTGGAGAAGCAGCTTTTTTCTGCTTCTGATTCTGAAGCCTTCAAAATCAGTTTTCTGATTCTAAAAAGCAGAATCTGATTTTCCAGCAGTCATTGCCAAACGCTCTACTGAGCTCAGAAGTGATTTTGGGCTCAGAATCACTTCTGAAAAGCTAGGCCAAACACCCCCGATATAGTGACCAAACAAGGATCAGATGAAAAACAAGGCATGGTCATCAAAACAAGCAAATATTTAGAAATTGTCAGCAATGCCATACCACACAAAGGTACCTGGTATTTAGCTACCACAATTCTTTTGGCAAATTCATACATGAAACCAAGTAGCTCGTCTCTTCGTCGACAGTATTCTTCAAGTAGTCCTTTCCGTTCTTCCCCACGTTCAATTTTAGCAGTGATCGAACCAGTATACGCGTCCAAGAGAGTAGCTGTCAGACCTTGAAATTGAGACCACAGTTCAGATTTGCCTGAAATATCCACTTCTCCTGATTCCTTTAAAAGCTGCATGATGAAAGCCGCTACGCTCCACAAACCTGACCGGACAACAGGCTGGCTGTTCCAAGGTGTTAATCCCTCAGGAGAAGGATACCAGTTTTTGTGCTCATCTCTATAGCGCATAGCACTCTGAATTAACAATGTACAAGCATTTGCTAATTCAAATGCTTGCTCCATCCGAATGAAAAAGGAATTCTCTCCATTAATTATATACTGAAGATAGTGAGACAAGCAATAGAAGAATTCCTCTATGTCAGAAACTTTACTGTAGAATACTTCAGCATTATCTCGATCCATTAAAAGAACAGTATTCCGGTGAGCTTTCTCACCAACCAGCTGAATGAGGTTCCATAGAGAACCAGCGGTGTGAATATAAGACTGAGACGATGAAGAGTTGGCTGTGCCTGATCGCTGCTGGCTAAGCACATTTTGTAGCTCCCTCAACTGGATCATGCCAGAAAGCTTCTCTCCATTTTCCAAGATGGTAAGCAAAGCAATTCCTACAAGGAAAAGAGACAATTGTCTAACATTGAAAATACACATAATGTCCCACAAAACAAAGGATAAAAAATGAGCATACCACAGAAACCATTATAATCAACAAGTATGCAAACAGTATCTGATTATCTTGATAAGCGACATAACTAAAAGTGGAAAAAGAACATGACCGAGTAGACTTGAGCATCTGCTGTCATTTTAAGCATTCAGGTTAGACTCATGAAGAGGCATAAGAATAAAACGCAGTTCACATAGACAGATATTTGATGTTAAGAGACATAATTAACCATAGGAAAAAAAAAGGAGAAATTATGTTCATCAATTACAATAACTTCCACTTTACATGTCACATCCAAGCAATCCTCTTAGACAGTAGCTCAGTACTCAGCGAATTTGAGTTTTGATATGAATTTTATCCCTACCTGACCTGTACTCCAACTCGTTGATCTGGACATAAATTGATTTTATATTATTATATAATGTATAGATAAATATTTGGTATTATATGTTAATTTTTATTTAAAAATATTAGATTTTAATATAATATATTTTAACTTATAAGGAGAAAAAAAAATTATTGGGGTTTTGGATTTCTGGTGGGATTCGGGTTTGGATTTGAATTTTCAGAATCCATCCGGTTTCGGATTCGGATTTTGAGTTTCGGGATCGGGTTCGTGTTCGGGTCGGGTTCGGATTCGGATTTCGAGATTCCCACCCTCCTCCTCGTCAAAACCCTTCACTACTTTCTTCGGTTTCTTCTACGTCCCTGGCAAATGCGAAGCTAAGTATACATGTCGAGAGCGAGCGCAAGCGCGAGCTCTTCTTCTTCGCGGCGCAGCCGAATCCTTCCGCTCTAGGGTTTCTTCTCCCGCTGCGTTCCCGTAAGCTACCCTTCTCTCTCTCTATCTCTCTTGCTAATTTTCTCTTTCCTCGGCGTATTAGGGCTTATTCTTTGCGCTTTCCGAGCACTGAGGCTCCAAAAATGTCGATTTTAGGATTAATTTCTGCTTTTTTGGGAGATATTATATCTAATACTTGTTGGGCTATAAGTTTTATAGCAAAATAGTGGTGAAAACGAGGGGCGACGTGGTTAGGGTTTCGGGTTTGGGGTTCTGGGGTACTTATGTGCGAATTGGTGCTCTGAAATGATGCCTTGTTCCTTAAAGATTTGATTTTGCTGATTCTTTTGATTTGCTACTGTAAGACCTGCAGAATAAATAGTAATAGTAATTAGTTAAAGAGGAGAAAGGTAGCAACTTTACTCAGTAGAAGAGAGATAAGCGGCAGCAGCAAAGTGGAAAGGAGTGAGCTCGGAAAGCTGATCAGGCGGGAAGGTACTTCGAGAGGAGCTCCGACCGGCCAGCGGGGAAGAGCCACGAGGAGATTAGATCCTCCGAAACAGGGAAGGAAAAGGTGATCGAGGCGGAGAAATGGGGATACACCGAATCTGGAGAGATGGGCGAAGTAGTAATACTTCAGCGACTGGCGGATCGGGCGGTCAGAATCTCGGAGCGGGCTAGATGGGCGGACCCAATATCCGCGTACTTGAAGGTCGGGCTGAGGGAGCGGACCGATAACCCTCGCCGGATTACAAGGTGTCATGGACCTACCAAGCCCAACGGAGGCCAACGCCCCACCGAATAGCAGCCCAACAGGCCCACGCCTCAATTTACTACTTTTGCTATTTAGCCCCCATAGAATAGCTATTTTTCCTTTCAGTATGAGTTACCAAGTAGTATAAATACCAGACTATATTGTAAACAGCTAAGTAATAGAATATTGAAGCTTCTTCTTCCCCAATCCTCTTCCTCCTCTCCCTCTGTCTCACTCTTCTCCCTCTCCCTGTCTACACCTCTCCTCCCTCCTCCTTAATTTTCTTCCCCTCGCATCATTATTCAGCCAATTGGAATTACCGGTGGCACTCTCCGATTGGACGCTGTTAAACTGTCAAAAGGTTAAATAGTTTATTGATAAACTCAATCAATATATATATACATAATAAGCATAAAGACCATTCTACCCTTTTTATCTCTAACACTCCCCCTCAAGCTGGAGCATAAATGTCAATCATGCCCAGCTTGTTACAAATATATCCTATTCTCCCATTACCCAGAGGTTTGGTAAAAATATCTGCAAGTTGTTCACCAGTCCTAATATAACTGGGAAGAATCAGTCCGCTCTGGAGCTTCTCTCGAATAAAATGACAGTCAACCTCGATGTGTTTGGTTCTCTCATGAAATACAGGATTGGAAGCTATATGTATTGCTGCCTTGTTATCACACCATAAACGCATAGGCTCCGAAGCTTTAAAGCTTAATTCAGTCAGAAGCTGTTGAATCCAAATCAATTCACATGTCACTTGTGCTATGGCTCTATATTCTGACTCGGCACTAGAACGAGCAACAACATTCTGCTTCTTACTCTTCCATGATACTAGATTTCCTCCAACCAAGGTACAATATCCAGTAGTTGACCTTCTATCATCTGGCGATCCTGCCCAATCAGCATCAGAGAATCCTTCAACTCTACTATGACCATGATTTTGATAAACAATTCCTTTACCTGGAGCCTTCTTCAAGTATCTCAAGATTCGAATAACTGCATCCCAGTGAGACGTACGAGGGGAAGATAGAAACTGACTTACCACACTAACTGGAAAGGCAATGTCTGGTCGAGTAACCGTGAGATAATTCAGCTTACCTACCAATTTTCTATATCTCTCAGGAGTATCAAGAATTTCTCCTCCATCAGCTACCAGTTTAACTCCTTGTTCCATAGGTGAATCAATAGGTTTTGACCCCAACATACCTGTCTCAGTGAGCAAATCTAGGACATACTTCCGTTGTGATAGGACAATACCTTTCTTTGACTGTGCCACCTCAATTCCTAGAAAGTACTTCAACTTGCCTAAGTCCTTGGTATGAAATTGTTGCTGAAGATAGAGTTTTAATTCAGCTATGCCAGTCATGTCATCTCCGGTGATGATAATATCATCAACATACACAATCAAGAACAACCTGCCTCTCCCTGACTGTTTATAAAAGAAAGAATGATCATTTTCACATCTAGATAATCCAAATGAGAGTAAAGCCTCAGAGAATCTTCCAAACCATGCTCGTGGAGACTGCTTCAAACCATATAATGACTTCTTTAACTTACAAACCAAGCCATCAGACTCCCCCTGAGCAACAAACCCGGGAGGTTGCTCGACATACACCTCCTCATCAAGAGTGCCATGCAGGAAAGCATTCTTGACGTCAAGCTGAAACAAGGACCATCGATATGTAGCAGCAAGAGAGATCAAAATGCGAATAGATGTAAGCTTAGCAACAGGAGAAAAAGTGTCTAGATAGTCAACCCCATACACCTGAGCATACCCTTTCGCAACAAGTCTTGCTTTCAAGCGAGCAAGAGAACCATCAGGATGAACTTTCACCGTAAAGACCCAGCGACAACCAATAGCAGTTTTGCCGGACGGAAGAGGTACCAAGTCCCACGTCTCATTAACCTCCAATGCCTGTAATTCTTCTTCCATAGCTGTCCTCCAGCCAGGGCTCTGTAATGCCTCAGCGACCGACTTGGGAACAGGGTATTGATCAACAGTGGATAAAAAGGAGCGAAAAGAAGAAGATACAGAATGATATGAGACAAAGTTTGCAATAGAGTGTTGGGTACAGGTGCGTATACCTTTGCGCTAGGCAATAGGGATGTCAAGATCAGAGATGACCGGAGCATCAACTAAAGGTAGATCTGGAGCTGAAGATGACGCAGTAGTGGCGGGAGGATTGGGGGGATCTGTAGCTGTGCGAGAACGCCGAGTGTAAACCTTGATAGGTGGAGGTTCTTGGGCAGACACAGGTGAGGTAAGTGGAGTAGGTGCCGGAATGATAGTCACATGTAAGTCTTCATCCATCTCAGAGACAGTAATCGGATCCTCACGATAAGGAGTAGATTCAAAGAAGGAAACGTCAGCAGTTATAAAATATCTCCGCAAGGTTGGGGAATAGCAACAATATCCTTTCTGAGTACGAGAGTAGCCCAAAAATAGACATTTAATGGCTCGGGGATCAAGTTTAGATACTCCAGGTCGATGATCACGAACAAAACAGACACACCCAAAAGTACGGGGTGGTAAGGCAAACAAAGGTTGATTGGGAAATAAAGTGGAATAAGGAATACCACCCCGTAAAACAGAAGAAGGCATCCGATTAATAAGGTAGCATGCAGTAAGAATAGCATCAGACCAAAAGGTTTTAGGAACCTTCATCTCAAATAACATAGACCTGGTGACTTCTAATAAATGTCTATTCTTCCTTTCAGCTACACCATTCTGTTGAGGCGTATCGGGACAAGAAGATTCATGAATTATACCATGTTGAGCCATAAAGGTAGAGAAAGGTGCAGAAAAATACTCTTTAGCGTTATCGGAACGCAAAACTTTGACATGCACACCAAATTGAGTATAAATTTCAGAAATAAAGGCTCGAAAGATAGAAAACAATTCTGAACGACTTTTCATTAAATATAACCAAGTAACTCTGGAATAATCATCAACAAAAGTAACAAAATACCTAAAACCCAAATTAGAAACTAGGCGACAAGGACCCCAAATATCTGAATGAACTAAAGAAAAGGGAGATTCCGCTCTTTTATTGACGCGAGGAGGGTAACTAACACGATGTAATTTACCAAGTTGGCATGACTCACACTCTAAACTAGAAAGAGACCGAAAGCGAGAATCCAACTTCTGAAGACTGTGTAGCGAAGGATGTCCAAGACGACAATGAATCTGATGAAGAGAAGCAATGCTGGGGCAAGCAATGGAAGGAGCATCTTCAAGCACATACAGCCCCCCGACCTCTCGTCCTCTACCAATCGTCTTCTTCGTAGCCAGATCCTGAAAAATACAAGAGTCGGGGTAAAAGGTCACTGAACACTGAAAGTGTTTTGTTAATTTACTAACCGACATGAGATTGAAGGGAAAGTTTGGAATGTAAAGTACTGAGGATAATGATAAAGAGGGGTTAGGGTGAACTGTACCAACTCCCTTGACTTGAGAAGATGAACCATTAGCTAACGTAACAGTAGAAGATGATGAAGTAAGAGAGGAAAATATACCTGAAAGACCGGACATATGATCGGAAGCCCCCGAATCAATAACCCAAGGGTGAGAACTAGCTGAAATGCATGCAGTGGCATTACCTGTCTGGACTAAAGTAGCAGTGGAAGAAGTAGGCTTGGAAATTTGAGACTGGTTGTAACGTGCAAATTCCTCATCAGACATAACCACTACATTGCCCTGAGAAGACTGTGATAAGGACAGAGAGTCAGCGTCGGATGCGGCATTAGCAAACTGCTGCTGTTGTCCCGGTCGACCATGTAACTTGTAGCAAAATCTCTGAATGTGACCAGGTTTTCCACAATAATGACAAGTCCGAATAGCCCCTGAGCTCTCAGTAGGGGTTTGGGGCTGTCCATAAGGCGGTCGTTGTCCTTGGATCCTTCCCAATCCTGTGTTTCGTCCACCACGGCCACCACGGCCACTATATCCTCCACGATTTCCGTCACCCCTACCTCCACCAGTGCGATATTGAGAAACAAGAGCTGAACTATCAACAATAGATGCAGTGCTTTGAGAGGAACCACGGGATACTCGAAGAACTCTAGCATATGTATCCCTAAGCGATGCAATAGTCTCTCCTCCAAGAATTTGAGACCTAACTGCATCGTAGGCCGGACCAAGACCCCCGAGAAAATTCATCACAGCCAATTGTTCCCTCTGGAGTCGCATCTGTTCAGCATTAGAAGAAATAGGAAGAAGAGCATTCAACTCTTCATACATTTTATTAAAATCAGCAAAGTATTGATCAATGGAACGTTCCTTGCTCTCAGATCGGTGAAACTCCTGTGACAGTTCATATATCCGAGAAAGATTGTTCTGGCCAGAATACAGTACATCTAAATACTCCCATAACTCCTTGACAGTGTCAATGTGAGTTACCAAGTCAACAACATTACTCTCCATAGAATTCAAAAGCTGGCCCATAATACGTGCATCAATGACGTCCCAATTTGTATCATTAGTAGGTTTAGTTCCAGTCAAGTGTATATGTTGATTTCTTCCCGTCAATACGAATTTAACAATCTTCTTCCATTGTTGAAAGTTAATAATACCCTCAAGTTTCTTATCAGTAATTCGAGACGACGAGGAAGAAATTACCTCAGTTGTCGTGGTACCACTCTTCTCAGGATCAACAGCGGCCATTGTAAGTTATAACTATCAAACCTCGAATACGCAGCACACCATTCAACGAGTCACCAATCCGAGAGCAAAAGCAGTACGCAGCATCAGCAACACACCGTCCAATGAGTCAGGTTCACTCCGACAAGACCATTGCAAAAGCTCGAGTTGCAGGAATAATGACCCGAGCAGCAACAACAATCAGGAACACCCGAGCAGCAAGCGATGGGTTCACAGGCGAGCAGCAAGCGATGGATTCACAGGCAAGGCCCGAGCGACAGCAACAATGACCCGCGCGGAATGATTCACAGGCAAAGCGACCCGAGCGGATGGTTCCGCGCAGCAGCAGCAAGCAGGAACACCCGCGCAGCATCAGCAATCAGGACAGCAGCAACAAGACCGACATCAATGGTAACGGGCGACCCCAATCGACATCTAACGGGCGACCCCAATCGACATCTAACGGGCGACCCCAATCGACATCAATGGCAACGGGCGACCCCAAAGTGAAGGTCGCCGGACCTGGGCGACACTAGGCTGACGTCGTCAGCCCGTGGGGACGCTGACGACCCCCGGTCGAGGTCGCCCAGGCCTGGGCGATGCTGAGCGAGGGTGGCCGGCGAGGTTGTTGACGGTGGTGGTGGCTGGCGGTGGTGGTGGTGGTGGTGACGGTGGTGGTGGCTGGCGGCTAGGGTTAGGTTTAGGTTTAGGGTTTAGGTTTAGGCTCTGATACCATGTTAAACTGTCAAAAGGTTAAATAGTTTATTGATAAACTCAATCAATATATATATACATAATAAGCATAAAGACCATTCTACCCTTTTTATCTCTAACAGACGCCATCATCCTTCCCGCCATACTCGTCTCGGCAAGCTCTCGTCATAGACGGTTGCGGGTCGTCCGGGTCCTTACAGCTACGTGCTTTATAAATATTAGCACATTGTGTTAGATGGTTGCAAGCGAGGGATATGGATGGATAATTCGAGATATTTTGTTTTTCTTTTTTAAGATCTGAATTTTGCTAGGCACTTTGCTTTGTGACATGCGATTCTCTGAATAAGTTGGGATACTAATTTGAAATGTTGTTGTATTCTGTTGAAAACTCTGTAGGTAATTTAAGGTAAGTAATTGGGAATTTTTGAATTGACAAGAATGCATTCTTAGCTAGTTTTTGTCCATTTTCATCAACATTTTCAGGTAAATATGGCTCCGGCTGTGGAACGAAGAGTGCGATCTCGCAGGTCACCACCTGCTCGATCTAATTCTCCGAAGAGGGAGCGCCGGTCGCCACGTAGAAGAAGCTCCCCTCGAAGAGAAAGATCGCCAAATCACCGGAGGGATAGATCGCCGGTTAGAACTAGCTCGTCCCATAGAGTGAGATCACCCCCGGTCAAAGAGAAGCTTCCAGAACGGGCTAGGTCGCCGAAACACCACCGTCCAAGATCGCCAGTGGGGAATGGTGCTCCCTCTCAGTTGCCCTCCCCTCGCACCAAACGGTTGAGACGGGCTCAATCTGAGTGAGAGGTGGAGTACCCTAGTAGGGAAGAGCGTGAGAAGGGGAGGAATAGAGAGCGGGGTGAGGGTAGGGATGGTTCAAGAGATAGGAGAGAGGATCGGGAAAAGAACGATGGTGGTGGGTCGGGGAGATTGTTGAGGCGTGATCGTTCACTCTCTCCAGAGGAGCATGGAAGAAAGGCTAGGCGCGGGTCTTGCTCGCCCCCTAGGGCATCCAAAGCTGGGGAACGTGACAAGGTGTCTGGTGATATCCAACCCTTTTTCAATCTTTCCATCCTTTGGCATATGTTTACCACATGTTTGGCTGTGAATCTAGTTTCAGCTGCAATAACATAGAAAAGTCTAGTTTCTACTCCAATGGGAATCTGAAATGACATTTTGATCCACGAAGCAGCTCCATTTTGGAGCTTTTGCTTCTATTGCGTAGAGTTGTTAGGTTATATTCAAGCAATACTACATCCTATAACGAGGCCAGACAGGCAAAAGGCTTTGTTATGAAATGATTTGCCTATATGTTGTTCCCTGTGGTCACATTGACATGGCTATTCAATGAAAGCATTATAAGACCAGAATGCGTCAAGCACCTAATACCACCTAGATTTAGAAGAGCTCAGCATGTACCTCTTCAACATCTAAAGCAGATTCTACTTTCTTTGCCAGCAGATAGCATGTATGATTACCAGCACACCTGGAGCTCAGTGGAAAACGATTGCAAACTTATCTTGAAGTCAGCCTCTGATTATGGTAGAGATCTACTTTCGGATGAGGATATTCGAGAAGTACTACATCGACGTTATTACGATCTACATCATCTAGCTATTGAGCTTGCACTGCCTCAGGACAAATTGCATGAGCAAGAAAATAATGTTGCTGCTGTGGACGTAAATAGCCATGAACTAGACACTATTGAACCTTCCATATTGGGCATTGCCAAGGGTGTTGAGATAGTCCTGCAGAGACTGAAGATTATAGAGCAAGGGATCAAGGACCTGAAACAAGAGATTCAGGGGTTGAGGTATTACGAGTATCACCTCCTGACTGAGCTTCACAATAAAGTGGATTACTTGGTGAACTACATTATCGAACTACAAGAACGAAAGGTGCCTCATATGTTCTATTTTGTCCAGGTTCAAGATTACTCGAAAAGGCTAGTTACAAGATTATTTTCTGGCATGACAGCATTAAGACTGCACATGTTGTGTGAGTTTCGGAGAGAGATGCACATCGTGGATGACCAGATAGGATGTGACCTCATTCAAGTAGACAACCAAACGGTCAAATGCTTGCTTCCTTATATGAGCAAGTTTATGAAATTGTTGGCATTTGCCCTCAAGATAGGAGCACATTTTGTTGCGGGAATGGGGGAAATACCTGATCTCAGCAGGTAAGTTGCTCAGCTACTGGACCCTTCACTTGTTTACAGTGCCACAGCTGTCACTGCAGGGGCTTTAGGAGCTGTGATGATTGGATAAGTAGGAGGAAATAGAGTTTGAGGAAGGAATTTTGACAATTCAACAGGTGATATTGCACAAGACATGAAAGCAGCTAGACAGTGGCTTGCAGATTTTTTGAAAGGCCAACGAATTACTACTGGTACAGACATAGCAGAGAGGTTTGGTTTATGGAGGGTGAGGTATAGGGACAATGGGAAGATCGCATGGATTTGTAGGAGACACATTACAATGAGAGGAAACGAAGTTATTGGTGTACCTCTTTAAATCACCCTGCCCAAACTGTCATGCATCATTAACTACAACCTACTGAAATGCACTTGAAAAATCTCCAAAAACTTATCTCTCCTAACAGGGGAAAAGATTGTCAATACTACCTTTGCCTAAATAAATAACATAGTTATAAACTGGTCTGCTTGAATTGATCACTTTCTTGTATTTAATGAACAAATAATACATGCTTCCTATTTTATAGATAATCAAGTATACACAAATTAATGCTTCTTAGCTAGATATCATTGTGCATTGACACTACTAATTGTGAGATAATGCAGTCAACGTTATGAACTTATGATGAATTATGCTTTTCCTCTTTAAGCTGTAAGATTATGGTGATTCCTTATGTAATTCATTAATAAGGTAAAATAAATTAAAAAACACGACTATGATGCATCAATTTAGTAAGTCACGATTCTATTCAATCGAATTAAATCAGCAATCATGAAGATGGGATTACTTTGTTATGTTTATTGCTTGTCAACTTCTGTTAGTTCTAACTCCTAGTTTGGAATCAAAAATGAACTTTCACAAATTGCTAAGCTTTCTTGTACGATTTTCAATGATCTGAATGTATATCGTAGGAGAGTGATAAGAAGTAGAGTTCAACTTTATATAAGAAACATCCACTGGTCTGGTTCTTATAATTTCCTATATTGATGATCATTCAACAAAGAAAGACTAAATTAACCTAAAGATTAACCAAGAGGGGAAGAATTTATTTTCAATGGTTTACTAAATGAACTCAGTTCTTGATCTTATGCAATTCTACCAAGTATCTCTTTGACTCTGCTGCTACTTTTTCACTTCCAGCCATACTGATCATCTTTAGTAAAGCTTTTGGCAATAAGAATTCTGAAGTGAACCTACGGATCTCTCACCATCAGCTTGGCCACCTCTTGCAGATCTTCTTAACTTACATCAGAATTAAGACTCAAATATGGATGGCCACAATTTGACTTATAGTAAGCTGTACATGGATCTGCTTAGGTGATTGGCTGGTACCCCCATACCTATCATTGCCAGATTCAATACTGTCCAGATTATGTATTGAGAATTACAAACACGCCACAAATAGAACCCATGGAAATGCAATACTAAAGAAATTATGAAAATGTGGACACCTAAGAGATAAGGTAATAAAGGCGAACACCAATGAATGATGTTAATAACCATAAATGATTAAGACATACACATGGATATAGAGATCTAAACATATTTTTCTAAGCAATACACAACCAAGAGTAACAAACGCAGTTTATCCACTCTTCTATTGAAAAACTCTAGATTGATGGTCAAGGCGTAGGGATGTGCTGTAGGAGCAACGGAAGGTAACTAGGCCATCAATGTATATGCACAAAAACAAGAATGTAAAGTATTGAAAAGAGCTGCTAAGAATTCATACAATCACAGTAATTTCATGCTGGCGATGATAGGCTTCTGCAGAAGCAGTCCCCATATCAATTGATCCATGTCCTCGGGAAGAAACTTTTGGATTTTGTGCATTTAGCCCACAACTGTATGATCCCTCACCAAAATTCGGTGGATCACTGCTCGAATGCGAAACACTACATTTAACTTCTGAATGGTGGAAAAATTTTGTGAAGATTATCAGCCAGAAATCATCAACATTGTGTGCATGCACAAATATGTATTTGTTAATCATTAACCCCTACATTATTTGCTCACACGATGAATGGACTGATTTTGCATTCATACGATGAGCGGAATGATTTTGCATTCATATAAAAGCAGCAGATATATCTTCAATTCCTTCTTATTTTCTTGCAGACAGAAAAATGAATGGGATGGAAGAGGTAAATTCCCATATGCAGCTTCTGTTGGAAAAATCTTTCAAGACTTTTAGTAAATTTATCTTTCAAACAATTTAAAACCAGCAAATTAAATTTGTAAAAAACCGAACAGGATCTAAATAATAAATGCTGTAAACAAAAAGGTTTAGAGAAGGCCTGTGGATCGAGGCGTGCAGAGCACTGTCCTAGAAGCGAGATTGCCCCTCTACGTGCGAGGCTTCCCGGCAATCACTTCCAGCGATACAACGTCCACGTTCCACCCCGTCGGCACGATTTCAAGGTGGCGCAAGGTGAACCCGGCAAGCTTTCAGAGATCCAGCAATTCGAAAAATACAATAACGAGGAAGGAGAAGGGACGACAGGAATTAAGGTATGGCGCAGCAAGAGAGAGCGGAGAAAACGATCGGGTTAACCTCCTCTTAAACACCCGATGCGAGAGATCGTGCTCCAACGGCACGATTCCCAACTCCGCGAGGTAAGGGAAGAGATCGTGCTCCAACGGCACGATTTCTTGCTCCGCAAGGTAAGGGTAAATAAAAATAAAATAAAATAAAATAAAAGAAATAAAAAGAACCGGGAGAAAGGACCACGCGCGCCGCCCGCCCGGCCCGGCTCGGCTCGTGCTCGTGCCGTGCGTGCGTGTGTTTAATCGAGAGTATAACTCTCACTTTCTCTCAAGCAAATAACATGAGAAAGAAGGAATATATAAATGGCAACAACAATACATTGGTTTCCAATGTGGGACTAAACCACATATGTGAAAACCAAAGTGTGGGCTCCCAAGTGAGGCCCATTACGGATTGGGCTCCTTAAGAGACAAATAAGTTTTAAATCACCAATAAAGCCCATATAAAATCCAACAATCCCCCACATGATTTAAAACTTCAAATAAAGACAGTAAACAAAACTGAAATTCAAAACAACTCAAAAGAACGCTGGATCTCTTATACCACGTATTCGGCGAAGGTACCTTTCGGGTTTGAACCTTCACTTAGTGCTTGTCTATGTACATCCGAGGGCACAATGGTGGACTACGCCTTGAACCAAGGCCGGTGAATCGGATTTCCACAAACCGCACACATGGTACAGCCGTTTGGGTTCAAAGCGGGTGAGCGCTATAATGGCCATGCGCTGGTATCGATTCATGTGTGTTTTAGGGAACCGCCCTCTTCCCACAGTCGCGGCCTCACGACTCCACACATATAGTAGGTCCTCAAAGGGTATCTGCAAGGTCGTACCCTGCCTCATGGGTCTTGGAACCATTCAGGGCCAAAAGCCCTTCCTATCCACTTGCAGATATGAGCACTGTCGCCATAGGGATGAGGATACAAAAACAGTGCTCCTCAAGCTACCTGTTCGACTTGTTACTACCCATTGAACCTGCAACAGGTTGGGTTGCCATCGCCGGTAACTTCTATTGTGGGCTAAGCCCCATCCCCCTCGACGATTCTAGGATCACGGTCCTAGACAAACCCTTGGTGAGCTGATCAGCCAAATTTCTTGCAGATCTCACAAATTCCAATGCAATCACATTTTCTTTCAAATTCTGTCGAACGAACTTCTGTCTCATTTTCATAAATCTGTTCATCTTAGTCTCCACATTCTCTTGGGCACATTTGTCAATTGCAGCTCTACAATCACAATGAATAGACACAGGTGCTAAAGGTTGCTCCATCAGTGGTAGATCATAAAGAAATTCTCTCATCCACTTAGCCTCGGTTACAGTAGTGTCTAAAGCTATCAGTTCAGATTCCATAGTACTTCTAGAAATCAAAGACTGTTTAGTTGACTTCCAAGAGACAGCTGCTCCTCCTAGGAGAAATACAAATCCTGTAGTCGACTTTACATCAGCTGTATCACTAATCCAATTCGCATCACTATATCCTTCTAATACTGCAGGAAAACCACAATAGTGCAATCCAAAGGATACAGTCCCTTTCAAATATCTCAACACTCTTTCTAAAGCATTCCAATGCTCTCTGTTTGGATTATGGGTATATCTTCTCAATCGATTTACAGCATAAGCCAAGTCAGGTCTAGTGTAATCAACTAGATATCCTAAGGATCCAATAATCTGTGAATATCTATTCTGGCCTATTGGATCTCCTCTATTCTTTTTAAGATGCACGCTAGAATCATAAGGTGTCACTACAGGTTTAATATCAGAATATCCAAACTTCTTCAATAATTGTTCACTGTAGTGAGATTGGCTCATAATAATTTCTTTCGACTTTCTAATGATCTTCATATTGAGAATCACATCTGCTTGTCCAAGATCTTTCATATCAAAATTCTTATTCAATAATTTCTTCACATCATTTATCACATTCATGTTAGTACCAAAGATCAAAATATCATCAACATACAAACATAATATCACAATCTGTCCATCATACTCTTTCGAATATACACATTCATCAGACATATTCACATGAAAACCATTTGATACAACCAAAGAATCAAATTTCAAATGCCACTGCTTAGGAGCTTGCTTTAATCCATATAAAGATCTAGTCAATTTGCACATTTTGTTCTCATACCCAGAAACCACAAATCCTTCAGGTTGCTTCATATAGATCTCTTCATCTAAATCACCATTTAGAAAGGCTGTCTTAACATCATTTGATGAACAATCAAACCATGAACAGAAGCTAAAGCAATCAACACTCTAATAGAGGTAATCCTGGCAACAGGAGCATATACATCAAAATAATCTACCCCAGGCTTCTGAGCAAAACCCTGTGCCACTAATCTAGCCTTATATTTATCTACAGATCCATCAGGTTTCAACTTCTTCTTAAAAATCCATCTACAGCCTACAGGCTTACATCCTAGAGGTAAATCAGATAATTCCCAAGTATGATTCTGTAGAATAGACTGCATCTCAAGATTAATAGCCTCTTTCCAAAACGATGCATCTACAGACTTCATAGCTTGGTCATAGGTAGATGGGGTGTCTTCTACAAGTAGGACACAAAAATCATCTCCAAAAGTTTTCTCTACTCTAGGACGCTTACTTTTTCTAGGCTCAATCTCTGCTATAGGTTCACTGACTCTAGGTCTGCTAGAGCTACCTACGAGTTCAGCAGGAATAGATCTATCTACTCTAGTCTTAAAAGGAAAAACATCCTCAAAGTACACAGCATCTCTAGCCTCAATGATTGTATTGTTGGAAATCTCACTAATTTCAGAATTCACCACTAAGAATCTGCTAGTGTTACTATCCTGTGCATAACCCACAAAAATCGTATCGACTGTCTTAGGTCCAATCTTCCTTTTCTTATTCTCAGGTATCTTTACTTTAGCTAGGCACCCCCACACTTTAAAATAATTCAAATTAGGCTTCCTACCTTTCCAAAGCTCATAGGGAGATACATCAGAATTCTTGTGAGGAATCCTATTTAAAATCATACATGCAGAAATCAAGGCTTCCCCCCACAAGTTCTCAGGTGCGCCTGAACTAATAATCATCGAGTTTATCATATCCATCAAAGTCCTATTCTTACGTTCAGCAACTCCATTAGATTGAGGTGTATAAGGAGCAGTCACTTGATGTACAATTCCAAATTCTTGACAAAAACTAGTCATCTCATTTGAAGTATATTCACCACCTCGATCAGACCTCAAAATTTTGATTTTCTTATCCAACTGGTTTTCTACTTCAGCTTTATAAATTTTGAATCTGCTAAGAACCTCATCTTTTGATTTAATCAAGTAGACATAACAAAATTTCGAATGATCATCTATAAAAGTCACAAAGTACTTATTTCCACCTCTACTAGGTCTACTTCCATCACAAACATCACTGTGCACAAGTTCTAGAAGATCACAATCTCTATCCACAGATTTAAAAGGTTTTCTAGGTTCCTTAACTTGCACACAAATTTCACATCTATGATCAGGTAAATCAGATTTGGGAATCAAATCAAGATGCATCAATCTTTTGACAGTATTAAAATTCACATGTCCTAATCTTCCATGCCAAATATTAGTAGAAATAACATTCAAAACAACAGCACTATTATTCATCGGAAATGAAGATACAGAAAGTTTAAACAAACCATCACTCAAAAAACCCTTCCCTACAAAGTTCACACTCTTTGTTATTACTACCCTATTACATTCAAAAACTAACTTACAACCCTGCTGAACTAAAAGAGAACCACTAATCAAATTCTTCCTAATATCGGGAACATGGTGGACTCCGTGCAAGGTTAAGGTCTTCCCAGAGGTCAACTTCAAATCCACTCGACCTGTCCCAAGCACGCGAGAAGAGGCTGCATTCCCCATGTTCACCGATCCTCCACATGCGTCCTGATAAGTGGAAAACCACGAACGATCAGAACAAGCATGGACATTAGCTCCAGTATCTATCCACCAATCAGAAGAACTAAGGGCAAGGTTAACCTCAGGTAAACTAGATCCTAACCTGATAGTGGAGTCAGAAGGGTCAGAACCGGCAGTCAGCATATTCGTCTGGCGCTCAGGTGGAGCTCCCTTCTTCTTCATTGGCGCGGAAGGCCGAGTCTTGCGAAAGTAGCAATCCTTCGCAAAGTGGTTCGTCTTTCCGCACACAAAGCAACCAGAGTTGCCTCCACTTCCCTCAGGTTTAGGCTTCTTAAAGTTTGGGTTAAACTTTCTATGATGGAACGGCTTCTTCTTAAAGTTTCTATAAGGCTGAAAGTTTCTACCCTTATTTTTAGGATGCTCTACTAGGTTGGCTTGGGTAGTAGGCTCATTAGGCTTCTTATCCCTAGCTCGGTTCGACTCTTCTATCCTAATGGATCTTAGGACAAAATTCAGGGATAGCTCTCTCTGATTGTGGTTAAGATCGTTTGCATGGTTCGTCCAAGAGGGTGGCAACTTATCTATAAGGGCAGCAACTAAGAAACTCTCATCAAGATCTACACCACTAGATCTAAGTTGCTCAACTATGTGCTCAAAATCATGAAGCTGGTCAGACATAGACTTATTATCTACCAGTTTAAACTTAATCAAATCTGACGCCTGGTATCTCTTCTTGGTAGGATCAACCTGACCGTACTTATTTTCTAAGGATGTCCAAAGCTCCCTAGCAGTTTTCATACTACAGTAGATGTCATAAAGTTTATCTGATAGGGTGCTAAGAATCCGGTTCAAACAGTGATAATTAATCATATCAGGGTTAATAGGAGGTACGGATCTAGGTGCAGAAGTAGTAGCAGTATCAGCATCAGCAGAGGGAGGAGTGGAACCAGCTTGGGCTTGACTCCGAGTAAACGGTCTAGTGACCGCAGTCTGAATTGCACCTTCAGGTGCAGATCCATTACTATTCTCGGTAGAATCCGAAATAGCAGAAACCAGCCCAAGCGTGGTGAGCCAGAACCTCATTTGGTTCTGCCACCTTCTAAAATTACGACCATCAAACGTGAAAGGTTTCGCCGAATTGTCCATAATGGAAAATCTGTTTACAAACAATCCTACCGTAATGTCACAATATTGTTCTAAAGTTCAGGATGATGACAGTAAAATATTCTAAGTTATATTCAGGAACTGAAAAATAATTATGGTACGGATTATCAGATAAGCAACAGCAAAATATATGTATGTTCAGAATTACGCAATATCAATTTCAAGATATATATATTTAAACTACAGCAACAGCAAAACAATATTGTACTAAAAGAAACTGAAAGATTAAAATAATCTCGCTTCTAGATTGTTGGAAAAATCTTTCAAGACTTTTAGTAAATTTATCTTTCAAACAATTTAAAACCAGCAAATTAAATTTGTAAAAAACCGAACAGGATCTAAATAATAAATGCTGTAAACAAAAAGGTTTAGAGAAGGCCTGTGGATCGAGGCGTGCAGAACACTGTCCTAGAAGCGAGATTGCCCCTCTACGTGCGAGGCTTCCCGGCAATCACTTCCGGCGATACAACGTCCACGTTCCACCCCGTCGGCACGATTTCAAGGTGGCGCAAGGTGAACCCGGCAAGCTTTCAGAGATCCAGCAATTCGAAAAATACAATAACGAGGAAGGAGAAGGGACGACAGGAATTAGGGTATGGCGCAGCAAGAGAGAGCGGAGAAAACGATCGGGTTAACCTCCTCTTAAACACCCGATGCGAGAGATCGTGCTCCAACGGCACGATTCCCAACTCCGCGAGGTAAGGGAAGAGATCGTGCTCCAACGGTACGATTTCTTGCTCCGCAAGGTAAGGGTAAATAAAAATAAAAATAAAATAAAATAAAAGAAATAAAAAGAACCGGGAGAAAGGACCACGCGCGCCGCCCGCCCGGCCCGGCTCGTGCTCGTGCCGTGCGTGCGTTTAATCGAGAGTATAACTCTCACTTTCTCTCAAGCAAATAACATGAGAAAGAAGGAGTATATAAATGGCAACAACAATACATTGGTTTCCAATGTGGGACTAAACCACATATGTGAAAACCAAAGTGTGGGCTCCCAAGTGAGGCCCATTACGGATTGGGCTCCTTAAGAGACAAATAAATTTTAAATCACCAATAAAGCCCATATAAAATCCAACAGCTTCGTTATACGTGCAAATTGTCTCTCTCCAACTCAAAAAGGGAGGAGTTTGGCGTTGGAGAGAGACAATTTAGAGTTCGATCCTTACCTTCGCTTCTGCTTGCGCTTGTGATTAGGCAGGAGAAAAAGCCTAGAGGCAGGGATCGAGACTCGAGATTGAGCGAAAAAGGGAGACAGAGCCGACAGAGATGATGCCTCGGGAGGGGAAGCTCGGACCCACTTTCTCCGCTCCTTCTCTCTCTCTCTCTTCCCCATCCATTCCCCCAACCTCCCTCTTGCTCTCTCCCGCTCGTTTCGTCCTCCTCGCCGTAGCCGATGGCGAAACCGGGAGTGTTTTGGGCCTTCGCATGACTATGGGCGTTCGATTAAAAAAGATCCAAGCTGGGTCAAACTTTTATGGGCCTCATTTTGGAATCTTCACAATCGCGCTAAAGTTTAAGCCACCCAAACACTCACTCCACATTGGGCCTAGCTTCACCTAATGGCCTGAATATCTATTATATTATAGGCCTACGGGCCTTTCGACGATCGAACTAGTTTGGGCCTATTTTTGAAAGAAAACTCGGTAGGGTATCAGCCTAGATGCACGATAATTGATATTTAAATAGTTTACAAATTACATAATTTATAGGACAAGGCGCAATAAAATAGAGTGAGCGAAAACATAATTATATAAGTTTAACATCCTTGGAAAATTCACTTTGATCCTTGGAAAATTCACTTTGCTCTTAAAGAATTTATTTTACTTCATTACATTCATATGCTCTTAAAGCATAGTTTTTCAATAATAAAAAGAAAATCAATTCAAGCACGTCTTGCCGTTATCTCCGAAGATAAATCGGAGAAATAGAAAACACTTCGTAAAAGCCGAATTATATTTATTGGGCTTAATAATAACAATTAATAATAATAAGGCAATGGAACACAAAATTACGTATACAAGAAGTACAGGATATGATTTGATAGCATGTAATATTAAATACTACAATTATACTTACTATCTATAAATCTATAAATCTATAAATAAACCTATATTAATTCCCGTAATTTTCAGTCCACGTGTCATGTTTTACTTAATTTAGGTCATGTGGGATCCATCTGTCATATATACATTTTTTTTTAATATTTGTTGTCTGGGACCCACCTCATACGCTTAATAGACGTGTGAATTAATTAACCCCAAAGCGAAACGCCACTTAATAGACGTGTGAATTAATTAACCCAAAGCGAAAGGGTGGCATCCTTTCCAATTGCATCCCTTCGTAGTCGGAATTTTTTTTGGGAGGGGGCGGGGCGTCTCTTTCTTTCTCTCTCTCCCCCCACCTTCCAACGCGCGCCCTTCATCTTCTCCGCTCTCTCGAGAAACACCACCACTTCCCGTACCCCCACCCCACCCCACCCTGAACCCATGATCTGTCCTCCGCGCTCCTCCTTCCTGCTGCTTCCTCCTCAACCGTCGCGGCGCTGGATCGTGTGCCGATCGGAGAGGGGTTGAGGGCGAAGGAGTTTAGGGGTTTGCATCAAGACGCTCAGGTCGACGAGGCGAGAGAGTTTAGATACAGTATTACAGGTAATGTGATTTATCTACTTTTAAGATGTTTCTTTTTGTTGAAGAAATTAGAGTTGAGTTAAATTGCATGAAACGCAGATTAAAAAAAATTGTTTAAAGTAGACGAGATTTTGATGTAAATTAGCTAATAAAAATGATTTTTTTTTAGGGGAAAGCTCTTCTTCTCTTTTGTGCATGTGTCTGTGTTAGTGTTAGATGGATCTGAGTTAGATCATGCGGCAGATTCATCTGCTGATTCGAGCACCAGAAAATTCTAATTCTTAATCCTTTCTTTGGCAGGTTGTTATAATTTCTGACTAACATTTGTGTTAACTAGAGGTTTAAGAGAAAACAGCATGGATCGAATTAGTTCCTGGAGGAGGCCAAAGGGTTTGTGCGTCTCATGAACTTATTTTTTGCTTCTACTTTGATTGTGTTTTTTATTCTTTTTTACCTTATGGCATTAGATATAAATTATGCTTAATTTTCTTTGTTTCACAACAATATTAAGATTGATTTGGAGATGAGTGAAGACATATATAAGAGAAATCAGCAGAGACCTATATTTAGGATTTGAGTCTGATCTAGGTTTTGGTTCCTTGAGAAATCGGCCTATGTTATCGAACCATGTATCGATCGAGTTCTATATGAGTTCTTTGCATTCTCTTTTCGTTTTTCCTCTGTATAGTCTTATGATTTCTTTTTCTGTTGGTTGCAACTCTATCGTATTATATATTGTTCACTCATATTATGTTTGTATATATATGCACTTTGTTTCCTATGAAAATTCAAGTTTATATGGATCTAGGGACTCCATATGTATGTAATATTAATTAGTCACATAATCTTGCTTTCGATTATACAATGAACTTTGTCTTTTTCTCTCTCTCTCTCTTTATGAGTATTTAGAAATCAAATGGAAATCATTATTTCTTATATATGTACTAGAAATTTCCCATGTGTACTTTTCCCTTTTTTTCTTTCATAATTCTTTGTATTTTTATCTTGGGCAGAATATGCATGCAAGATTGTACAGCTGTGAGGATCTCAGTTTTGACTTTGCTGAGTGGCTGCGTGAACATGGTACTATGACACGCGTTGGAGCACCAAATATTCTGTATTTCTTTCTAATGAAGACCTTGCAATGTTTGGTAAGTAAAAATAAAATAAAATAACAAGACTAGGTTGTATCCAAATTTGCTTTTTTAAAGATTGGATTTTCAGTGAAAATTAGATGCATTTCTTTTGTGAACATTGAGCTTTTTGATATCTGAAATGGTGGTTTTTTCAAGTTGGGATTAAAATTGTATGACTATGATAAGAAAAACCAACATGAGATTGGTTTGGAGGGGTTATGGAGGGGGTTTAGATGTTTGATTAGATGAAAAATAATATGAAGTGGATTTGGATGGGTTCTAGCCAAGGGCATTGACGGTGCTTTTGAGATGGTTTTCTATTTTTAGGGAATTTGTTTATATATATATATATATATGCTCAATACTCAAATTTAGGTCTTACATGTTTTGCTCACTTCTTATATTTGCTTCGTTTTTAGAATGGTTCTCTTATCACTGTTGTTTTAGGGAGAAGCATGTGAATTCTATAATTTAAGCTATCTTTGATACTAGTATAGATTTTTTTTTTTTTGCTTTTATAAAAGAAATTGAAACCTGTGATTATTTTACTTTTGAATCCTATTCTAATTTTAAAAGGAGTGTTGTTCTTAAATATCTTTGCCATGTACTTATATATATTTGGTACTATCTGATAGGATTTGAGTCAATACATAATTAGCCGCATGATCGAAAGAAGCGGAAAATGCATTATGTCCCTGAACTCAAGCAAAAAAGTGCAAGATCTGCAAACAGAAGTCGCTAAGTTTTCAGCTTAGAGGGCATTGTTACAGGTGTATGCTTTTATATTGTAACTTCCTTTGTTCTTACTGTTTACAAATTTTACTATATCTGTATGAACTCTTTTTTCTTGCATCAATATCTTAGATATTGACATATTGATGTGTTTTGTGCTGATTTGTTGCTATAGTGGATTGTCAATTCTCTTCCTTCTTTTATATTCATGTTGATGCGAACTTCGCCTCAACTTGAAATTTGCTACCGCAATAGCAGCATTTGCTGTTGTAGATATTAGCTTCAGCTAGGTTGTTTTTTTGTAGCACAGAGTGTCTGCTGCGTGTATTGTGCCTATGTTGGCTTCTTTTGGTCCCTTTGCTGTAATGTATAGGTGCATGGCTTTGTCTTCACCATTTTGAACTATTCTTTGCTTGCTTCTTTCTAACTGCCTAACCTTCACCATCAGATATGCACTCCTTACTTCAATCATTCACTTATTCATTTATTTAATTTGTCTGTTGTACAATTTTGCTTTGCTTCTCTTAGTCGATCATTTTAGCTTTAAATATTCATACTCTTATTTGGTGCCTTTTTTTCTTTCTTTTTTTTGGTTTTTTCCTCTTTTTCCCCCCCTTTTTTTGAATTGTTTAGAATAGTAATAATTGTTCACTTCCATAGAGCTAGCGTGGTGCCTTCAGAATTTGTTTAGATTAATTTTTTATTGCTTATGATTTTCAATCTCTTATCAAGAAATGCTAAAAACAGATTATGATATTATTGGGTATTTTATTTCTGTTTAGTATTTTGTTGCTGTTTTTGTTGTCACTACTGCTGTTTCTTCTTCTTTTTCAGCCTCTTCTTCTATTCTTTTTTTTATTTTTCACATTATTTTTTATATATTCAAAGAATCATATATTGCAAGCTTCTTTCTCCAGACTATTATTAATAATAAATGATGATAAAAAATAAAAAAATTTTAATAATATCTACCCGCTGCATCGCGCTGGTAACTAAACTAGTATATATATATATATAAGGTGGGTTGCATGTTATGTTCTAAAGTGTGTCCTGTGAAAATAATTTTCAATGTCGGAGAGAAAATAATGTGATTCCAAGCAACACGTGGCTTTATAGGTCAACTTGAAGAAAATATCATGCGAGTCTGATAATTAAATGTGAAATCATTTAAAATATATATACTGTACTGCATCAAATTAAAACGTCCAACTATCCCCTGATCAATTTTACAGTACCAAACTGGCCCTCGTTTTTCAGGCTATCCTTATCGAAGATCAAGCGAGGAAATGCGAAGATTTAATGGAGTTGGCCTTGGCTTTATGGAACTCTTTCCTGCAGAAAAGAACTACGTCCTCTTAACCTATGCCTTGTAATTCTTTACATTCTCAGAAACTATGATCTCTTTCTCCCTTTCTTCAAGTAACTGTAGTAGTGTACATTGATATAATTTGTATGGCTTTCTTTTTTAGCTTATTTTTCAGGTACTTGCACCTCTAGTCCCCAATTTTGGTGTAATGGATAGTGCCATCCTAAATAGTCCAATATATGTTCTTTTTCATACACCAAACATAGAAATAGAAATTAATTTATTCAATCTTTTACTTATTCTGTGTTGCACCAAATGAAGGATTGGAATTGTATATATTCAATTCTATCCGGTCCCAATCTTGTCCAATCCGATTCTTGTTATCCTATTCATTTCAATTTCATGTTCCAAACATGCCCGGAAAGGGAAAACAAAACAAAAATTTTCTTACTTTCTTTAAAACATATTTTGATTGCCCAACAATTCATAAGTATTAAGAGATCAAAGTTAAAAAATAATTAATTTTTAAATTTAATCTTGTCAGTTCGTCATATCAATTATTAAAATAATTAATTTTAAAAATTTTAAAATTTTTAAAATTTTTAAATTTGAAACTTTTGTACTACGTTGATTCCCGGGCGTGGGACCATCAACAACAAGTGGGGCCCACATCACTTTTTATTAAATAGAACAATAAATTACTGTCTTATCGGCAACTGTGTCGGGTGATGTGATGTGGGTTGCTTCTGGTGGAAATTGTGCCCTGCAGCTGCTGGGTGGGGGAAATGAATCAACGATCAATGATCTGATTCCTCCGCAAGAAGTAACATGTGTTTAATACATGGAATCCTAGAAAAGCACCACGTGTTTAATCCTGAAGGCAGATTCCCACACACTTTTTAATTTTTTAAAAATTTAAATCTAAATTTGAAATTTAAAATTTAAAATATATTATTTAAATTTAGAATTTAAAATTTAAAATTTAAAATATAAAATTTAGAATTAAAAATTAATCTAAATTTTGAATTCTAAAATCTTAAAATTTGTAATTTGAAAAATTAAGACGTATAGTTTTGAGTTTTAAAATTTCAGATTTAAAATTTATAATTTCGAAATCTAAATTTTTACCTTGAGTTTTAAGTTATGAATTTTAAATTTGTACGAGGCAAAATTTACTTTATAAAAATCACTTTTTGTTTAAACTCAGCCAAACAATTAATTTAGAGCTTTTAACCAAATTAATTCTCCAGATTAAAATCAATTTCTTGAAAATCACTTTTCCAGAATCTTGGCTGCACGAGCCGTTGATCGAGCATTTAGCATCCTCATTTTTTAAAAAAAAATTCTGATTTCTAAAATCAGTTTTCTAATTGTTAAGGTCTAAAATCAGAAACAGCAAAAATCGATAAAATCTAATTCTAATTTTAAATTTCGCATTGAATTCTAAGTTAAAATTTTGAATTTTAAAATTTACAATTTAAAGTCTTGAAATTTAAAAATTAAAATTAAAAGTACGAATTTTTAGAGACCATCCATTATACGGCGCGAAGAATAAAATAATTAAATTCTTGGAAAATATATTTTGTAAAATAAATGTAGATATTTGTGTTGTCCAATTTGATAACAGGATGGCGTGGGTGAAGTGTGCAATCTCGGGATTGACGTGGGACAATGACGATCAACAAGCGGGGCCCACCTTGTTCCTTCACCAATCCATCACTTGTTATTATTTAATAAATAAAAAGAAAAGTGTCCTATATATTATGATGTGATTGATGTTGGGTTGCTTTGTAGGAAACCGTGACTTGCTCAGGTGGGAGGGAAATCACGTGATTCCTACAGTAGTAGATGGATTCCCAGAGAAGCTGTGCTTAATACTACTGTGCAGCAGATTGATTCCTAGAGATGGATTCCCCCACACTTTTTATTTTTCTAAAAATTCAAATTAAAAATTTAAATTTCTCAACCTAAAATTCATTATTTAAATTTAACATTTAGCACTTAAAATTTAAAATTTAAAATTTAAAATTCAGAAATTTAAATTTTGAATTCAAAAAATTTAAATTTTTGTTTGTAATTTGAAAGTTCAGAAGTATAGTTTCGAATTCTAAAATTTAAAATTTTAAGTTTCAAAATTTTAGAATTTATAATTCCAAATTTAAAATTTTACCTTGAATTTAAGTTAAAAATCTAAAATTTTGAATTTCAAAAATTAAAATCTGAGTCTTAAAAATTAAAATTTCGACTTTCTAATTTAAGATGTAAATTTAAAATTTTAAAATTTAAAATTTAAAAGTAAAATTTGAAACTTTAAATTTCTAATATAAGATTTAAAATTTAAAATGAATATTTGAAATTAACTTTAAATTTTAACCTAAAATTAAAATAAGAATTTAACATTTAACATTTAAAGTAAAATTTTAAAATATTTTAAAAATAGATGCATAACAAAATTAAATTGTTAATTTTAGCAAACAAAAATAAAAAAAAGTTAATCAGTAGTTGATAAATTTATTCAATTTAACAAAATTTAAAACTAATTTTACTTTAATAATTCGAATAAAAAAAATTATAATTATGGCAGTTCTAATGAAAAATAAATAGATATAAACGCATGCAAAGGAGGGAAAAAAAAAAAAAAAATTGTACCTTCTTAATTTACTTCTGTTCCACGAGGACGGGTCTGCAGAGGAAGGGAAAGGTGTTCCAATAAATCCGAATCCGAATCCGACGGATTTTAAAATTCATATTCAAATTCAAAACTGAACAAAATTTTGAAATCCGCATCCGAACTCAAAAGCGAGAAAATCTGAAACACAATTTCAAACCCAAAAATCCGAACCCAACCTAATAGCACGAGAGATATGGATTGAAGCAACAGTTTAGTTTAAGTTACAACACATAAAAAAAAAACACGACAAAAACTTAAAAAAAAAAAAAGTTAAAAAAGAAAAAGAAAAAAAAAGAAGCCAGTGGTGATCATTGAGAGAGACATGCATGGAAACGGTGCTTGCAGGCTTCAGACCTTGGGAAACCATTTCTTCTTCGCTATTACACCGGCCGCGAGAGCCGACAGACAGACGTTCGCGGCGACGTCCAACTTGTTGTTGTTGTCCCGCATAGTTTCGTTTTCGGCCCTCATTTGCTCGATTGTCTCCTTCTTCTTCTTGTTGCTTGCGGTTAATCTCTCAATTTTCTTACTTAGCTGAGTACGTTCCTGCTGAACCTCATCTGAAAAAAAAAAAAAAAATTTAAGTACATTTAGTAAATAAAAGACACCCGAATTAAACGGGAAAAAAAATTAGAAAAATTAAAAAGTTTACCCGAGCCGGTAGATGAGTTCATATTTTGAAGAATAAAGAGTCTAAAAGAAAAAGGGAAAAACAAGACAAATAATAGCAGGTTAATATAAATTAACTTTAGTAGTAAAATAGAAAAAAAATAAAATATTTAAAGCTAGCTAAAAGCTAAAAGCTAAAAGCTAAAAGAGTAGAGGGGAAAAACACGAGTATAATACTAATATACTAGCTATAGGCGAGAAGAGGGATGGATGTGGGGAAATATGTAGTTCGGGAACATCCGGGTATGATAAGATGTTGGGAAATATGTAGGTAGGAAGGAGGAAGGGGGGAGGTGTATTTATAATAAATATCTGGCTGAAAGAAGTGGATCGCTGCAGGACAAAGAATAAAGTTTTTATTTTAGAAACTTTATTCTTTGGTCTGGGGTGTTGCCCGGTAACGAAACGACGTGGTTTCGAGTCACGCTGAGAGGAGGACAACAATTGTTTTCTTTTTTATTCATTTCTTTTTGCAAAATGTTTTGTTTTTTTTGGTCCTTTTTATTCAATTATTTTGCAAAATATATTATTTCTTTCGTGGTTTTTTCTAAACTTTTTTGTTTTCCGACATATATTCTCAAAATATTTTTAAGAGCTTAATTAATAATTTAATTTCTTTATACACTTATTCCTTAAAATATTTTTAGATTTAAATCCAAATCTTAATTTTAGAATTTAAAATTTAAAATTTATATCTTTAATTTCAAATCTCACATCTTAATTTTTAAATTTCAAATCTCGAATTTTAACTTTTTAACTTAAAATTCAAGGTAAAATTTCAATTTTTAAACTTGATATTCAAAATTTTAAAACTTAAAATTTTAAAATTATACGTCTTAATCTTTAAATTACAAGCTTTATACTTTTCGAATTCAAAATTTAAATTCTTTGATTTTAATTTTCGAATCATAAATTTTAAATCTTAAGTTTTAAATATTAAATTGTTTAATTTTAAAATTATAAATTCTAAGTCTTAAATATTTGGATTTAAATTGAAAATTTAAATTTAAATTTAAATTTAAATTTAAGAAAAGGAAAAAAGAGTGTGTCTCCCCTAGGAGCCCCATCTCTTGAAAATGACTTTCACATGCGGAGCGTACATCACGCGTGCTTCCTATGGGAGTCGTGCACTTGGAAAATGGATATTTAAAAATAAAAAGACCCACATTAAATATACACCAAAAATAAGAAAAATATAAAAGAAAATAAGAATTTCGATTGGATGGATAGATTTTAGGAAAAAAATTTAATAGGTTGGTTAGACAGGTAATTGTGACCGTTCAAATTTTTTTCTTTATTAGAGGCACCACTATTAAATTGTTTAAGGGAAAAAAAATTACTCTCAGTTTTCCTAACGATGATGATTATGATTTAATAATGATGTTTGGATTTTTTTTTTTCAAAAATTTTTCTTCTGCATTTATTTAGCAAAATATTTTTTGAGAGCTTAATTAACATTTAATTTTTTTATACATTTATTTTGTAAAATAGTTTCTAAGAATATAATCAGCAATTTTTTTTTTTGCTATTCCTGTGTTTTGTTTCCAGATTTTTTTCCCACATTTAG
Source organism: Puya raimondii (assembly GCA_016920855.1). Classification (NCBI taxonomy): domain Eukaryota; kingdom Viridiplantae; phylum Streptophyta; class Magnoliopsida; order Poales; family Bromeliaceae; genus Puya; species Puya raimondii. Next base: position 24,353,676 of record JABWPP010000050.1, on the reverse strand, counting down.
TTTGCAAAATATTTTCTAAAAGTTTAATTATTTTATTATTTGTACAGTATAATATATGGTATTTAAAAATTTATACTTTAAATTTTGAATTTTAAATTTTAATTTGTAAATTTAAAGGCTCAAAATTTAAATTCTAAAATTCAAAATTTTAAAATTTTAACTTAAAAGTCAAGTGTTTAGGCTTTATTTTATCTATAGTTAAGGTATGGTTAATCACTCCTATCGCCCAGGTATATTATTGCCGTCTTCTCGCGCCTAGATTATTGAGATCTGTTTTTATATTTTTTTCCATAAATTTTGCAGCCTTAGCATAAATTAAAGTTTAGATCTTTTTTCATAAATTCTTCAATCATTTTAGAGCTAAAACTTTATAGAGACCCCTTTAACCATAGGGAATAGGGATTTCAAATTGCCTCCATAGTTTTGGCTTTTTTTCATTTTACACCATCTAACTCTCAATTTTTTGAGATCAAACGTATTCTAGTTGCTTTTAAATGATTTTCACCGAGCCTCTCTCCGAGACAGTGCCCAGATTGTTACGCCTTTCGTGCGGGTCGGAACTTACCCGACAAGAAATTTCGCTACCTTAGGACCGTTATAGTTATGGCCGCCGTTCACCGGGGCTTCGGTAGCCGGCTCCCCTGTCATCAGGTTACCAACTTCCTTGACTTTCCGGCACTGGGCAGGCGTCAGCCCCCATACATGGTCTTACGACTTTGCGGAGACCTGTGTTTTTGGTAAACAGTCGCTCGGGCCTAGTCACTGCGTTGCGTTCAATTTCATATGTGGTAATTCCGCCAAGATCTCTTCGTTAGTTGGGGGAAGAATCAGCACAAATTAAATTTTTTGAGGAACGTATCGAGAGAGAATTTGATTTGGTTAGACAATGTGTGGTTGGGAAACAAGGATCGGTTTTTTAGCAAAGTACGGAATGAAGCTATCATATCTCATTTAAGTTGGTTCAGCCTGTTTCTGGAGTTCCATACCTTGGGCCTTCATATTCATAACGACGTCATGCTCGCTTCCAAAGTAATATACAGGAATGATTGAAACAGAATTCCCCGGAGAATGAACTCCGGGAAGATATAGAATAAAAATAAATTAAGATAAGTAGTAGAGATGAACGAACATAATTCTTCTCCTCGCCCATTTTTTGTTTCCACACTGGGACTAAGACACGACCCAGACTCCTACGGGAGGCAACAGTGGAAAATTTTTCGCAATGGGCGAAAGCCTGACGGAGCAATGCCATGTGGAGGTAGAAGGCCCACGGGTCGTGAACTTCTTTTCTCGGAGAAGAAGCAAATGACGGTATCTGAGGAATAAGCATAGACTAGCTCTTCCTGAAAAGGAGGTGATCCAGCCGCTGAAATTTGATTGCTGAACATAGGTAGTTAGAATGTTGAGGCCTCTTTTCCATTGGTCTAATATGTAGAAATGATTTGGTACTTACTTTTTTATAAATAATGAAAATAAATTTAACTATTGATCAATAAAGAATAAAAGTGTTTTTTTACTCTTCAGCAGATTAAAAAGTAACTTCATATTGAGAGTATTTCCGTAATTAAGCATCGTAAAATTTAAATAAGATTTTGATTGTTACCTCTCTCACAAATTTAGGAATTAATTTTGCACTAATTTAGATATTAATTTAAGGAGTTTTAGAATTACAATTTCAAATTAGGCATTAATTTTGAGCTAACTAGGCGTTTAATTTAAAGAGTTTTAGAATTACAATTTAGGTATTAATTTTCTATCAATATTTAAAAATTTCGAAATGACTAAATATGCAAAGTCAATATACTTAATATGTTTAAGAAATTTTAGAATTTTTCTAATTTAGGCGTTAATTTTGTATTACTATTTAAAAATATTTGAATATTGATAAATATTTAAATTCAAATTTTAATAGTGAACTTTTCTAATAAAAATAATTAGATCGTGCAATATAGAGATAGAAAAAGAAAACAAAAAAAGGGGATATCAGATTAAATATTATAATAGAACAAAATTACTTAATTATCTGTGAATCAAAAAACCAGAATACTTTTTTTAAGATACCTGATGATCGTTATCTCTCTCAACATAACTTGCTATTACAGTTCACAACTATATAAAAATTAAGTCTCAGCCATTGAATAGAAATGAATGAACGACATCCAAAAATAAAAAGTATAGGAGCATTGCTCATGAAATAGAATATGTCGGATCCAGTATAAATTGCTCATCATTAATGATTAATGATAACAAAGAATTTCAATCTCTGATTCTTGTGAATTTTCATAAGACACGCAATAGGAGCATTTTTTTTATTGAAATAATTAACAATATTTAAAGTTTTGGAATCTTCATATTTATATTCAGAGTTGATATTTAATAGTTGATCTAATCTTTTAGTAAGATTTTTAGGTTCTCTATCTAGAATAACATGAACCTTCTTCTTGAAATTAGTTTTATATCATCTATGCGCTTAATGACCTAATTTTCGACATTTGTAATAACAGGCTCCTTTTTAAAAAGAATTTCTTTTATTCTTCTCTTTTGTTTTTCCATCCAGTTTTATTTTTTCTTATTTCTCCTATTGTTTATAAAATTTTATAAAGCTTGTATGAGATTTTCTCTGAGAATATTTAGTTTATAAATTCTATATTAATTATTTATCTAACTAATAAGTTTATAAAATATTATATAATATATTAATTATTAATATTTTAATATTAAAATAATAGGGTGGAACAATAATTTCACTCTTTTAATAAATTATTCTAGAATAATCTGTTAAAAAGAAAATAAGAAATTACTTTTTGTTTGGGAACAAGGGGTGGAATAAGATCCTTATTTTTCTTATTCTTTCCCTTGTTTCCTAACCAAACCTAGCCTTAAGACTTATTCTCAGGCGTGCTTCATCCGGCATCGGCTTCTCTCCCAACTCTCACCCGCCGCCATCAAAACACATCACCTGAATTTTGTAGCATAGTATTACATTTTTTTTTCTCTCTACTCTTTTGGCTTTATATATTTTATTTTTTCGACCTTATGATAAACTGTTATTCCTTGTCTTGTTTCTTGTTTTAGACGTGTTATACTTTCAAAAATGAATTCATCTACCGATTCAGGTAAACTTTTTAATTTTTCTATTTTTTTCCCCTCTAATTCGACTCTTTTTTATTTACTAAATTTACTTTATTATTATTTCAGACGAGATTCAGCAGGAATCCGATAGACTCTGAAGATCTAACTCAGCTGAGTAAGAATTTTGAGCGCTTGACTGCGAGTGACGAGAAGAAAAGGCAGAGAATCCAACAACTGAAAGATAAAAACGAAAGTATGCATGCAGGATATTAAAAAGTTGGGGGTTGCCGTAAATGTTTGTATGTCAGCTCTCGCATCCGGTGCAGTAGTGGGAAAGAAGAAAGGCTTCCGTATGTCTGGAGGTACGGAGGACATTTCCAAGTCTCTTTGATGATGATTGTTTTTTTTGGACTGCTTATGTTTTTTCTTTTTCTTTTTCTTTTTATTTTAGCTTAACTTATCTCGTGCTTTATGTGTTACTTAACTATTCCTTTTTGTACGAGTTCACACTGCGTATTGAAATGTTTCTATTTAGAGTCTCTTTTTAATGAAGTTTTCGGATGTGTTGTGAGGGAGTTGTACTCTTTTATCGTACTCTTTTTAATGAAATTTAGTTCTTAAAAAATAATTAAAATAATTGCATTTGCTAAAATTTTTATTATAATTTTAATTTATTACATTAAAATTATTTTTTAAAAAAATTACACTTTAAATAAATTTAACACAAAAGGTTAAAATTGAAGAGGCAGTTTAAAGCGACAAATCGTTGAGCGGATCATTCAAGCCCTACAATCCAAATAGGATGATAGCTTACAATCGTATCATCCGACCGTCAAATATTTTTTTTTTTCACTATTCTTGTTAATTATTATTTTTTAATACTAATTTTATAAAAAAAAATTAAATTTCAAAAAGGAGGAAGCACAAGCCTGATTAGAACGTTGTAATTCCTATAATTCTTCTTGAATTGTAGAGTTATATTTCTCGTTTTCTTTTCTTCCCCTTCACCTAATTTTATGAGTGGTACGGCTACAACCAAAATGAATTGTAATCCCATAACACGTCTAATATATATATAGAGTTAGGCTAGAATACTTGTGGAAGTACCGGGGGCTCCGGTACTTCCACGTCGTTTTCGATGTTGGGACTTTCGAATCGACGATCGGCTCCGTTAAACTTGATCTAGAGTATTTGAAGTATCTAGAAAATAAATTTCGCGATTTTTCGATATCATTTGCCTGGTGATCGAAAGGGCTCAAAATCAGCAATTTCAATGGTCGTGGTGAGCCGTTTGCAAGTTTAACGGTGTAGAAATATCCAAATCACGTAAAATTTTGATAGAAAATTCTTTATACTATATAAAACAAGATCAATATCTTTGATCTAAAATTTTAGAGTCATATTATCACATTTTGTGAGATTTTTATTTTCAGCCATTGATTTTGAGCCCTTTCGATCACTAGGTAAATGATATCGAAAAATCGCGAAATTTATTTTCTAGATACTTCAAATACTCTAGATCAAGTTTAACGGAGCCGATCGTCGATTCGGAAGTCCCAACATCGAAAACGACGTGGAAGTACCGGAGCCCCGGTACTTCCACAAGTATTCTAGCCTAACTCTATATATATATATATATATATATATATATATATATATATATATATATATATATATATATATATATATATATAGAGAGCTAGGCTGGTATACTATCGGTAGCCTTTTTGTACGAGTTCACACTGCGTATTGAAATGTTTCTATTTAGAGTCTCTTTTTAATGAAGTTTTCGGATGTGTTGTGAGGGAGTTGTACTCTTTTATCGTACTCTTTTTAATGAAATTTAGTTCTTAAAAAATAATTAAAATAATTGCATTTGCTAAAATTTTTATTATAATTTTAATTTATTACATTAAAATTATTTTTTAAAAAAATTACACTTTAAATAAATTTAACACAAAAGGTTAAAATTGAAGAGGCAGTTTAAAGCGACAAATCGTTGAGCGGATCATTCAAGCCCTACAATCCAAATAGGATGATAGCTTACAATCGTATCATCCGACCGTCAAATATTTTTTTTTTCACTATTCTTGTTAATTATTATTTTTTAATACTAATTTTATAAAAAAAATTAAATTTCAAAAAGGAGGAAGCACAAGCCTGATTAGAACGTTGTAATTCCTATAATTCTTCTTGAATTGTAGAGTTATATTTCTCGTTTTCTTTCTTCCCCTTCACCTAATTTTATGAGTGGTACGGCTACAACCAAAATGAATTGTAATCCCATAACACGTCTAATATATATATAGAGTTAGGCTAGAATACTTGTGGAAGTACCGGGGCTCCGGTACTTCCACGTCGTTTTCGATGTTGGGACTTTCGAATCGACGATCGGCTCCGTTAAACTTGATCTAGAGTATTTGAAGTATCTAGAAAATAAATTTCGCGATTTTTCGATATCATTTGCCTGGTGATCGAAAGGGCTCAAAATCAGCAATTTCAATGGTCGTGGTGAGCCGTTTGCAAGTTTAACGGTGTAGAAATATCCAAATCACGTAAAATTTTGATAGAAAATTCTTTATACTATATAAAACAAGATCAATATCTTTGATCTAAAATTTTAGAGTCATATTATCACATTTTGTGAGATTTTTATTTTCAGCCATTGATTTTGAGCCCTTTCGATCACTAGGTAAATGATATCGAAAAAATCGCGAAATTTATTTTCTAGATACTTCAAATACTCTAGATCAAGTTTAACGGAGCCGATCGTCGATTCGGAAGTCCCAACATCGAAAACGACGTGGAAGTACCGGAGCCCCGGTACTTCCACAAGTATTCTATTCTAGCCTAACTCTATATATATATATATATATATATATATATATATATATATATATATATATATATATATATATATATATATATATAGAGAGCTAGGCTGGTATACTATCGGTAGCACGGAGGGCTCCGTGCTACCAAGTTGTTTTCGATGATGCGGCTTCTAAATCGACGATCGGCTCCGCTAGACTTGATCTACACTATTGAAAGTGTTTGAAAACTAAATTTTATAATTTTTCAACATTATTTGGCTAGTGATCAAAGGGTCTCAAAATTGACAATTTTAATGGTAGATGAGATGCGTTTGTAAGTTTAACGGTGTAAAACAATCCAAATCTGATAAATTTTTATAGAAATTTTTTTTAACTATTTAGAGTAAGATCAGTATCTCTAATCTTAAATTTAAGCCTTTTATCATCATTTTTTATGAAATTTTTAATTTCAGCCATTCATTTTTCGACTACTCGTTTGATAGGTAAATGATATCGAAAAATTATGAAATTTAGTTTCCAAACACTTTCGATAGTGTAGATCAAGTCTAGCGGAGCCGATTGTCGATTTGGAAGCCGCATCATCGAAAACAACTTGGTAGCACGGAGGCCTCCGTGCTACCGATAGTATACCAGCCGGACTCTATAGATATATATATATATATATATATATATATATATATGTATATATGTTACATACACACACACAAAGGGGGGCGAGAGTGAGTGAGTGCAGCCTTATGGACCGTGATTTCTTCCTCGCGTGGAACGCCGCGAATTTTATCTTCGTCGCCACTCTTCTCATTTTCTTTTATTGTTGCTCCGCCTCCATCTTTCCTTCAAAATCGTACAGCTAAGGTTGCTCGATTGTTCAGGAGGAGATGCGCAAATCTGCGGAGGAGTGGTCGCGCGACGCCGGTCCGAAAAATTTCATCCTTCCGTAGCCGCCAAATTCAATTTTTTTGAAAAATTTCATCCTTCTACCGCCGCCCAATCTGATTTTTTCAAAATATTATTCAGCGAAACCGTTTTGATCGCGAATTTCTTGAGCAAGAAGAAAAATCGCGTTTTATTCCGGATCTTTGAAAAAAATTCGTAAACGGATCGTTTCACACGTTTTGTCGGTGGTTCGCGAATAATACACGTATTATACGCGTATTAACTAACTAAGGAACTAATAATTAGTAATGTATATTTAATAATAGTAATAAATAATAATAATATTATTAAATTATAATTTTTTATTAATAGTAATAAATATTGTGTTGTAAAATTTTCTACTACTATAATTAAGTAATAATAATAAAAATTATAATTTAATAATAATAATAATATTTATAACTAATATTAAACATAAATTTTTAATTATTATTGAGTATTGGAGAGAGAGAGTGTGTGTGTGGCGAGAGATTAGGGATGTCAACGGGTCGGATTTGGGGCGGATTTTCAAAAATCCGAACCCGAATCCGACTCCAAACCCGAAACCCAAACTCGAACTCGAATCCGAACCAGACGGATTTTAAAAATTCATATCCAAACCCGAATCCGACCAAAAATCCGAAACCCGAAAATATGAACCCGAAACAATTATTTCTCTTTTCAATATTTCAAAATATATTACATTAAATCTAAAATTTTAAAATACAAATTCAAATATAATATTAAATTTTTATATACATTAATACATATTATATATAATGTAAAATAAATTCGGATTCGGGTCGGGTTCGGATTTGGGTTCGGATTGGGTACAGTCAAAATTCATATCAGAATCCATACCCGTCGGGTTTTTTTTTTATATTCATATTTGAAACTATATCCGTTTAACATCGACTAAATCCACTCCGTTCGAGTTCAGATTCGAATAAAATTTCGGGTATTCGTACCCATTGACATCCCTAGGAGATATCAAGAGTGCTGGCGGGAGGGGGAGAGAGAGAGAGAGAGAGAGAGAGGTGTGTTGGTGGGGAGGTGAGAGAGAAAGAGAGAGAGGCCTTGGAAACGAGAGAGGGGAAAGAAAAAAAATAAATTCTATCAATTCACACATAACTCATATAAAAATTATTATTTTATTTTAAGTTAATAGATTTGCATAAAATATTGAGTTTAGAATTTTTAATATTTTATAGCTATCAAATTAAATATTTTAATTTTTTAAGTTTCGAATTCTTTAGATAAATTTTTTAATATTTTATAGCTTTTAAATTAAATATTTTTTTCATAACATTTTGCATTAAATATTCAGTTTGGTTTATAAGCTATGTTTGGTTCAGGGATAAAATGGGAATAGCCCATTTTATCCCTCTAATTCTTTCAAACACTAGAGAGGAATATGAGTTTATTTAATTCCTCTCTTAACGAATTATTCTAGAATAACCCGTTAAGAGGGAAAAATTGCTATTCCACCCTTTTGGTGGAATAGCAATTTCCTCTCTTTATACCTCTACTAATATAATAATAAAATATTATTAATCAATATATTATATTACATTTTATTAATTAATTAGCTAAATTAATAATTAACTAATTTAAAAATAAAATATTATAAATCAATATATTATATATTATTATTTTATTAATTAATTAGCTAAATTAATAATTAACTAATTTAATTAATAAAATATTAGCTATATTAATAATTATTTTTTTAGTGTGTTTATGTAATAACTATATTGATTAATCAATTAATATTTTGACCAATATAACTAATTAATTAATTAATTAATTTTTTTTATTAATATATTAATTTATTAGCTTAATTTGTTAATTAATGTCCTATTTAATTTTAATTAACTGTACTCCTCTATCGTTTGGATGGTTATTTTTTTATTATTTTGACTAATTTAATTATCTGATTGTTATTAAGTAAGTAATTAATTAATTAAATTATTTATAATTAATTAAATTATTAATTACTAATTAATTTATTAATTAATATTTAGGAATATTTAGTAATATTCATGATTAATTAGTGAATTAAATAAATTAAATTATTATTTAATTAATATTTTGTATTGATTAATTATATAAAATATTATTATGTTAAAACTATAATTATTCTTATCCTTGTTATTTCAATCTAACCATCCAAACGCTATTTTTCTTATTCCCGGAAAAACTCAATTTTCATTCAAATACAAAATTGATTTTATTCCTGTTTATCTCAAGAGTTATACTTATTTCAGGAATAACCTAAAATAGCTTATTTCCGAACCAAACGGAGTCTAAGGATATACTGGGTGCAAAAATATATACATATATAACTCATCCATTTTCCTAGTCAACTTTAGGTGAGAAGTTCTTCCATTCATCTTATAAAAAAATCTATGTCGGGTACATGTCATGTTTGTACACTTTTCATTTATCAGTCCTTCATCTCATATTACATTTCAATCTAAGCCATTTAGATAACTTTATAAATGTATTTATTTAATTTTTAATAATTGAATCAAATAATATAATAAGATAAAAACTTTATGGACAAGTGGTACACTGGTAGGTGAATATATCTGGTGTAAGCAATAAGTTTTCTTCTTATATTCTTTTGCACAAGGTCAATTCTACCCTCAGTTTTATCCATCGGCCAACCGGTACCGCGGTAAATAATACCCACTATTACCGGTTATGATTGCATGGCAAAGAAATCTTGACCGTGAATGCTAAAAATTTGGATGGTTAAAAAAATAAACAAGTATAAAAGCATTGCGCTAAAATAAAAAAATATAGTAATTTTGATTCTACAATTATATATAAAAAAGCGTAAATATAAACAAACAAGTTATACTTGCAATTTAAATTAAAATTCTAAATTTCTGTTTGTATTTAGAATTTAAAATTTAATTTTAAATTTTAAATTCAAACTTAAATCTGAGTTGAATTTATAATTAAAATTTATAATATAAATTAACTTTACAATTTGAATTTAAAGTTTAAGTTATAACTCATAATTGAAATTAAATTCTAAAATAAAAAGTTCAACATAAAAAATTATATCATTTATTCAAATCAGAATTCAAAATTTAAATTTATAATTTCAATTATATTTTAATTTAATATTTAAATTTTAAAACTTAAAATTTAAGATTCAAAATTAAAATTTAAGAATTTAAAATTTGAATTCGGAGAATTTAAAATTTGTAATTTAAAAATTAAGACATAATTTTAAACTTTTAAGTTTCAAAATTTTAAAATTTTAAATTTTACCTTGAATTTTAAGTTAAAATTTTAAAATTCATGATTTGAAATTTAAAAATTAAAAAATTTAAAATTTAAAATTTAAGATCAAAATTTTAAATTTTAAATTTTGAAATTTCAAATTTAAAAGTGAAATTTGAAACTTTAAAATTAAAATATAAAGTTTAAGATTTAAAATAAATATTTTAATTTTAAAATTTAAAATATTTTAGAAAATAAATGTATAAAAAAATTAAATTGTTAATTAAACTCTTAAAAAATATTTTGCGCGAAAGAAAAATTCTAGAAAAACACAAAAAAAATTAAAAATTACAAAATCTTGCAAAAATAAATGAATAAAAAAGATTTAAATGTTGAAAGTGGGATTTAAAAAACCACGCCCTTTTGGGAAGTTGTTTTTATTGTGGCACCTCAGACCGACCTGCCCAGATCGACTTTGAATTATTCATAACGGAATTGAAACCTTTTAACTGAACATTATATATTTCCTTCCTCCCTCCTCATCCCATTTATCTTTTGGGTGATAATAATTATATGGCTCGAGGTTCTGCCTGCTGTCTGCAAGTTGATAAGCTGGGCTTGACTAGGAATACAAGCCAAATACTTTTTTTTTAAATTTTTAAATCTAAATTTAAATTTAAATTTAAAATTTAAAATTTAAATTGAAAATTGAAAATTTAAATTTAAAATTTAAAATTTAAAATTTAAATTTAAAATTTAAAATTTGATATTTGATTTTAAAAATTTGATATATAAAAATATGAGATTTAAGTTTAATATTTAAAAAATTTAACACTTAATATTTAACGTTTAAAATTTAAATTCAAAATCAAAAATCAAAAATTTAAATTCTGTATTCTGAAAATTTAAAATTTGTAATTTGAAAATTAAGACATAATTTTAAAAAAATTTTAAAATTTTAAACTTTTGAGTGTTAAAATTATAAAATTAAAAATTTCAAAATTTAAAATTTATAATGAATTTTAATTTTAAGTTAAAAAATTTAAATTTTTGAATTTTAAAATTTAAAATTTGAATCTTGAAATTTAAAAATTAAAATATATAATTTAAAAAATTAAAAGTATAAGTGATAGATACAACTCTTGGGATAAGTAGGAATAAAATTAATTTTGCGTTTAGATGAAAACTAAATTTTTTTCTGGAATAAGCAAAATAGCGTTTGGATGGTTAGATTGGAATAGTAAGGATAAGAATAATTATAGTTTTAACATAATAATATTTTATCTAATTAATTAATAAAAAATAATAATTAAACAATAATTTAATTTATTTAATTTATTTAATTTACTAATTAATCTTGAATATTGCTAAATAACCCTAACTATTAATTAATAAATTAATTAGAAATTAATAATTTAATTAATAACAAATAATTTAATAAATATAAGTAAAGTTAATAACAGTTAGATAATTAAATTAGTCAAAATATCAATTAATTAATCAATAAAATATTGGTTATTGAATAAATACACTAAATAATTAATAATTAATTATTAATTAGCAAATTAATTAAAATAATAACTTAATTACTTAAATAAAAATAATTAAAAATATTTTATTAAAGTAATAGATTAAGTAGTACAATTAATAATTTTATAATAAAAATAATATATTATAATATATAACATATTATGTCTATATAATTTAGTTTTTATTCAATTTATAATCTTAATAAAGCATGAAATTAAATCATTGAATAATACTATTCCGTCAAAATGATAAAATAGTAAATCTCAAACTATTTTGAAATAATCGAAAATAATAAAATTTGATCGAAATAAAATATTTTGGTCAAAAAAATATTTTATTTGGCGGAACAGCGGGAATAACTTACGTTATCTCTGTTTTATTTTCGAACCAAACAGGGTATAGAGTACGTACTACATTGGAAATAGGGGAGGCTCAGCTCCCATACTTCGGTGCGATTCCCAGAGTTACATCAAATCAAATTAAAGTCTTTTGGTAACTGTGCCTTGCTGGGGTGGGGGGAGCTTTTTGGAAACTGTGCCCTGCAAAATAAATGTAGGGAAAAAAAAAGGTGTAGAAAACACCCACAAAAAGCAAAAAAATTGCTGATTAAATTCTTAAAAAACATTTTGCGAAATAAATCTATTAAAAATTAAATGTTAATTAAGCTCTTAGAAAATATTTTATAAAATAAATGCAGAAACAACTTTTAGAAAAAATTCAAACAATATTATTAAATTGTAATCATCATTATATCGTAAATCATAAATTTGAAATATTTATCTTTTTATATATACATGTCAACACATCAATAATATATTAGAATACCGTAAAATAAAGGAACCAAAGCATTTCATTTTAAAAAAAAACTAAACTGTAGTGCCTCTAATAAAAATAAAAAATAAAAAATGTCACAATTACCCATGTTACCAACAAATTAAATTTTCTTCTAAAATTTATCCATCCAATTAATATTTTTAATTCTTTTTAATACTTTTATTTTAACATAAGGTGTATATTTAATTTGTACTATAAATATGTGAGGTCGGTTGGGTTGCGTGTTGTTAGGTCAAAGAACCCGAAAAGTGTATGACTGTGCTATCCTTTTTAATTTTTTTTTTTCCCCCTACATCAGCATATGAACTAATCTTACTTTTTTTATAATTAATATAATAAAATTAAAATTTTATCTGAAATATATAATCTATAATTTATAAAAAATATAGATACAAAAATTAATAAATTTTTATATTTGTAATAAAATTTTATGAATACTGTGCAAAAAAAAAATTATATATGCAGTATTGGAGCAAATCGGTGGGGTCCACTTTTCTCGTTCCTCTCTGCATATGAACCGAACTTTCTATTTTTTTTTCTACACCAGATCTAAAAATTTATCATAAGAACGAATCCTATTTTTTAATAATGAATATAATCAAATTAAAATTTCATCTCTTAAATATAATTTATAATATATAAAAAATCAAGATATAAAAATTAATAAATTTTTACTTTATAATAAAATTTTATAAATACAGTGCATAAAAAGTTACACACCCAGTATATAAGACATCCTCACATATTTTTTATTTGACTTTAAATTTAACATAAATAAAGCTTAACTTTAATAAGATAAAGTTATCTAATATAAGTCCTCCAACTTTAACTTCTTAGTTAAAAAATTAAAAATATTTAAAAATAGTTATCAAAATTATTATTAATTTAATTTTTAAAAAAAAAAAAAAATAAAGTTATTAGAATAATTTAAAATATATAAATATAAAAAAAAAATAATTTAATAAAAATATCATTTTTTTTATAATGTATGTAAGACTACTTTATAGATTTTATTTTTTTTAGCAATAATTTTTTAAAATTTAAATTTTTAATAAAAATATACATTCCTGCCCTGACACGACTTCTCTCTCTCTCTCTCTCTCTCTCTCTCTCTCTCTCTCTCTCTCTCTCTCTCTTCCTTCCTATCCATAATAATTATTTTAATTTTAAGTTTAAATTTTAGATTTAAATTCAAATATTAACTTTAAATTTTAAAATTTATACTTTGAATTTTAAAGCTTCAAATTTCACTTTTAGATTTCAACATTTAAAATTTGAAATTTGAAATTACATCTTAAATTTGACAAATTTGAAATTTTAATTTTTAAATTTCGAGACTCACACTTTAAATATTAAAATTCAAAATTTTAGATTTTTTAAACTTAAAATTTAAGGGAAAATTATAAATCTTGAAATTTAAAATTTTAAAATTTTAAAACTTAAAATTTTAAAATTTTAAATATAAAATTATACGTCTTAGTTTTCAAATTACAAATTTTAAATTTTTAAAATTCAAAATTTAAAATTTAAAATTTAAAATTTCTATTCTGAATTTTAAACACATTTTGCTACCCTGGGAAACGTTCTATGGGAGTGACGTCATTCCCCCAGAGCAGGGCAAGTCAATTCCCAAGACCAACATCACATCACAATACACGGAGTAATTTATTGTTGATGTTGAGAAAAAGCGGGCCCCACTTGTTGCTAGTCCAATGTACAAAAATTCGAACGTCAATCCCGAGATTGTACACGCCACCTACCCTCCGTCCGATTATCAAAATCGTCAACACAAATTCCTCAACACAATTCTATATTTATTTTACAAAATACTTTCTAAAAATTTAATTATTTTATTATTTATGCAGTACAATGTATGCCTAAATTTTAAATTTTAAATTTTAAATTTCAAAACTCAAATTTTAAATTTAAAATTTAAAATTTTAGATTTTTTAACTTAAAATTTAAATTTTAAAATTTTAAATCAGAATCAGATTTCAAGAAGTAAATTTTTACTATTTCTGATTTTAGATCTTAAAAATTAAAAAACTAATTCAAAAAATTAGAATCAGATTTTGAAAATAAAATTACCAAATATTTTATCAATGGCTGGTTTGGTCTATTAATGGTCCCATCATGATTATAAATTTTTTTTATTAATTTTATATGATCATTTCACGATGATTGATTATTAATTTTAATTTTTTTTTCCCTCTATTGACTACGAATTGAGTGGTCACTTTGATAGTTTTTTAAATATTTGCGAGCGCTAGCACATTATACAGTCAAAAATTATTTAATATTTTCTTTCTTTATTTGAGCAAAGCCTTGGGGTAAAAATTATATAGAAGTTTTGGGCTGTTTGCAAATTTTAGTTATTGAATTGTGGAAGTAGGCAACACCATAGTAGTGGAACCAGAAAAAAAGAAAAATCATAGCTTTACTCAAAAAATTATTATAGTTAAAAAAATATAAAATATAAATATTTAGTTTATATTTTATAAAATTATAAAATTTATGAGAAAAAACTAATACATATTTCAATAATCTGGGCACCAAAAAGACGACAATAATATACTCGGCGACTGGAAAAGTAATGCCATGTCTAGCCTCATTGGGAATAAAAATTCCATACATTTTTTGCTTTAGAATTTTATTTTTTTATTTATAATTACAATTTAATATAATAGAGATATATTTGCTGATATTGAAAAATGCACGAAAAATAATTTTAAACACTAAGTCCTAAATATTTTTACATATTTTTAAAATATCTTAATACGTATATATATTTTATATTAAATTATAAATTTTTTAAAAAAAATTAAAGTAAAAAAACAGTGCAGCGGTGCACCAAAAGAAGCCCACTGCTCCTGCCTGTTGGGAGAGCAACAGGAGCGATGGGTCCCGCATGGCTCGGGCGCCACACGGCGGACATCCAGGAGCGGCTCCAAACACGTGGCGCTCATCTGGGGTATCTCCAAGTTGCTTTCCATAGACACGATGCCCATAAATGAAATTGCCCAATACCGGAAGGTAGAAGTGAAGAGAGCTGCAGGAGAATCTCTTTCTAAGATGGAAACTTCTCTCGGCCTTGTCAGAGTTCCTCCCAAGATATCTTGGGAGGATGCTGCAGCCGCTCGGGTTTCGCGCCTGGATCTAACAAATGGGAGGCGAAGTGAAGAGAGCAGCAACCTGGCTCGGTCAACTGCAGTGCCCCCTGCAGGGTAAATGGGTAATCCACATATGAGATTCTCGGTCTTGTCCAAGTCCCTCTCAAGAGCGACAAATTCTAGAATGTAACGGGCATATATATTTGTGACGTGGCGTCGTAAATCAATCAAAATTTTTTTTTACATATATATATATATATTACATCATAATTATAAAAAAATTTATTATATATATTTTTTTAAAAAAATATAATTAATTTGTTAGTGATGACGTGGTGCAAGAGTGACAGTGTAGACTTCCTCGAGAGCAGGAAGGATGCCTTAACAACTTGAGTTTTGCGCCTGGGACGAGCAAAGGGAGGTAGCACGGAAGAGAGGGGCCCGCAATCCGAATTTATTTTGATAGTTGACATTATATTTAAATTTGTATTTAAAAATTTAATATACTGTGCTGCTTTTAGAAAAATCTGCAAATCCGAAAGCAAGTCACAGCTTCCCCCAGAGCTACCAACATAACATGACATCACATTCCCAACACAATAGCAAGTCACAGTTTCCAAAAAGCAAGTCCCAGTTTCCGTTCAGAGCTAACAACATTACATCACATAATTATATCATATCACATCACATCACAATTTATTATTAGTGATAATTAGAAGAGATTTTTCTCTCTCTTTCCTTGGCTACCCAACCTTTTCCTCTCTAACTCTCTCTCTACCCTCCCCTCTCTCCCCGGTTCTCTCTCTCCAATATTTAAAAATAATTAATTTTTACAATAATAACAGTAATTAAAAATTTATATTTAATAAGAGTTATAAATATTATTATTACTAAATTATAAATTTTTATTACTAAATTATAGTAGTAAAAAATTTTGCAATCAATATTTGTTGCTATTAACAATAAATTATAATTTAGTAATAATATATAATATTTATTATTATTATTAAATATAAGTTTTTATTTATTATTATAATAAACATTAATTATTATTAAATATTAGAGAGAGAGTGCGTTGGGGGCGAGGAGAGAGAAAGAGAGAGAGGTGCATAGGTTGGAACGAAAGAGAGAGAAAGAGGGGTAAATTTTAAATTTTACCTTAAGTTTTAAATTTTAAATTCATTTCTTAACTTTTTAATTTTAAAGTCAAAACTTCAAACTTTTAACTTAAAATTCAATATAAAATTTAAATTTTAAATTAAATCGTACGTCTTAATTTTGAAATTACAAATTTTAAATTTTTGGAATTCAAAATTTAAATCATGAATTTTGTTTTTGAATTTTAAATTTTAAATCTCAAATTTTAAGTATTAAATTTTAATAATTAAAATTTTAAATTTTAAACTGTAAATTAAAAACTTAAATTTAAATTTAAAATCAAAAAAATACAAAAGTATGTGGGGCTCTATTTTCTCTCTCTAGTTTAATACGATTTTTTAATTTGATATTAGCAGAACAATGTATTAAATACCCGTTGCTTCTGTGGGAATACATCGTTGGGAGCCGCACCATTTCCCTCGGAGCCTAAAAGCAACCCATGTCACATCACAAAACAGGTTTTTTTTAAAAAAAGGTAATTTATTTTTCTATTAAATAATAAGTGATGGTAAGGATAAAATGTGGGCCCCATTTGTGGATTCAGGACCGTACAAAAATTTCTGAATTTTCATGTCAATCCTGGGATTGTACGAGCCACCAACCCCATTACGTTATTAGATTAAAATTTAAAATTATAAGCCCTAAAGTTTAAAATTATAACATCTTAATTTTAGAGTTTAAAAAAAAAAATTATTTATAAAACTATTTCTCTTTTGGATGAAAATTTATGTTTTAACTTAAAAAAAAAAAAATCTAGACATTGAAGCGCTATGTCGGATTCCGAGAATCATTTATTTCAATACTCACTAATTAAATCTCCTAGGAGATGAAATAGAAGTTCAAAATTTAAATTTTATCTTGAATTTGAATTCAAGTTGAAATTTTAAAATTCAAGATTTGAGATTTAAAAATTAAGCTTTTAAATATTAAAATTTAAAATTCATATTAAAAATATAAAATTCAAGATTAAATTTGAACTTAATTTTAAAATTTAAATCCAAAATTAAAATAAGAATTTAAATTTAAAATTTAAAATTTAAAATTTAAAATTTAAAATATTTTAAAAAGTAAAATTTATAAAAAAAATTAAATTATTAATTAGACTCTAAAAGAATATATTTTGTAGAATAAATATAAAAGATAAATTCTAGAGAAATCCTAAAAATATTTGGCAAAGTAAATCAAAAGAAAAAAAACCAAATGCAAATTAAAAGAATGAAAGAGACTTATTACTGTCGAGGTTGGGAATGAAAGAGACTTATTAAATGCAAATTTAATATTTGGCAAAGTAAATGGAAAAAAAAAATCAAATGCAAATTAAGAGAATTATTGGTGAGGCTGAGAATGGGCTACTTAGTACTTAAAAGTGGTTGTCACTATCGCAGCAGTACCTGCCAAGACCCATTTTTCAAGACCCATTTTTCAAAATTTTTATATAAATTTATGTGTCAAATTTGAAATTTTAGTATTTAAATTCAAATTTGAATCGTAAATATTTAAAATTTGTAATTTAAAAGTTAAGATGTATAATTCTAACCTTTTCAGTTTTAAATTTTTTTAAATTTTAAATTTTAAATTTTAAAACTTGAAAAATTAAATTTTACCTTGAATTTTAGGATTTCAAATTTAGAAATATTTGAAATTTAGAATATAAGTTCTGAATTTTAAATTTTATGTTTTAAGATTTGAAATCTTAAAGTAAAATTTGACTCGACATATAAAAATTGAGATTGAAATTAGCATTTGAATATAAATTTAGAATTTAAACCTTAAATTAAAATAAGAATTCTAGAAAGACCTTCAAAAAAAAATTTACAAAATAAATAAATAAGAAAAGATCGAAAGTACAAAATAGTCTAAGATAATTGAAAAATCACGCTCTTCTGTTAACTGCTCTGCACTGTAGCACCTTACACCAACTCCGCTTGTGACGATTATACAGTGTACGTTGAACATATTTAGTAATTACAGAATTTACTTTCGTTATTAAATTATAATTTTTAATTAGTAACAATATAATATTGTATCATAAAATTATTTGTTCTCATCAAACCACACCCATATCCTGCTCTTGAGAGGGACTTGGACAAAGACTTGAGAATCTGATAAAGCAGGGGGCACTGCACTTTACAGAGGCAGATTGCTCACTGCACCTCCCTTTATTACTTATTAGTTTCTGGCGCGAAATCCGAGGCAACGCTGTAGTATTCTCTCTAATCTTGAAAGTTGAGAGAACCTTTGACAATGGTGGGAGAAGTTTCCAACTTAGAGGGAGATTCCCTACATTTTCCTTGCATCAACCTCCATATATTGGGCAAATTTATTTGTGGGCACTGTGTCCATTGAGAGCAACCTGGAGATACCCCAGATGGGGGCCACGTGTTGCTCTCCCAGCAGCAGGAGCGATGAGATTTTTCTGATGCATCCGTTGCACTGTTTGTTCTTACTCTAAAATTTTATTTTTTATTTTTAAATTATAATTCAATATAACGTGTGTGTGTAAAATGCACACCGGGGGCAAGACAAAACAAAACAAAAATTTTTAGCATACAACGTTTAAATTTTTTATTTTATTGTTAAATTTTAAATATTTAAATTTCAAATTTTTATATTTTAATAGTTTTATTTTAATTTCAAGTATTAAATATTAAATATTTTAAAATTTAATTGTTAAGTTTTAAATTTTAAGTTTCAAATTTATATTTGATATTTAAATAGTAATTGATATTTTAAATTAAAGTGCCAATTTTTAATTTTTTTATAAGTTCGACAGCTAAAATCATAGGGTCAAATTTAAAATTTTCTTTTTTATGGAAAAGCACGTCATATCGTTGTCGATCATTAAGACAAAATTAATTTTTTTTAATAAAAAAATATATTTTCATGTCATTGTCAATTTGCATGTCATTGACCATCATTGTCAGGGCGGGAGAGCACGGGAAAGTCCATAAAGTCCTGCTGCTGTGTGTATTTTTTTAATTATTTAACTTTAATTTCAAGTATTTAAATGTTAAATATTAGATATTTCAAAATTTAATTGTTAAGCCGTAAATTTTAGATTTCAAAATTTAGATTTGATATTTAAACTTAAAATTTAAATTTTACAGGTTTAAAATTTTAAAATAAATTAATATTTTAAATTAAAGTACCAAATTTTAATTTTTTTTTATAAGTTCCACAGCTAAAATCATAGGGTCAAATTTTAAATTTGAATTCAAATTTTGAGGTTATTTAAAAATAAAAGTTTAGTAAAAAAAATTATTATCCGCGAGCAGCAAATTTTTTTTAGCAGATAGCTGCTTTTCATGATTATTTCGAAAAAATCACCTCCAGCTAAACCTGCCGACATATTTTAGCGCTTTTAACCAAAATTAATTATTCAAACCAAAATCAATCACCTCAAAATTAATTATCCAAAATCTAGGCCAAACGAGTTATTGATGGAGTATTTAGCAAATTTTAATCTTATTTTGAAATTTAAAATTAATTTTGTTGTTAAAATTAATTATCCAAAATCTAGGCCAAACGGGCCATTGAATTTCGAAACTTAAGATTTTAATTTTTAATATTTTAAAACTTAAGCTTTTTTAAATTACAAATTTCGAATTTTTAGAATACAACGTTCAAATTTTTAATTTTATTGTTAGATTTTAAATATTCAAATATCATATTTCATATTTTAATTATTTAATGATAATTTTAAGCATTAAATATTAAATATTTCAAAATTTAATTGTTAAGCTACAAATTTTAGGTCTCAAACTTAGATTTGATATTTAAATTCAAAATCTAAATTTTAGACTTTAAAATTAAATTTTTGCAAAACTTTTTTAGCAATAGCTTTGCATGATCATTTCAGAAAAATCATCTTCATCTAAACCCGCCGACATATTTTAGCACTTTTAACTAAAATTAATTCTTCAAACCAAAAACAATGACTTGAAAATTAATTATTCAAAATCTAGGCGAAATGGGCCATTGGTGAAGTATTTAGCAAATTTTAATTTTATTGTTTAAATTAAAATTAATTTTATTGTTAAAATTAATTATCCAAAATCTAGGCGAAACGGGCCATTGAATTTCCAAACTTAAAATTTTAATTTTTAAAATTTTAAAACTTAATCTTTTTTAAATTACAAATTTTGAATTTTTAGAATGCAACGTTTAAATTTTTAATTTTATTGTTAAATTTTAAATATTCAAATTTCAAATTTTAAATTTTAATTATTTTAATGATAATTTCAAATATTAAATATTAAATATTTTAAATTTTATTGTTAAGCTGTAAATTTTAGGTTTCAAACTTAGATTTGATATTTAAATTCAAAATCTTAATTTTAGACCTTCAAATTAAAATTTTGAAGTTTAAAATTTTAAATAAAATTAATATTTTAAATTAAAGTACAAAATTTTAAATTTTTTTTTTTATAAGTTGGGCCTCAGGATGGGGTTTTAGTTACAAGAAGACATTTAATTCAAATTTTTTGGATTGCTTGCTTCATATTTTGTTAGACTGAGTATGAATCCTGTGAGCAAGTAATGTGATGGATTATCATAGTCAGCTAATTTTTTTTCATCTTATTCTCTAGATTCGCTTGTGGGAGCCTCCCGAGCAAGTTTGGGAAGCTTTTATAGTTTGTGCACCTAGTGGAAGAAGCTATCTGCAGAGTGCAGCAGATGTTGTTTGAGTACAGTTGTGTGAATGTTCGGCATGTCGGAATGATAACACCTTCTGAGTGGGGTGCATACACGCCAACTTCTTTAAAATTCAAAATTACAAATTTAAATCTAAATCTAAATTGGATGGGTATGAAATTCGTCTTGCGTACGAAATGATTTGTTTTATTATGAAAAAATTAATTGATCACAAGCCTATTAGTGGAATGTTACAAGCTCAAGTAAATTTAAGATATTTATGTATCCCAACTATACGAAGAGTCCCTAAAGTTAACATCTAATTTATTGGATGCAGTTTGCATAATACTAAAAAGACATCAAGAAAAATATGTAAACTTTTTATATTTATTTTAATAAATTTTTGTATTTTTTGTCATCAGTGTTTGACTCGGTGACCTCGGAGTCGAGTTATTATTTAAATTTAAATTTTAGTGAGAGAGAGGAAGAGGAGAGGTGTTGGAGGTTGGAATGCCAACAGAGGTGTTAAAATTACACACAAGAGAAGCTATGGTAAATTAAAAATAAAAAAAATATATAAGTAGTCCAGAAAAATCGTCGTCATTAAATTTTTTTAAAATGTCCTTTACAACTTTGGACATGCGGGCGCCTTTCTTTCCCGATAACGAACCGACTGCAAGGGCCGATATACAGATACTAGTAATGGACCCGCGCTTTGCAGCGGGTGTGATTTGTAAATTCGTAACTATTATATTATACACTGTCTAAGCCACGCAACAGAGTCAAGTATAAATGACAATTTTTATATACAGACTCAGTGTGTATAGATATTCCTTAGAGCGAAATAATTAAATCTGAATATATAAGGATTTTTTGTATATTATATGAAGTCATGTAGTAGAGTGAAAAAATTGGTATATGTACAACGTAAATTTATATAACAACTTGTTTTATAAAAATTTCTGTCAAAAAGATTTGAAATAAATCTATAAAAATAATTTTTTTTAAAAAAAATCTATAAATAAAAGAGAAATAAAATAGTAGAAAAAATTGTTTAATAAAATTAATTATATATACACACATGCACTACAATTCTAAAATATTATACGTGAAATTTAAATTCTATATTTTCGATTTATTACGTGTTTTATTAATAAAATAAAATAATTATATTATACATATGACTAATTATTAATAATTAAATATAAAATTTAAAATTGTAAAAATATCATATTTAGAATTTGAAATTTGGAATTTAAAATTTTTATATCCAAATTTAGAATTCTATAATATAAAATTTTAAAATCACACACACACACACACACACACACACATATATATATATATATATATATATAGAGAGAGAGAGAGAGAGAGAGAGAGAGAGAGAGAGAGAGAGAGAGAGAGAGAGAGAGAGAGAGAGAGAGAAAATGAAGGTTTTGGGGACATGTGTTGACTCCCCCAACCCTCCTTTAATGTAGAAGAAAGAGTAAATAGAAATAAACCATATGCATTCAAGATTCCTATATAGACCATACACATGCCTACAATTAATGGTTTATGGTGCACTGAACGTACCGAGTATTTAAACCAGACAAATGTCATTCAAAGAGGAATACCCCACGAAAGAGTAGATAGAAATAAACCATATGCATCCAAGATTCCTATATAGACCATACACATGCCTACAATTAATGGTCTATGGTGCATCGGGTGTACCGAGTATTTGAACCGGACACATGTCATTCAAAGAGGAATACCCGCACGCACTTTAGTATATAGTAATAGATTGTCTAGGACCCCCAATTTATCATCCTTCATTTTATTATTTTGGGCCACCAATTTATTATTTAAATATTTCTTCTTACTATTACTCGCAGTGAGACGTTCCAGCTTCTCATTGAGCTGTGCAAGATCCGCCTCCGTCTCCGCCTCCGTCTCCGCCTCCGCCTCCGCCGCCTCCTCCTCCGCCTCCTCCCACGCTGCCAGTTTCGCCTCCGACGCTGCCATCTCTTCGTTAAATAAAATAAATAAATAACAAATGTACGCAAAAAAAGAAGACAAGAGAGAGAGAAAGAAAATTAAAAAAATATTACTTTGCTTGTTTCCGTCTTGCGCGTCCATTCTAAAAGATTGGGTGAGCTTAAGGAGGAAGTCTACACTGTCACGCTTGCACCACGTCATCAATAATAAGCCAATCACATCTCTTCTTTAAAAAAAAAAAAGTAGAATAAAAATATTTTTTTTATAATCATGATGGAACATATATACCCAAAAGAGATATTTAATTGGTTTGAGACGCCACGTCATCAATACACCCGTTGCATTTTAGAACTTTTCGAGCTTAAGGGGGTCGGGTTGGGTGAGCTTAAGGGGGTCGGGTTGGAGGGGTGAGGCCGGTTGGATGAAGTTCTTCGGGTTTGAGGGGTGGAGGCCGGTTGGATGAAGTATGGGAGTAAATATAGGGAGAGAGGAGAGAGAGAGTGGGTGGGTGGGTAGAAAGAAGAGAGAGAGGGAAAGAGAGAGAGAGGGAGAGAGGAAAGAGACCGCCCCATTAAATGGTTAGGAATGCTTAGGACCCCCAATTTATCATCCTTCATTTCATTATTTTGAGCCACCAATTTATTATTTAAATATATTTTTTTACTATTGTTAGAAACTTACGCACGGTAAAAACGCAGCAGAACAAAATCAAACAAATTTGATTTTAGAAAACTTTCGAGATCCAATCTCTAAACCACCCAATTAGGATCCCTCATGTTATTCAAGATTAAAACGAGATAGCAAGATCAAATCTTCACCTTTGCGCGAGTTGTTCTTCACCGCAATCCGATGATCGTGGAATTAGGTTCTCTTAAAGCCGCACACGCGTCCGGCCTCTATAGGTATCCACACGAGGTTGACGATCCAATCGATGTCCTCACCGGGGTGCTAGCTCCCTCACAGAGAACGTCTTTGTTGCTAGAGGAAGAAGAGAGAAATTGAGAGAGATGACGGCTTGGGTTTTCTAAAAACTCTCATATATTATATAGAGGGATATAATCCTCTTTTAATAATATAATAACCATTAAGGATAAGAATAAATTTAGATTTAAATTTATCCTTTCCTTAATTGGTTACAACAATCAAATCCTAATTTGATTCGGCTTAAACTTTATCCTAATTTGATCATATCAAATTAATAATGCAACATTTGCACATAAGTCCTCTCATTACTTACTAACTGTTAGTAAGTCCTCTCTTGTAACATTTACACTTTAATACTACTAATTTGTAATAATTACAAATTAGTCCAATTATCAACATATTGATAATTAAGTCCTCCGGCGATTCAAAAATCGCAATCTAGCTATCCGATCAGTCACAACCTCTTATGTGTGTGACCCCATAGGTTCTATTCTATCTGGTAGTGAGATATATTCTGATCAATATCAATAATATTACTGAAACTCCTTTCAGTGGGTCGGAACAATTCCAACACAGCCCAATGAGAATTATCGATCATCTAGATAATTCTCATGAGTCTCACAATCCACCAGTGACGCCTAGAAGCATGTAGTGGCATTCCAGTAGAATAGAATACTGAACCTCTTGGTGTAGTTACCGTGTGATACAGTCCTTCTATCATGAGTCCCGACTAGACGGAGATCATGGAACAACTCGTCAAACCCCATCATCTGTCATATGTCAAATTTATTCGACTCGAGTTTCTTATATCGGAAACTCTTTCCGCTATTTATCCTGCCTTGGCCAAGGTCTTCTAAACTCGGTCTCATAAATCACATAGGACTAACGCCCCTATCTACTAAGGGAGATAGATTCCATATAGGTGCACACCCTATTCCTACAACGAACCTACTGCAGCCAACATGCACCGCAAGGACCCGAATGGCTATGGACCAAGTGTATGTACAGTCAAACTACAGTAACCTCATTGTGAATAGCCGAGACACCGCAGGTCAAAGGACCAGTCACACTACTGCAACATTGAGTAAGTCACTGACGAGTGAGTAGACATCCAAATGACTTCTCGTGTTGGTCACTCTCGGTACCCTTGTTCTCTAACAACCACCTGCACATTCGTTCCAGTGTCTCCACACTGTTGACTCGAGACTCATCTACCCAAAAGGGAAGCGACCTGTGCACCAATCTCATCGGATCAATCACCGTCCCCGCGATGATCCATCGATCGGGAGCATTTAGGAATTACCCATCAATGACACATGTCTCAAATTCTCAACTCTTGAGAATGCATGTCATCATCTTATTAATTCCTTGGACGATTCATGGACACATACACAACATGAATGAAAATAGGAACCCATATTAATTTATAATATTTAAAGTCAAATACAAATTTATGTCCTAAAAAGAATACATGTGTCAGCCCGATTGGCTTCTAGGGCATACATCTAACAATCTCCCACTTGCACTAAAGCCAATTAGCCATATACCTAAGTCCCATCTTCTCAAGGTGGGCTTCAGTCTTCTGCTGGCTAAACGGTTTAGTCAATGGGTCTGCCACGTTATCCGCGATTCTACTCTCTGCACCTCGATGTACTTCTTGTCAAGATAGTCACGTATAATATGAAACCGCCGCTCTATGTGCTTGGACTTCTGATGAGACCTGGGCTCCTTAGCTAGGGCTATGGCGCCATTGTTGTCGCAATAAAGTGGTATGGCATCTGATGGCATCACACCTAGTTCTGCGGCAATCTTCTTAAACCAGAAGGCTTCCTTTGCAGCTTCAGATGTGGCGATATATTCTGCTTCCATGGTAGAATCAGTAATAATTGGTTGTTTGGAACTCTTCCAAACCACCGCGCCACCATTGCACAAGAACACGCATCCTGACGTAGACTTTCTATCGTCAACATCAGACATAAAGTCCGAATCAGTATATCCTTGTATTTTCAACTCCTCCAAAGACTAAGAATATATCCTTAGTTCTTCTCAAGTACTTAAGTATGTTCTTCACAGCAGTCCAGTGCTCCTCGCCTGGATTAGACTGATATCTGCTTGTGACACTCACAGCAAGCGCAATATCAGGTCGTGTACATAGCATGGCGTACATAAGACTCCCTATAGCCGAGGCATAAGGGATCTTACTCATACGTTGAATCTCTTCAAAGGTATTGGGGCACATTTTCTTGGAGAGATAAATTCCATGCCTAAGGGGTAAGAGTCCCCTTTTTGAGTTTTCCATGCCGAACCTTTTCAGCACCTCTTCTATGTACATTTTCTGTGAAAGGCCAAGCATCCTCTTAGATCTATCTCTATAGACCTTAATCCCCAAAATATAGGATGCTTTCCCTAGATCTATCATGGAGAATTCTTTAGATAACCACACTTTAACCGAAGTCAGTATTGGAACATCGTTTCCAATTAGGAGAATGTCGCCCACGTACAATACGAGGAATGTGACAGCACTCCCACTAACCTTCTTATAAACACATGGTTTCTCCTCGTTCTTAATGAAATCAAACGATTTGATCACGTCATTAAAACGAGTATTCCAACTCCGAGATGCTTGCTTAAGTCTATATATGGACCGTTGCAACTTGCATACCTTATGACGTTCGTCATCGGAAGTGAAACCCAGAGGCTGCTCCATATAAATATCTTCCTCAAGATATCCATTTAAGAAGGCAGTTTTTACATCCATTTGCCAGATCTCATAATCATGGTATGCTGCAAGGGCAAGCAATGTTCGAATGGATTTAAGCATGGCCACAGGCGAAAAAGTCTCCTGATAGTCAACGCCTTCACGTTGACTATAGCCTTTCGCTACCAGCCTTGCTTTATAGGTCTCCACCTTTCCATCCGAACCTATCTTTCTTTTATAGATCCATTTACATCCAATAGGTACTATACCTTCTGGTGGATCTATCAAAGTCCAGACCTCGTTGGAGTACATTGAGTCAATTTCTGACTTCATGGCTTCCAACCATTTCTCAGAATCGATGTCAGACATCGTCTCGTTGTATGTTTTGGGATCATCTCCATGTTCCCTATCTCCCATGAGGAACGCTTCCTTTACATCCTCTGTAAGAATACCTAAGTATCTTTTGGTAGGATGGGAGATTCTATCCGACCTACGAGGTGGATGAGGTATCATATGTACTGGCTCAACTTGAATGGGTTCTATAGGTTCGATGACTCGTTGCTCTTCAGAGACTCTCTCTTCAAACTCAATTTTTTTCCCACTAGCCGCTTCTTGAATAAACTATTTTTCCAAAAAAAATAGCATGTCGGCTCACAACTATATTGTGATCCTCTGGGATATAAAAATAGTAACCCAAAGTTTCTTTAGGATACCCAATAAAACGAGCCATTTCAGACCTAACCTTTAACTTGTCTGCCTGTAATCGCTTTACATGGACATGACATCCCCAAATCCTGATATGACCAAGACTTGGTTTCTTACTATGCCGCATCTCATACGGCGTAGTAGGAACGGATTTAGAAGGTACCCTATTTAACAAGTAAGCTGCAGTAAGCAAAGCATGTCCCCAAAGAAGTAAAGGAAGATCAGTGAAGCTCATCATGGATCGAACCATATCCAATAAGGTTTGGTTTCTCCGTTCCGACACCCCGTTGAGTTGAGGTGTTTCCGGAGGAGTCCATTGTGAGACTATACCGTTTTGTTTGAGATAGTTTAGAAACTCTCCACTAAGGTATTCTCCTCCTCGATCTGATCGAAGAACCTTGATGGATTTTTCAGTTTGCTTTTCTACTTTATATCTGAATTCTTTAAACTTTTCAAAAGCTTCATATTTATGTCTCATAAGATACACATACCCATACCGTGAATAATCATCAGTAAAGGTTATGAAGTAGAGATAACCACCCCTGGGTTGCACATCAAATGGGCCACACACATCAGTATGTATCAGGGCAAGTATCTCAGTGCCTCTCTCCCCTTGTCCTACAAAAGGTAATTTGGTTATTTTTCCTTGAAGACAAGATTCACAACCCGGATAAGACTCTGAAGTCAATGAGCCAAGGAGCCCATCTTTATCCAATTTGTTAATCCTTTCTTCTCCAATATGACCAAGCCTAAGATGCCACATATACTTTAAATTCATCTCATCTCTAGGTCTCTTAGACCCAACGACACTCACTACTTGCTCAAAAATATTCATAGATACATCCATATTGTAGTACACTGAATTTCAGTGCACCGTACTGAACTTCTACAAATTGTAGAGTTCTAGTGAGAAAATGGCATGAGAGGCCATATGTGAGACTTCGACCAAGTTCAGGACTTATGCGAAGTACTTTCGGCGCAAAAGAGGCGTGAAAACGGACTTCGATAAGTTAAAACTGCAGAATTGGTAAAGTCTGCAATGGATTCCGGTATGTGAACTCCAGTACCGGAACTGGAGCAAGGTATACCGGTATGTGAGAGGAGATACCGGAATGCCATGATAAACCGAGAAACCCAACTCTCGGGTTTGCAGAATTTTCCGGGGTATACCGGTATGAGAAAGAGGTATACCGGAATGCCCTGGTGAGACCGAGAATCCCAGCTCTCGGGTTTGCGGGATTTCTCGAGGAATACCGGTATGCGAAATGGGATACCGGTATGTGATGCGCGAAACAGAAAACCCAGCTCTCGGGTTTGCGGAATTCCTCGAGGGTATACCGGTATGCGAAAATGGGATACCGGTATGTGATGGTCGAAACAGTGAGCTCTGCTCTCGGGTTCTGCGGAATCCCTGAGGGAATATCGGAACTAATACCCGTATACCGGTATGCAAATGGGCATACCGGTATACAATGCCCATAGTTGGCTGTTTTGTTGTGTTGTATGTGGAGAGGGGCATTTTAGTCTTTTCACATGCCATGGGGTATTTGAAAGGGCTGGGAACACCCCCCTTTCACAGAACCCTCTTCTCCACTACTCCTCTCCCTCTCCTCTCACTTTCTCTCTCTAGAGATCTCTCCAAAAGCTTGGAGAAGTGGTGGATTGATCTTGGAAAAGGCTTCCAAAGGAGAGAAGAAGCTTCTTGGTGCAAGAAGGAGCTTGGAGATTTCGTGATTAAGGTTAGTACCTCACGTTTTGGGTTCAAACCTTGGATTTAATCCTTTGAAATGAGGTTTTTGGGAACCCTTGGCAATCTAGTTCACAAATGGTGGAAGATTGGCCACGAAATCTAGGGTTTGGCTTGCATGCATGCAAACCCTAGGTAGAATGAGGGCTTTTGCAATGAAGGGTTCTAAAAATATTTGGACCTTCGATAATTGCAATTGAGGCATAGGAAATCATGTTAGAACACTTGATTTCGTATATTGAGATGGATTTAGGGTTCGTAATGAGTAACGAACCTTTTTCTTGTAGAAGCTTGGGTTGAAGCAAGAACTCCAAACTTGGACACTTAGGAGCTTGAAGAACACAAGGATTTGGAAGCTCTTGAGGTGGGTTTGTGTTTACCGAAGTGATTAGGTCACTTCCATGTCTAGGGTAATTATCCATTAAGAACAAAATGGTATATGTATGTGAACCCTAGAACTTGCATGTTGGCAATGGTAGAAATCATGATAGGCAGAACAATGAACTCCTATTGCATGATGTATATTTCAAGTATAACTCAATTATGGATACTTGTTGCATGGTTGCATGTATGATTAAACCTAGTGTTATTGAACATAGGTTGGAACATGTATGATTAAACCTAGTGTTATTGAACATAGGTTGGAACATGTGAGAGTTGAACCTAGTGCCATTGAACATAGGTTGAAACATGTGAGAATTGAACCTAGTGTTATTGAACATAGGTTGAAACATGTGAGAGTTGAACCTAGTGTCATTGAACATAGGTTGAAACATGTGAGAGTTGAACCTAGTGTCATTGAACATAGGTTGGAACATGTGAGAGTTGAACCTAGTGTTGTTGAACATAGGTTGGACATGGAATTGAAACCTAGAGTTATGGAACCTAGGTTGAGAACAAGAAAGTAAACCTAGTGTTATTAAACATAGGTGAGACTTAGTGACTTGAATCTAAGATCATGAAACTTGGGTTGTCAAGTAAGAAATGAGAATAATGGGATGTGCGACGATTTTGCTATCCCGAGTATGCGACGATTTCGCTACCGTGCCACGAGTTGGCGGTGCCGACATGGGATGTGCGACGATTTTGCTATCCCGGGTATGCGACGATTTCGCTACCGCGCCATGGATTGGCGGTGTCGAGGGGGGTATGCGACGATTTCGCTATCCCGAGTATGCGACGATTTCGCTACTCGAATAGGAGGTGACGACTTCACTCCTTGAATGTTGGAACAATTATGGTGAGACGGCGATTCCGCCACCATAGGTAAATGACAAGTAAAAAAACTTAGTCAATGTGGAATGTAGGATGAATCTAGGAGAGAATGATAAATTATATTTCATTTGGTTGCATCCTTTATGTTTATTTACTAAGCATGTAAATATTGTTGCATAGTTATATATATATGATCTAACTTATGCATGTGGTATTTCTTTGGACCTGGTGGGTCGAGCTTCTCCCTTGGGTGGCCTTACCCACTGGGAACTATGTTTATAGTTCTCACCCCACATTTTTCAGGTCCTTCCGCGAGTGAGGCGGCGGAGCGAGGCAAGGGTTTGGCTCTATAGATAGCTACCCTTCCATTTTGGTGATGCATATAGTTGTACCCCTTGTTTTGGACTATGATAGCATAGGGGATTTGTATTACATGTATAAATTTTATATATTCCATATTTTGGAACATGTTGTATGGAATGAAAAGAAAAATTTGGCATGTATAATTGTGGAATGTGATGTAATAGAAGTAGAACTTCTTATTGTTGATGCTTTCCTCGTGCAACTCTTGTATTCCGTTCCTAGTTGGAACATTGTGGAAAGCTTGTGTTGTGACGCCTTGGGCGGTTAGAAAAGACTCTATCCGTTCGGCGGGTCTGGGGCACGCGCTCGTGCGGTTATCCTTTCCACCTAGTTGGTGTTAAAGGGCCGGCGGGGCGTGACACATATGTAAATGATAAAGACTGTCAATCATAAAATCACGACCAATAATTTTATTTCTAAAATAAATTATGCAGTAGTCTTTATCAAAATTAAAAACATAACTGTCCTGTGCTAAAGAAGAAACAAAAATCAAATTCCTGCTAGCAGCAGGTACATAATAACAGTCTTTAAGTAATAAAACATGTTCTGACGGTAGTTGCAAAGGATAGGTGCCAACAGCCACGGCAGCAACTCTTGCCCCGTTGCCTACCCGTAAGGTCACTTCACCTTCTCTAAGCCCTCTACTTTCTCTTAGACCCTGCATTGAAGTACGCCAATAAGCACTAGAACCAGAGTCTATGACCCAACTTGAAGTAGAGGAAACTGTAAGGTTAGTTTCTATTATGAGCAAATCTGACATACCTTCCGAAGGTGTGTCATTCTTCTTATTCTTCAGGCTCTCCAGGTAGACGGGACAGTTCCTTTTTTCAATGACCATCAACATTGCAGTGGAAACATTTTTCTTTGTCAGTGGTCTTTATCTTAGGAGCTTCCCTCTTGGGCTTGTTCTCCGTCTTTTATTTCTTCGCAGGTTTCTTCTTCCAATTAGACTTTCTTTTGGAAGAGGAAGCCCACTCCACAGCGAGAACCGAGCCCTTTGAACATTTCAAAGTCCCCTCCGTTCTTACCAACATGTTTAATAACTCTACGTTGATGCAGTCAATTTTATTCATATGATAGTTTACAATAAACTGTCCATATGATATAGGCAGTGATTGCCGGATTAGATCAACTTGCAATTCCTTATCCACTTTCGAACCGAGCTTCTCAAGCTCTTCGAGATCTTTTGATCATTGTCAAATAATGATCATGTACAGACTGTCCCTTCGTCAGCTATTGGACTATTTGGTAACGTGAGGATTTTCTGGTCGAGAATATTACTGAGCTTTTCAAAACTCAAAACTATTTTTAAGTTTCTTAAGCCAGTCTTTATAATTCGTTTCGATTAAGGAGTTTGTGTCGAGAATATAAAAGAGACGATTGGAAGCAGACATTTGCTTTGCAGAGAGTAAAGATTCAAGTTAGATATTTGTATTTAATTTTGGAAAAATTTTGTTTTAGAGATTTTAAAAACAAATTTTAGCCTCCCACTATTTTCTCGAGTCTCTTACACTCCTCGGGTAGAGAAACGGAAACCCAACGCGATAAAGGTTTCAAGTGGGTACTGCGGTCCCACCAGTTTAACGCACCACCTCACCTAACAGTTATTGGCGACACGCAAACCGATGAGTGGACAACTCTTGTCCAATGCTTCTCAAGTAAATTGCAGCGATCGGTCTCTAAGTCCTGTAGGCCTCACCTGACAGTTATTGGCCTCATTTCTTAGTTAAGTCAGACCCACCGTTCAAACGCGTAAGCAAAGCCGTCATTGGGTCCCTCACCTGACAGTTATTGGGCCCAACCCCATCTTTACTTCGCAGCATCTCATGCTAATAGAGTGGTTGCGCCTTCCCGATGCAACTGACCACTGTATCCAGCCGTGCCAATCAACACCAGAAAAATGCCCGCACTTCTACAACGGCCGAGTCATGTTCGAAATGGCGTGAGGCTGGGTTGGGCCGAGTCATGTTCGAAGTGGCGTGAGGCTAGTTGGGCCGAGTCACAATCGAAATTCGTGGGCGCTGTATCTGTACGCTTTAAGTGAATTGGTTGCGTATTTTTAACAGCTCGAGCTTTTCGGATTAATGGTTAGCGCCAACGATCCTACAAGCGACGATGGCGGAGGCGGAACTGGTGGCGAGGGCGCAGGCGGAAGCGGCGATATTGTAAAAAAAAATCGGCAGTATGTATAATGAGAGCCGATAATGTAAAACAATTTATTTCATTAGGAATATGTTTTTGAAAAAGCTGTTAAATGTTAATTTTAAGTCATTTATTAGTAACATAAATATAATGTTGCTGACACAAATAAATATTTTTTGGAAGTAATAAATATTCCGCTACGACAAAGAGATCGATCTAGGGTCCTTGATTGAATGACAGTAATAAATATCAAATCAGAATTTGAAACCCAAAATTTACAGCTTAACAATAAAGTTAAAAGTATTAAATATTTTGCCATTGTTGTTTATAAAAACGACCTGCCTCTAATCCCCTCGTCACCTCGTTGCCTCGTCCGACCCATCCTCGTCACCTCGCTGCCGGAGTCCGTCACCTCCTCCCTCGCTGCCGGAGTCCGATACCTCCTCCCTCGCTGCCTAGACTCTCTCGTCCGACGCCTCCTCCCTCGCTGCCGAGCCGCCCTCGTCTCACCTTCCACGTCACACCTTACCTCATCATGGCATGCTCCTGCTTCTCCTCATCTTCCAACGGTGGAAGGAAAGGTCCTTTTTTTTTCTTTTTTTTTGTTATTTCTCGTTTTTTTCTCTTTTGTTTTTACAGATTCTTATTTTTTATTTTTACTATTTCTTTTGTGAAGATAAAATCGAGCAACGTAGGGCGGAAACGCTCGCTCAGCTCCAAGCCGAAGAGGTGAAGGCGGAGGTTCTACAGCACTCGAAAAATTCGCTTAGGGCTGAGAACGCAAGATTGCGGAGGGAGCGTAGAATGGACTTTTGGTTCAGCGTAAGAAAAAACTCTTCGCTGTAATTTGTGTAGTGAAAAAATTTAGAAAATAGGAGAGAGAGAGAGGGTGGGTGGGTGGGTGGGTAGAAACAAGAGAGAGAGGGAGAGAGAAAAGAGACCGCCCCATTAAATGGTTAGGAAGGCTTCAGTCATTAAAATGTCCTTCGTTTTCAAAATGCATTAGTTTCCATCAACTCTCTTTTCCTTTTTTTTCTCAACGTCAATTGATAATCATTTAACTTAGGTCATCACCAATTATTTCAACTCGTCACGCCAATTGCATGCGTCCACTAATTAATATATATTGTGAGACCCCAGATTAGTCCTATATATGAGATATAATAGGGCTAAACTCTCAACCCGGCTTAAGCATTTTGGGCCGGTGGTTTGGGCCCGACGAGTTATTGTTGCTAGCGGGTCGGGTCGTTACAATTGGTATCAGAGATGAATACCAGTCGGAAGTGTGAGAGCTAAGTGCTATGCGGGACAAAGTGCTACACCAACAGATTTGGTGGGAGCCACCTCTTGAACCCGTAGGAGCCACCTCTAGAATCTCACATTACTGGCAATTCTGATCTATATGGCTGTGATCTGAATTTGGATAGTCTGAATAATAACTGGGCTTAAGCATTTTGGGTTGTTGATTGGGCCCAACGAGTTATTATTGCTAGTGGGCAGGGTCGTTATATTTGGTATCAGAGCCAGAGGTCACGGGTTCGATTCCTGCATGCTGCAAATGTGTGCAGATGCTGGAGGAGGGATTGTTGGCTTAAATGGGCCAGCATCCTGCCTTGTGGCGGGAGGCCATGTGGGCCGAGTCATGTTCGAAATGGCGTGAGGCTGGGTTGGGCCGAGTCATGTTCGAAGTGGCGTTAGGCTAGTTGGGCCGAGTCACAATCGAAATCCGTGGGCGCTGTATCTGTACGCTTTAAGTGAATTGGTTGCGTATTTCTAACAGCTCGAGCTTTTCGGATTAATGGTTAGCGCCAACAATCCTACAAGCGACGATGGCGGAGGCTGAACTGGTGGCGAGGGCGCAGGCAGAAGCGGCGATATTGTAAAAAAAATCGGCAGTATGTATAATGAGAGCCGATAATGTAAAACAATTTATTTCATTTGGAGTATGTTTTTGAAAAAGCTGTTAAATGTTAATTTTAAGTCATTTATTAGTAACATAAATATAATGTTGCTAACACAAATAAATATTTTTTGGAAGTAATAAATATTCCGCTACGACAACGAGATCGATCTAGGGTCCTTGATTGAATGACAGTAATAAATATCAAATCTAAATTTGAAACCTAAAATTTACAGCTTAACAATAAAATTAAAAGTATTAAATATTTTGCCATTGTTGTTTATAAAAACGACCTGCCTCTAATCCCCTCGTCACCTCGTTGCCTCGTCCGACCCATCCTCGTCACCTCGCTGCCGGAGTCCGACACCTCCTCCCTCGCTGCCCGAGTCCGATACCTCCTCCCTCGCTGCCTAGACTCTCTCGTCCGACGCCTCCTCCCTCGCTGCCGAGCCGCCCTCGTCCCACCTTCCACGTCACACCTTACCTCATCATGGCATGCTCCTGCTTCTCCTCATCTTCCAATGGTGGAAGGAAAGGTCCTTTTTTTTTCTTTTTTTTTTGTTATTTCTCGTTTTCTTCTCTTTTGTTTTTACAGATTCTTATTTTTTATTTTTACTATTTCTTTTGTGAAGATAAAATCGAGCAACGTAGGGCGGAAACGCTCGCTCAGCTCCAAGCCGAAGAGGTGAAGGCGGAGGTTCTGCAGCACTCGAAAAATTCGCTTAGGGCTGAGAACGCAAGATTGCGGAGGGAGCGTAGAATGGACTTTTGGTTCAGCGTAAGAAAAAACTCTTCGCTGTAATTTGTGTAGTGAAAAAATTTAGAAAATAGGAGAGAGAGAGAGGGTGGGTGGGTGGGTGGGTAGAAACAAGAGAGAGAGAGGGAGAGAGAAAAGAGACCGCCCCATTAAATGGTTAGGAAGGCTTCAGTCATTAAAAAGTCCTTCGTTTTCAAAATGCATTAGTTTCCATCAACTCTCTTTTCCTTTTTTTTCTCAACGTCAATTGATAATCATTTAACTTAGGTCATCACCAATTATTTCAACTCGTCACGCCATTTGCATGCGTCCACTAATTAATATATATTGTGAGACCCCAGATTAGTCCTATATATGAGATATAATAGGGCTAAACTCTCAACCCGGCTTAAGCATTTTGGGCCGGTGGTTTGGGCCCGACGAGTTATTGTTGCTAGCGGGTCGGGTCGTTACAATTGGTATCAGAGATGAATACCAGTCGGAAGTGTGAGAGCTAAGTGCTATGCGGGACAAAGTGCTACACCAACAGATTTGGTGGGAGCCACCTCTTGAACCCGTAGGAGCCACCTCTAGAATCTCACATTACTGGCAATTCTGATCTATATGGCTGTGATCTGAATTTGGATAGTCTGAATAATAACTGGGCTTAAGCATTTTGGGTTGTTGATTGGGCGCAACGAGTTATTATTGCTAGTTGGCAGGGTCGTTATATTTGGTATCAGAGCCAGAGGTCACGGGTTCGATTCCTGCATGCTGCAAATGTGTGCAGATGCTGGAGGAGGGATTGTTGGCTTAAATGGGCCAGCATCCTGCCTTGTGGCGGGAGGCCATGTGGGCCGAGTCATGTTCGAAATGGCATGAGGCTGGGTTGGGCCGAGTCATGTTCGAAGTGGCGTTAGGCTAGTTGGGCCGAGTCACAATCGAAATCCGTAGGCGCTGTATCTGTACGCTTTAAGTGAATTGGTTGCGTATTTCTAACAGCTCGAGCTTTTCGGATTAATGGTTAGCGCCAACAATCCTACAAGCGACGATGGCGGAGGCTGAACTGGTGGCGAGGGCGCAGGCGGAAGCGGCGATATTGTAAAAAAAAATCGGCAGTATGTATAATGAGAGCCGATAATGTAAAACAATTTATTTCATTTGGAGTATGTTTTTGAAAAAGCTGTTAAATGTTAATTTTAAGTCATTTATTAGTAACATAAATATAATGTTGCTAACACAAATAAATATTTTTTGGAAGTAATAAATATTCCACTACGACAACGAGATCGATCTAGGGTCCTTGACTGAATGACAGTAATAAATATCAAATCTAAATTTGAAACCTAAAATTTACAGCTTAACAATAAAATTAAAAGTATTAAATATTTTGCCATTATTGTTTATAAAAACGACCTGCCTCTAATCCCCTCGTCACCTCGTTGCCTCGTCCGACCCATCCTCGTCATCTCGCTTCCGGAGTCCGACACCTCCTCCCTCGCTGCCGGAGTCCGATACCTCCTCCCTCGCTGCCTAGACTCTCTCGTCCGACGCCTCCTCCCTCGCTGCCGAGCCGCCCTCGTCCCACCTTCCACGTCACACCTTACCTCATCATGGCATGCTCCTGCTTCTCCTCATCTTCCAATGGTGGAAGGAAAGGTCCTTTTTTTTTTCTTTTTTTTTTGTTATTTCTCGTTTTCTTCTCTTTTGTTTTTACGGATTCTTATTTTTTATTTTTACTATTTCTTTTGTGAAGATAAAATCGAGCAACGTAGGGCGGAAACGCTCGCTCAGCTCCAAGCCGAAGAGGTGAAGGCGGAGGTTCTGCAGCACTCGAAAAATTCGCTTAGGGCTGAGAACGCAAGATTGCGGAGGGAGCGTAGAATGGACTTTTGGTTCAGCGTAAGAAAACTCTTCGCTGTAATTTGTGTAGTGAAAAAATTTAGAAAATAGGAGAGAGAGAGAGGGTGGGTGGGTGGGTGGGTAGAAACAAGAGAGAGAGAGGGAGAGAGAAAAGAGACCGCCCAATTAAATGGTTAGGAAGGCTTCAGTCATTAAAAAGTCCTTCGTTTTCAAAATGCATTAGTTTCCATCAACTCTCTTTTCCTTTTTTTTCTCAACGTCAATTGATAATCATTTAACTTAGGTCATCACCAATTATTTCAACTCGTCACGCCATTTGAATGCGTCCACTAATTAATATATATTGTGAGACCCCAGATTAGTCCTATATATGAGATATAATAGGGCTAAACTCTCAACCCGGCTTAAGCATTTTGGGCCGGTGGTTTGGGCCCGACGAGTTATTGTTGCTAGCGGGTCGGGTCGTTACAATTGGTATCAGAGATGAATACCAGTCGGAAGTGTGAGAGCTAAGTGCTATGCGGGACAAAGTGCTACACAACAGATTTGGTGGGAGCCACCTCTTGAACCCGTAGGAGCCACCTCTAGAATCTCACATTACTGGTAATTCTGATCTATATGTCTGTGATCTGAATTTGGATAGTCTGAATAATAACTGGGCTTAAGCATTTTGGGTTGTTGATTGGGC
This sequence comes from Puya raimondii, assembly GCA_016920855.1. Classification (NCBI taxonomy): domain Eukaryota; kingdom Viridiplantae; phylum Streptophyta; class Magnoliopsida; order Poales; family Bromeliaceae; genus Puya; species Puya raimondii. Next base: position 24,315,387 of record JABWPP010000050.1, on the reverse strand, counting down.
CCAACGAGTTATTATTGCTAGTGGGCAGGGTCGTTATATTTTGTATCAGAGCCAGAGGTCACGGGTTCGATTCCTGCATGCTGCAAATGTGTGCAGATGCTGGAGGGGGGATTGTTGGCTTAAATGGGCCAGCATCCTGCCTTGTGGCGGGAGGCCATGTGGGCCGAGTCATGTTCGAAATGGCGTGAGGCTGGGTTGGGCCGAGTCATGTTCGAAGTGGCGTGAGGCTAGTTGGGCCGAGTCACAATCGAAATCCGTGGGCGCTGTATCTGTACGCTTTAAGTGAATTGGTTGCGTATTTCTAACAGCTCGAGCTTTTCGGATTAATGGTTAGCGCCAACGATCCTACAAGCGACGATGGCGGAGGCGGAACTGGTGGCGAGGGCGCAGGCGGAAGCGGCGATATTGTAAAAAAAAATCGGCAGTATGTATAATGAGAGCCGATAATGTAAAACAATTTATTTCATTAGGAATATGTTTTTGTAAAAGCTGTTAAATGTTAATTTTAAGTCATTTCAAAGTAACATAAATATAATGTTGCTAACACAAATAAATATTTTTTGGAAGTAATAAATATTCCGCTACGACAACGAGATCGATCTAGGGTCCTTGATTGAATGACAGTAATAAATATCAAATCGAAATTTGAAACCTAAAATTTACAGCTTAACAATAAAATTAAAAGTATTAAATATTTTGCCATTGTTGTTTATAAAAACGACCTGCCTCTAATCCCCTCGTCACCTCGTTGCCTCATCCGACCCATCCTCGTCACCTCGCTGCCGGAGTCCGACACCTCCTCCCTCGCTGCCGGAGTCCGATACCTCCTCCCTCGCTGCATAGACTCTCTCGTCCGACGCCTCCTCCCTCGCTGCCGAGCCGCCCTCGTCCCACCTTCCAAGTCACACCTCACCTCATCATGGCATGCTTCTGCTTCTCCTCATCTTCCAATGGTGGAAGGAAAGGTCCTTTTTTTTTCTTTTTTTTTGTTATTTCTCGTTTTCTTCTCTTTTGTTTTTACAGATTCTTATTTTTTATTTTTACTATTTCTTTGTGAAGATAAAATCGAGCAACGTAGGGCGGAAACGCTCGCTCAGCTCCAAGCCGAAGAGGTGAAGGCGGAGGTTCTGCAGCACTCGGAAAATTCGCTTAGGGCTGAGAACGCAAGATTGCGGAGGGAGCGTAGAATGGACTTTTGGTTCAGCGTAAGAAAACTCTTCGCTGTAATTTGTGTTGTGAAAAAAATTTAGAAAATTGGAGAGAGAGAGAGGAGAGAGAGAGAGAGAGGGTGGGTGGGTGGGTGTGTAGAAACAAGAGAGAGAGAGGGAGAGAGAAAAGAGACCGCCCCATTAAATGGTTAGGAAGGCTTCAGTCATTAAAAAGTCCTTCGTTTTCAAAATGCATTAGTTTCCATCGACTCTCTTTTCCTTTTTTTTCTCAACGTCAATTGATAATCATTTAACTTAGGTCATCACCAATTATTTCAACTCGTCACGCCATTTGCATGCGTCCACTAATTAATATATATTGTGAGACCCCAGATTAGTCCTATATATGAGATATAATAGGGCTAAACTCTCAACCCGGCTTAAGCATTTTGGGCCGGTGGTTTGGGCCCGACGAGTTATTGTTGCTAGCGGGTCGGGTCGTTACAATTGGTATCAGAGATGAATACCAGTCGGAAGTGTGAGAGCTAAGTGCTATGCGGGACAAAGTGCTACACCAACAGATTTGGTGGGAGCCACCTCTTGAACCCGTAGGAGCCACCTCTAGAATCTCACATTACTGGCAATTCTGATCTATATGGCTGTGATCTGAATTTGGATAGTCTGAATAATAACTGGGCTTAAGCATTTTGGGTTGTTGATTGGGCCCAACGAGTTATTATTGATAGTGGGCAGGGTCGTTATATTTGGTATCAGAGCCAGAGTTCACGGGTTCGATTCCTGCATGCTGCAAATGTGTGCAGATGCTGGAGGAGGGATTGTTGGCTTAAATGGGCCAGCATCCTGCCTTGTGGCGGGAGGCCATGTGGGCCGAGTCATGTTCGAAATGGCGTGAGGCTGGGTTGGGCCGAGTCATGTTCGAAGTGGCGTTAGGCTAGTTGTGCCGAGTCACAATCGAAATCCGTGGGCGCTGTATCTGTACGCTTTAAGTGAATTGGTTGCGTATTTCTAACAGCTCGAGCTTTTCGGAATAATGGTTAGCGCCAACAATCCTACAAGCGACGATGGCGGAGGCTGAACTGGTGGCGAGGGCGCAGGCAGAAGCGGCGATATTGTAAAAAAAAATCGGCAGTATGTATAATGAGAGCCGATAATGTAAAACAATTTATTTCATTTGGAGTATGTTTTTGAAAAAGCTGTTAAATGTTAATTTTAAGTCATTTATTAGTAACATAAATATAATGTTGCTAACACAAATAAATATTTTTTGGAAGTAATAAATATTCCGCTACGACAACGAGATCGATCTAGGGTCCTTGATTGAATGACAGTAATAAATATCAAATTTAAATTTGAAACCTAAAATTTACAGCTTAACAATAAAATTAAAAGTATTAAATATTTTGCCATTGTTGTTTATAAAAACGACCTGCCTCTAATCCCCTCGTCACCTCGTTGCCTCGTCCGACCCATCCTCGTCACCTCGCTGCCGGAGTCCGACACCTCCTCCATCGCTGCCGGAGTCCGATACCTCCTCCCTCGCTGCCTAGACTCTCTCGTCCGACGCCTCCTCCCTCGCTGCCGAGCCGCCCTCGTCCCACCTTCCACGTCACACCTCACCTCATCATGGCATGCTCCTGCTTCCCCTCATCTTCCAATGGTGGAAGGAAAGGTCCTTTTTTTTTTTTTTTGTTATTTCTCGTTTTCTTCTCTTTTGTTTTTACAGATTCTTATTTTTTATTTTTACTATTTCTTTGTGAAGATAAAATCGAGCAACGTAGGGCGGAAACGCTCGCTCAGCTCCAAGCCGAAGAGGTGAAGGCGGAGGTTCTGCAGCACTCGGAAAATTCACTTAGGGCTGAGAACGCAAGATTGCGGAGGGAGTGTAGAATGGACTTTTGGTTCAGCGTAAGAAAACTCTTCGCTGTAATTTGTGTAGTGAAAAAATTTAGAAAATTGGAGAGAGAGAGAAGGAGAGAGAAAAGAGACCGCCCCATTAAATGGTTAGGAAAGCTTCAGTCATTAAAAAGTCCTTCGTTTTCAAAATGCATTAGTTTCCATCGACTCTCTTTTCCTTTTTTTTTTCAACGTCAATTGATAATCATTTAACTTAGGTCATCACCAATTATTTCAACTCGCCACGCCATTTGCATGCGTCCACTAATTAATATATATTGTGAGACACCAGATTAGTCCAATATATGAGATATAATAGGGCTAAACTCTCAACCCGGCTTAAGCATTTTGGGCAGGTGGTTTGGGCCCGACGAGTTATTGTTGCTAGCCGGTCGGGTCGTTACAATTGGTATCAGAGATGAATACCAGTCGGAAGTGTGAGAGCTAAGTGCTATGCGGGACAAAGTGTTACACCAACAGATTTGGTGGGAGCCACCTCTTGAACCCGTAGGAGCCACCTCTAGAATCTCACATTACTGGTAATTCTGATCTATATGTCTGTGATCTGAATTTGGATAGTCTGAATAATAATTGGGCTTAAGCATTTTGGGTTGTTGATTGGGCCCAACGAGTTATTATTGCTAGTGGGCAGGGTCGTTATATTTGGTATCAGAGCCAGAGGTCACGGGTTCGATTCGTGCATGCTGCAAATGTGTGCAGATGCTGGAGGGGGGATTGTTGGCTTAAATGGGCCAGCATCCTGCCTTGTGGCGGGAGGCCATGTGGGCCGAGTCATGTTCGAAATGGCGTGAGGCTGGGTTGGGCCGAGTCATGTTCGAAGTGGCGTGAGGCTAGTTGGGCCGAGTCACAATCGAAATCCGTGGGCGCTGTATCTGTACGCTTTAAGTGAATTGGTTGCGTATTTCTAACAGCTCGAGCTTTTCGGATTAATGGTTAGCGCCAACGATCCTACAAGCGACGATGGCGGAGGCGGAACTGGTGGCGAGGGCGCAGGCGGAAGCGGCGATATTGTAAAAAAAAAATCGGCAGTATGTATAATGAGAGCCGATAATGTAAAACAATTTATTTCATTAGGAAAATGTTTTTGAAAAAGCTGTTAAATGTTAATTTTAAGTCATTTATTAGTAACGTAAATATAATGTTGCTAACACAAATAAATATTTTTTGGAAGTAATAAATATTCCGCTACGACAACGAGATCGATCTAGGGTCCTTGATTGAATGACAGTAATAAATATCAAATCTAAATTTGAAACCTAAAATTTACAGCTTAACAATAAAATTAAAAGTATTAAATATTTTGCCATTGTTGTTTATAAAAACGACCTGCCTCTAATCCCCTCGTCACCTCGTTGCCTCGTCCGACCCATCCTCGTCACCTCGCTGCCGGAGTCCGACACCACCTCCCTCGCTGCCGGAGTCCGATACCTCCTCCCTCGCTGCCTAGACTCTCTCGTCCGACGCCTCCTCCCTCGCTGTCGAGCCGCCCTCGTCCCACCTTCCACGTCACACCTCACCTCATCATGGCATGCTCCTGCTTCTCCTCATCTTCCAATGGTGGAAGGAAAGGTCCTTTTTTTTTTTTTGTTATTTCTCGTTTTCTTCTCTTTTGTTTTTACAGATTCTTATTTTTTATTTTTACTATTTCTTTGTGAAGATAAAATCGAGCAACGTAGGGCGGAAACGCTCGCTCAGCTCCAAGCCGAAGAGGTGAAGGCGGAGGTTCTGCAGCACTCGGAAAATTCGCTTAGGGCTGAGAACGCAAGATTGCGGAGAGAGCGTAGAATGGACTTTTGGTTCAGCGTAAGAAAACTCTTCGCTGTAATTTGTGTAGTGAAAAAATTTAGAAAATTGGAGAGAGAGAGAGGGTGGGTGGGTGGGTAGGTAGAAACAAGAGAGAGAGAGGGAGAGAGAAAAGAGACCGCCCCATTAAATGGTTAGGAAGGCTTCAGTCATTAAAAAGTCCATCGTTTTCAAAATGCATTAGTTTCCATCGACTCTCTTTTCCTTTTTTTTCTCAACGTCAATTGATAATCATTTAACTTAGGTCATCACCAATTATTTCAACTCGTCACGCCATTTGCATGCGTCCACTAATTAATATATATTGTGAGACCCCAGATTAGTCCTATATATGAGATATAATAGGGGTTAACTCTCAACCCGGCTTAAGCATTTTGGGCCGGTGGTTTGGGCCCGACGAGTTATTGTTGCTAACGGGTCGGGTCGTTACAATTGGTATCAGAGATGAATACCAGTCGGAAGTGTGAGAGCTAAGTGCTATGCGGGACAAAGTGCTACACCAACAGATTTGGTGGGAGCCACCTCTTGAACCCGTAGGAGCCACCTCTAAAATCTCACATTACTGGTAATTCTGATCTATATATCTGTGATCTGAATTTGGATAGTCTGAATAATAACTGGGCTTAAGCATTTTGGGTTGTTGATTAGGCCCAACGAGTTATTATTGCTAGTGGGCTGGGTAGTTATATTTGGTATCAGAGCCAGAGGTCACGGGTTCGATTCCTGCATGCTGCAAATGTGTGCAGATGCTGGAGGGGGGATTGTTGGCTTAAATGGGCCAGCATCCTGCCTTGTGGCGGGAGGCCATGTGGGCCGAGTCATGTTCGAAATGGCGTGAGGCTGGGTTGGGCCGAGTCATGTTCGAAGTGGCGTGAGGCTAGTTGGGCCGAGTCACAATCGAAATCCGTGGGCGCTGTATCTGTACGCTTTAAGTGAATTGGTTGCGTACTTCTAACAGCTCGAGCTTTTCGGATTAATGGTTAGCGCCAACGATCCTACAAGCGACGATGGCGGAGGCGGAACTGGTGGCGAGGGCGCAGGCGGAAGCGGTAATATTGTAAAAAAAAATCGGCACTATGTATAATGAGAGCCGATAATGTAAAACAATTTATTTCATTAGGAATATGTTTTTGAAAAAGCTGTTAAATGTTAATTTTAAGTCATTTATTAGTAACATAAATATAATGTTGCTAACACAAATAAATATTTTTTGGAAGTAATAAATATTCCGCTACGACAACGAGATCGGTCTAGGGTCCTTGATTGAATGACAGTAATAAATATCAATTCTAAATTTGAAACCTAAAATTTACAGCTTAACAATAAAATTAAAAGTATTAAATATTTTGCCATTGTTGTTTATAAAAACGACCTGCCTCTAATCCCCTCGTCACCTCGTTGCCTCGTCCGACCCATCCTCGTCACCTCGCTGCCGGAGTCCGACACCTCCTCCCTCGCTGCCGGTGTCCGATACCTCCTCCCTCGCTGCCTAGACTCTCTCGTCCGACGCCTCCTCCCTCGCTGCCGAGCCGCCCTCGTCCCACCTTCCACGTCACACCTCACCTCATCATGGCATGCTCCTGCTTCCCCTCATCTTCCAATGGTGGAAGGAAAGGTCCTTTTTTTTTTTTTTTTTATTTCTCGTTTTCTTATCTTTTGTTTTTACAGATTCTTATTTTTTATTTTTACTATTTCTTTGTGAAGATAAAATCGAGCAACGTAGGGCGGAAACGCTCGCTCAGCTCCAAGCCGAAGAGGTGAAGGCGGAGGTTCTGCAGCACTCGGAAAATTCGCTTAGGGCTGAGAACGCAAGATTGCGGAGGGAGCGTAGAATGGACTTTTGGTTCAGCGTAAGAAAACTCTTCGCTGTAATTTGTGTAGTGAAAAAATTTAGAAAATTGGAGAGAGAGAGAGGGTGGGTGGGTGGGTGTGTAGAAACAAGAGAGAGAGGGAGAGAGAAAAGAGACCGCACCATTAAATGGTTAGGCAGGCTTCAGTCATTAAAAAGTCCTTCGTTTGCAAAATGCATTAGTTTCCATCGACTCTCTTTTCCTTTTTTTTCTCAACGTCAATTGATAATCATTTAACTTAGGTCATCACCAATTATTTCAACTCGTCACGCCATTTGCATGCGTCCACTAATTAATATATATTGTGAGACCCCAGATTAGTCCTATATATGAGATATAATAGGGCTAAACTCTCAACCCGGCTTAAGCATTTTGGGCCGGTGGTTTGGGCCCGACGAGTTATTGTTGCTAGCGGGTCGGGTCGTTACAATTGGTATCAGAGATGAATACCAGTCGGAAGTGTGAGAGCTAAGTGCTATGCGGGACAAAGTGCTACACCAACAGATTTGGTGGGAGCCACCTCTTGAACCCGTGGGAGCCACCTCTAGAATCTCACATTACTGGTAATTCTGATCTATATGTCTGTGTTCCGAATTTGGATAGTCTGAATAATAACTGGGCTTAAGCATTTTGGGTTGTTGATTGGGCCCAACGAGTTATTATTGCTAGTGGGCAGGGTCGTTATATTTGGTATCAGAGCCAGAGGTCACGGGTTCGATTCCTGCATGCTGCAAATGTGTGCAGATGCTGGAGGGGGGATTGTTGGCTTAAATGGGCCAGCATCCTGCCTTGTGGCGGGAGGCCATGTGGGCCGAGTCATGTTCGAAATGGCGTGAGGCTGGGTTGGGCCGAGTCATGTTCGAAGTGGCGTGAGGCTAGTTGGGCCGAGTCACAATCGAAATCCGTGGGCGCTGTATCTGTACGCTTTAAGTGAATTGGTTGCGTACTTCTAACAGCTCGAGCTTTTCGGATTAATGGTTAGCGCCAACGATCCTACAAGCGACGATGGCGGAAGCGGAACTGGTGGCGAGGGCGCAGGCGGAAGCGGCGATATTGTAAAAAAAAATCGGCAGTATGTATAATGAGAGCCGATAATGTAAAACAATTTATTTCATTAGGAATATGTTTTTGTAAAAGCTGTTAAATGTTAATTTTAAGTCATTTATTAGTAACATAAATATAATGTTGCTAACACAAATAAATATTTTTTGGAAATAATAAATATTCCGCTACGACAACGAGATCGGTCTAGGGTCCTTGATTGAATGACAGTAATAAATATCAATTCTAAATTTGAAACCTAAAATTTACAGCTTAACAATAAAATTAAAAGTATTAAATATTTTGCCATTGTTGTTTATAAAAACGACCTGCCTCTAATCCCCTCGTCACCTCGTTGCCTCGTCCGACCCATCCTCGTCACCTCGCTGCCGGAGTCCGACACCTCCTCCCTGGCTGCCGGAGTCCGATACCTCCTCCCTCGCTGCCTAGACTCTCTCGTCCGACGCCTCCTCCCTCGCTGCCGAGCCGCCCTCGTCCCACCTTCCACGTCACACCTCACCTCATCATGGCATGCTCCTGCTTCTCCTCATCTTCCAATGGTAGAAGGAAAGGTCCTTTTTTTTTTCTTTTTTTTTGTTATTTCTCGTTTTCTTCTCTTTTGTTTTTACAGATTCTTATTTTTTTTTTTTACTATTTCTTGTGAAGATAAAATCGAGCAACGTAGGGCGGAAACGCTCGCTCAGCTCCAAGCCGAAGAGGTGAAGGCGGAGGTTCTGCAGCACTCGGAAAATTCGCTTAGGGCTGAGAACGTAAGATTGCGGAGGGAGCGTAGAATGGACTTTTGGAAGTAATAAATATTTATTTCATTAGGAATATGTTTTTGAAAGAGCTGTTAAATGTTAATTTTAAGTCATTTATTAGTAACATAAATATAATGTTGCTAACACACAAAAAAATATTTTGGAAGTAATAAATATTCCGCTACGACAACGAGATCGATCTAGGGTCCTTGATTGAATGGCAGTAATAAATATCAATTCTAAATTTGAAACCTAAAATTTACAGCTTAACAATCAAATTTTGAAATATCTAGTATTTAATATTTAATACTTAAAATTAAAATTAAATAATTAAAATATACACACGTCTCTCATTCCGCGCGCTCTCTATATTAATAAGGACAATACTTGAGACGCGCGCCCTGGCAATGATCGACAAATTCATAAAAATATATTTTTTTATTAAAAAAAGAGAATTTTTGTCGTAATAATCGACAATGACATGATGTGCTCTCCCAATTCTTGATGCCGTGGTGCAAGCGTGACAGCGTAGACTTCCTCCTTAAGCTCACCCAATCTTTTAGAATGGACGCGCAAGACGGAAACAAGCAAAGTAATATTTTTTTATTTTTCTTTCTCTCTCCCTTGTCTTTTTTTTTGCGTACATTTGTTATTTATTTATTTTATTTAACGAAGAGATTGCGGCGTCGGAGGTGAAACTGGCAGCGTGGGCGGAGGCGGAGGCGGAGACGGAGGCGGATCTTGCACAGCTCAATGAGAAGCTGGAACGTCTCAATGCGAGTAATAGTAAGAAGAAATATTTAAATAATAAATTTGTGGCCCAAAATAATAAAATAAAGGATGATAAATTGGGGGTCCTAAGCCTTCCTAACCATTTAATGGGGTGGTCTCTTTCCTCTCTCCGTCTCTCTCTCTTCCTCTCTCTCTTCTTTCTACCCACCCACCCACTCTCCCTCTCTCTCTCTCTCCTCTCTCCCTATATTTACTCCCATACTTCATCCAACCGGCCTCCACCCCTCAAACCCGAAGAACTTCATCCAACCGGCCTCACCCCTCCAACCCGACCCCCTTAAGCTCACCTAACCCGATCCCCTTAAGGTCGAAAAGTTCTAAAATGCAACGGGTGTATTGATGACGTGGTGTCCCAAACCAATTAAATATCTCTTTTTGGGTATATATGTTCCATCATAATTATAAAAAAATATTTTTATTCTACTTTTTTTTAAAAGAAGAGATGTGATTGGCTTGTTATTGATGACGTGGTGCAAGGGTGACAGTGTAGACTTCCTCCTTAAGCTCACCCAATCTTTTAGAATGGACGCGCAAGACGGAAATAAGCAAAGTAAGATTTTTTTATTTTTCTTTCTCTCTCTCTCTTGTCTTTTTCTTTTGTATTTATTTATTTATTTATTTTATTTAACGAAGAGAGGGCAACGTCAGAGGCGGAACTGGCGGCGATGGCGGAGGCGGAACTGGCGGCGAGGGCGCAGGCGGAAGCGGCGATATTGTAAAAAAAAAATCGGCAGTATGTATAATGAGTGCCGATAATGTAAAACAATTAATTTCATTAGGAATATGTTTTTGAAAAAGCTGTTAAATGTTAATTTTAAGTCATTTATTAGTAACATAAATATAATGCTGCTAACACAAATAAATATTTTTTGGCAGTAATAAATCCGACCCCCTTGAGCTCACCCAACCTCCTAGAATGGACGTGCAAGACGGAAACAAGTAAAGGAAGACCTTTTTATTTTTCTTCCTCTCTCTCTTTTGTCTTCTTTTTTTGTATTTATTTATTTTATTTAACGAAGAGAGGACGGCGTCGGAGGCGGAACTGGCAGCGTGGGCGGAGGCGGAAGCGGAGGCGGAAGCGGCGGCGGAGGCGGAGGCGGAGGCGGAGGCGGAGGCAGATCTTGCTCAATTGAGCAACAAGCTTGAACGTCTGAGGGCTAGTAATAATAAGAAAAAATATATAAATGAGAAATTGGTGGCCCAAAATAATAAAATAAAGGATAATAAATTGGGGGTCGTAGGCAATGTCTGTACATCAGCTCTCGCAATCGGTTCAATGGCGGGAAAAAGAGGCTTTTGCATGTCCAAAGTTGCAAAAGATATTTAGAAAAAATGGTGTGCCGAGGGTAGTGATGATTACACATTCACTAATAGAGAATTAGTAATTAATGACTTTTGGTAATGCTCCTAAAAGATCAATTAATGTCACTAAAATTTTTAGCAGCATACGATACTAAATGTTGCCTATTCGATATTGTGAAAAAACTTGGCAGTATATATAATGAGTGCCGATAATATAAAAAAAATTAGTTTAATTAGGAATATGTTCTTGCAAAAGCTGTTAGATGATGATTTTAAGTCATTTATTAGTAACATAAATATAATGCTGCTAACACAAATGAATATTTTTTTGTAGTAATAAATATTCCGCTACGGGAACGAGATCGATCTGGGGTCTTTAATTGAATGACAATAATAAATATCAAATCTAAATTTGAAATATAAAATTTACAGCTTGACAATCAAATTCTGAAATATCTAATATTTAATATTTAATACTTGAAATTAAAATTAAATAATTAAAATACACACACGGCAATGATCGCGCCCTGGCAATGATCGACAATGACATGAAAATATATTTTTTATTAAAAAAAGAAAAAAAATTTCTTAATGATCGACAATGACATGGCGTGCTTCCCAATTCTTTCTCTCCCCCTCGAGACACACACACACATTCCTCTCTCTCCTCTCTCGCTCTCTCTTCACTCTACCCACCCACCCACTCACCCACTCTCCCCCTCTCTCTCTTCTCTCTTCCCACCCACCCGCATTATAAATCCTCCAGCACGTAAATCATCCAACCTCCACCCCTCCAACCTCCAACTCCACCCATTAAGCGCACCCAACCCGACCCCCTTAAGCTCACCCGACCACTTAAGCTCACCCAATCCGACCCCCTTGAGATCACCCAACCTCCTAGAATGGACGTGCAAGACGGAAACAAGTAAAGGAAGACCTTTTTATTTTTCTTCATCTCTCCCTTTTGTCTTCTTTTTTTGTATTTATTTATTTTATTTAACGAAGAGAGGACGGCGTCGGAGGCGGAACTGGCGGTGATATCTTTCTATCCCTTTCCTTGCTTTCAATTATTAGTTCACTTGACTCCCGTAGACTCTACTTGCGTGATTGGACGGTAGAGTAGTTGTGGTTTGCTTGTTTATTGCGATGACCTAGTTGGTCGGTCGAGATCGCTTGTTGTTCCGTGCGATCCTCGTGGTGGTTTACCAGTTGCTTCACGGCTAGTTGCCGTTCTGTGGATTGAGCATTTAGCATCGATCGTCACAGCTCTTCTAGCACTTCACGTACACCCGCGGTCTGATCCACCGTCTAGGGGTGTTCTTTTCCGGAAAAGGGTCGTTGAGTTTGTGCCGACCCGTGAGCCTTGACGCAGTGCGTCCAGAAGGTTTATGTGCCAAGTGTTGAGCAGGTGACAGCGCCAGGGATACGTCCCGATGGCTATGGATTTGGTTTACCTTATAGTTACCTCCATTGATGCATACACTAGTTGATTATAGTAGCATAGTTGTTCTGTTATATGTTGGTCTCATATTTACTTATGCTACTGTTTACCTTATCTACCTATTTGTTGACCCTCGTGCCGGTGTGTACACCTCGCCTTCGTCGGCTTGCGGTACCCACTGGGAGGGGAGACATGTTTACATGTTCTCACCCCCCGCCCTCGTTGTTGTTTTCAGGTGAGCAGGGTGGTGGGAGTCGGGACGCAGCGAGGCACGCATAGATAGTGTGCTAGAGGTTCTGACCGTGAGGCGTCTCCCCCAGATTTTTGGGTTATTATCCTATCCCTTGACAGTTGACTAGATGTGGATGGGGTTCAGTTACATTTTGGATGTTTGTATTGCATGCTTATCTTCTGTGGTTTTGGTTTAGTTCCTATGAGTTGATTGCATGCTTAGACTCTTTGTTGAGTATCCTTCTAGATCTTTACTCTATCGCATACTCTGTTTTCTACCCCTCGTCGTAGCGTTTTCAAAAGAAAGGTTCTCGTGTGGGGAACGGTTTTCAAAGGGTTTTAATGATTGAATCTAGGGTTTCAAAGAAAGCTTCTGGGTAAGGAGCAGTTTTCTAGAATGATTGTTGTTTGTGCATCGCATCATCCTTCGCTTAAGGACTCGTTTAGATTCATAGTGGTTTAAGGATGGCTAGCTGTATGAATTATGTTCGTTGTTATTCTTGTTGGATGTGTTGAATGAGTAGTCATTGTGATCCTGCCGTTGTGTTGTGTACGCCGTGCAAATACAGGGGAGGCTCTGTCCGTGTGTACAGTGGTCCCTATATTTGTGGCGGGTCTGTACGTGGCGCGGGCTAGGCTTTCAAAAAAAAAAATTGGCACGTATTTCGGCTTCTAAAACTAGCCCGGGGCGTGACACAGTGTGTAAGAGAGAGAGAGAGAAAGAGAGAGAGATGTGGAGAGAGAAACTTAGTGGAAATCTAAGCCCCATTTGGTTTGGGAATAAGTAATTTTAGGCTATTTCTGGAATAGGTATAACTCTTGGAATAAATAGGGATAAAATTAATTTTACATTTAGATGAAAATTGAGTTTTTCTCGGGAATATGAAATATAGCGTTTGGATGGTTAGATTGAAATAACAAGGATAAGAATAATTATAATTATAACATAATAATATTTTATGTAAGTAATTAATGCAAAATATTAATTAAATAATAATTTAATTTATTTAATTCACTAATTAATCATGAATATTGCTAAATATTCCTAAATATTAATTAATAAATAAATTAATTAGTAATTAATAATTTAATTAATTAGAAATAATTTAATTAATTAATTACTTAATAACAATTAGATAATTAAATTAGTCAAAATAATAAAAAAAAACCATCCAAACGCTAGAGGAGTACAGTTAATTAAAATTAAATAGCACATTAATTAACAAATTAAGCTAATAAATTAATATATTAATAAATTAAAATTTCTTTTTAATTAATATATAACTAATTAATAAATTCTCTCCGTAATAAATTTTCTCTTTCTCTATCTCTCTTTGTCTCTCACCCCTGCGAAACCTCCAAACCCATACCCTGCCTGACAAAGACCCGAGAATCTGATAAAACAGGACACTGCACTTTATTTATTACTTACTTGTTAGTTCCTGGTGCGAAACTCGAGACATCCTCTCCGAAAATAGTTGTGACAAGGACAAGAGAAGAGAAGTTTCCATTTTAGAGAGAGATTCTCCTGCTACCCTCGTACATCAACCTCCCTGCAATGGGCAAATTTATTTGTGGGCACTGTGTCCATTGAGAGCAACTTGGAGATACCCGTGCCCCCCCCCATTAAATACCATGCGGCACCCATCGCTCCTGTTGCCCTCCCAGCAGCAGGAGCGGTGGGATTTTTCTGGTGGATCCTGTTGCCCTCCCAAACCCGACCCCCTTGAGCTCACCCAACCTCCTTGAATGGACGTGAAAGGCGGAAACTAGCAAAGAAAGACATTTTTATTTTTCTTTCTCTCTCTCTTTTCTCTTCTTGTTTTGCATTTATTTATTTATTTATTTTATTTAAAGAAGAGAGGACGGCGTCGGAGGCGAAACTGGCGGCGTGGGCGGATGTGACACCCCAGGTAGTCATATATAAAAGATATAATAGGGCTAACCTCTCAACCCGGCTTAAGCATTTTGGGTGGTGGCTAGGCCCTAAGCGCTAGTAATAATAAGAAAAATATATATAAACGAGAAATTAGTGTCCCAAAATAATAAATAGCCAATGTCTGTATATCAGCTCTCGCAATCGGTTCAATGGCGGGAAAGAAAGGCTTCCGCATGTCCGAAGTTGCAAAGGATATTTTCAAAAAATGATGTGCCGAGGGTAGTGATGATTACACATTAACTAATCAAAATTTTAGCAGTATACGATACTAAATGATGCCTATTCGATATTGTAAAAAAAAATCGGCAGTATGTATAATGAGTGCCGATAATGTAAAAAAATTAATTTCATTAGGAATATGTTTTTGAAAAAGCTGTTAAATGTTAATTTTAAGTCATTTATTAGTAACATAAATATAATGCTGCTAACACAAATAAATATTTTTTGGCAGTAATAAATCCGACCCCCTTGAGCTCACCCAACCTCCTAGAATGGACGTGCAAGACGGAAACAAGTAAAGAAGACCTTTTTATTTTTCTTCCTCTCTCTCTTTTGTCTTCTTTTTTTGTATTTATTTATTTTATTTAACGAAGAGAGGACGGCGTCGGAGGCGGAACTGGTGGCATGGGCGGAGGCGGAAGCGGAGGCGGAAGCGGCGGCGGAGGCGGAGGCGGAGGCGGAGTGTCACGCCCCGGGCCCTCGAGGGAGCCTACCAGGCACGTGCACAGACCCGCCGTGTACCTCAAACAACACAATGTACACAAGGCGTCTATGCTAACAACCATCAAGAAGGATAAAGAATACATCCTAAACAAGGTAATCAGAGCGAGAACATATGTCTACAACTAGAATAAAATCAACACAACTAAAATCTCAAGATATACAATAACATTATACATCTTTTCAACAATAGATCAACCAACATCTATACTCCTTTCATATAAAAAAAAATAAAATGAAAGGACATTATGGTATGCCTACAATAATAATACCGTAGAGGCTCTAGCTAGCTGCTAACCCCTCGCCGCGATCCCAAACCTCTCCTGCTGCGGAAGGCTTTGAAAAACCCAACAACAATGGGGGTGAGAACTATTATCAATAGTTCCCAGTGGGTAAGCCGCCGAGAGTGGCGAATTACACCGCTAGGTCAACTGAGGCAAGATAGTAAAATTGAAACATAAGGCAGAAAGCAATTAACATTTAATGCTAAACAGATAGTTCTACGCCTATCTTGCCTCCAATGACTAAAACATCTACATGAACATGTTCGAATGTCATATGCTCAATAATTAATTTCATGGTTTGCATGCATGTCAATGTATGCCATGTTCAACTACACATATTCTAATGTCATAAACTTACTATATGTCAAGTTTAATAACGCGAAATGACTTGTCTCTAACTACAAGTGTGTAATGAATAATCAGTTTGCTACTACATGTATGAACTAAGTGACTTGTTCTCAACAATATGAAAGTTATGTTCACTACATGTAATGCCACAATGTCACCATTAATTAGGGTGTCAAATGTCACGTTCTGGTTAAAATAACCTTTTTACCATATGAGTATTCACCTTGCATACACCATAATTGTGTAATCATAAGATAATACAGTAGCGGGATGTTCACTTGTGCCGTGCCTAATGGCTCCGTGGTAGTCAACACCTCACGCTGTGGTGAGCCTTACCCACGGCGGTTCCATTTCGGCGCTCTCTCAAACACACGGGCGAAATAACTGTCGCTAGGCCATCTCCGGAGTGCCGGCTTGTAGGGAGCGACCCTCACAAGCATGTGTAAACGAGCATAGTGGCGAACAAGCAACAAATCAACCATAATAATACCATACATTTTAATTTCACGTTATGTCACAACATATCACTTTATGTTTATTACATTCAATAGCCAATATGCTAAATGTCAACATCATCATGTTGTTCTCAAAGTTCGATGGTATGTCCCTACCAATATGTCCATGTCTCTAATATGTAAATGCTCATCTCTCAGTTTACTAAGTTCGTAAATCATGCATTCTTCTAATGCTACATATTATGCATTCTACAAATGCCAAAATCATGCATTATTCTAATGCCATATACTATGCATTCCACTAATGCCAAAACTATGCATTATACTAATGCCGCGATCCATGCATTCTACAATGCCATATGTCATGCATTCTACGATGCTAAAATAAGTCCATAATCATGCTAAATATAAGCTACAACAACCTCTATATCTAGAGTATGAAACTATCATGCAAGTGTTTAATCAATTATAATATCAATGCAAATATAATCCCTTTCCTCATGTCTTAAATATGGAATCAATCCACGACCAAATGGTCGAGTCCAAGGCCAACAATGCCCGTTAAAGTTACTCACCTAGATAAGGTGCAACAACTTATCATGCATTTGCCATATACTCTCTTTTCTCTATATGAGCATACTTTAGTATGCAAAGAGGATCCATTAGATCAACAATCAAATAGTGTCCCCAATGGCACCTTCTTCTAACATGCATAACTTAATTAGCATTTCCTAATGCATCAATGCACTATTTGTGCAATCATCATAGCATGCATGTTATTCTCACAATATCACTCTATATGTACTATGCCTTTTGCATACACACTATATATATGACTCATGCAATTACAACTATCATAACATGAACTCTACCATATAGAGTATGCAATTCTCATATGTGCTACACATATATCATGATTCCAATATTTCTATCATGTCAAAATAAGCATGATTATGCAACAATTCAACTCTAAAATATTAGATGAGACATAGGGGGAGTCACCCATTTCGGTGAGGTCAAACCCACCGAAAATCCGTCGAAGCCTCGCAGTACTTCGAAACAAAGTTGTCCCCCGAGCTTCTCATACCCTAAGATAATTTTCCAAGGGGTTAAAAGCTTCGAACAAACAAATTCGAAAACCACCAAAATCTATGAGGTAAATGGGTGAAAAATACCTTGAGCAAGTAGAACTTGTTCTAAGTCCAAATTGAGGTTAGAGATCATCAAATCCAACCTACAACAACATTCTACACCCATCAATTCCACCTCAAGGGCTCACAATCACGAAACCCTAAAATAAACCCTAATTTCCAAGAACTAGGTTTACAAGCTAAATCTCATGCAAAAATCACGAATAGAGGTTGTAAGAGAGTTTACTAACCTCAAATCAAGCTCTCAACCAAGCTCAAGCATGCTAGGTTGAAGCTAAGCCCACAAACAAGTTCCTCTCCTCCAACCCGAGCTCCCCACAAGGCCTAGAAGCACTCCTCCATGAAGAAAATGGAGGAAAAAGAGATCAAAACCACTTTTCTAGGATTTGGAAGCAAGAAAATCTAGAGAGAGAGAGAGAGAAAACCTACCTCCTTCATCTCCCATGCCTCAGCCAACAATGGCTGAGAAAGAGGGTGAAGGGGTACTTAAACCCAAGTAACAAAATCCACTTAGGTCCCTCACAAAGCCAAAATTGTAAAACTGCACGAAAATGCATTCTGCAGCATTGTATACCGGTATGCGCATGGGCATACCGGTATCCAACCAAAATCCCGCAAACCCGAGCCTCGGCCAAGCAGTCTGCGCAAAGGGATTCCGGTATGCGCCTTCACCATACCGGTACTAGCACTCGAGTACCGGTATGCGCATGCACATACCGGAATGCCAGTGTATTCCGGTATCTCCAGCCGGATTCCGCAGAACCCGAGAGCTGCGCAAACCAATTATCATTGGATTCCGGTATCCCTAACCCAGATACCGGTATGCAATTGCAAAATCTGCACTTTTGCAGATTTCGACTCTCGGAGTCCGTTTTCGCACTTTTTAAGTCCCGAAAACACTCCGAAGCTCTCCAAACTCAACCCAAAACTCCAGAATAGTACAAGTCACTATTCTCACACTAGAACTCCGCAATTTGCAAAAGTTCAGTGTACTACACGGAGGCAGATCTTGCTCAATTGAGCAACAAGCTTGAACGTCTGAGGGCTAGTAATAATAAAAAAATATATATAAATGAGAAATTGGTGGCCCAAAATAATAAAATAAAGGATAATAAATTGGGGGTCGTAGCCAATGTCTGTATATCAGCTCTCGCAATCGGTTCAATGGCGGGAAAAAGAGGCTTTTGCATGTCCAAAGTTGCAAAAGATATTTCTAAAAAATGGTGTGCCGAGGGTAGTGATGATTACACATTCACTAATAGAGAATTAGTAATTAATGACTTTTGGTAATGCTCCTAAAAGATCAATTAATGTCACTAAAAATTTTACCAGCATACGATACTAAATGTTGCCTATTCGATATTGTGAAAAAACTTGGCAGTATATATAATGAGTGCCGATAATATAAAAAAAATTAGTTTAATTAGGAATATGTTTTTGAAAAAGCTGTTAGATAATGATTTTAAGTCATTTATTAGTAACATAAATATAATGCTGCTAACACAAATGAATATTTTTTTGTAGTAATAAATATTCCGCTACGGGAACGAGATCGATCTGGGGTCTTTAATTGAATGACAATAATAAATATCAAATCTAAATTTGAAATATAAAATTTACAGCTTGACAATCAAATTCTGAAATATCTAATATTTAATATTTAATACTTGAAATTAAAATTAAATAATTAAAATACACACACGTCACTCTCTCCCGCGCGCGCTCTCTCTCTCTTAATAAAGACAATACTTGGGACGTGCGCCTTGGCAATGATCGCGCCCTGGCAATGATCGACAATGACATGAAAATATATTTTTTATTAAAAAAAGAAAAAAAATTTCTTAATGATTGACAATGACATGGCGTGCTTCCCAATTCTCTCTCTCCCCCCTCGAGACACACACACACATTCCTCTCTCTCCTCTCTCGCTCTCTCTTCACTCTACCCACCTACCCACCCACCCACCCACCCACTCTCCCCCTCTCTCTCTTCTCTCTTCCCACCCACCCGCATTATAAATCCTCCAGCACGTAAATCATCCAACCTCCACCCCTCCAACCTCCAACTCCACCCATTAAGCGCACCCAACCCGACCCCCTTAAGCTCACCCGACCACTTAAGCTCACCCAATCCGACCCCCTTGAGATCACCCAACCTCCTAGAATGGACGTGCAAGACGGAAACAAGTAAAGGAAGACCTTTTTATTTTTCTTCATCTCTCCCTTTTGTCTTCTTTTTTTGTATTTATTTATTTTATTTAACGAAGAGAGGACGGCGTCGGAGGCGGAACTGGCGGCGTGGGCGAAGGCGGAAGCGGCGGCGGAGGCGGAGGCGGAGGCAGATCTTGCTCAATCGAGCAACAAGCTTGAACGTCTGAGGGCTAGTAATAATGAGAAAAAATATATAAATGAGAAATTGGTGGCCCAAAATAATAAAATAAAGGATAATAAATTGGGGGTCGTAGCCAATGTCTGTATATCAGCTCTCGCAATCGGTTCAATGGTGTGAGAATTCTGATTTATGAATCATTTTTTTTCTTTGATCTGTAAATTTGAATTCTGTGTCTCTAACCCCTGTTACAGTGTATTTGAGCTGTTTGGGTAAATACATACATGTATGGGTATATATATGCGTATGTATATAGTATTTGGTGTAATTATTTTGTTTACGTGATTTTTAGATTTTTGGCTGCGGAGAGTTTACGGCTTAACAGCGCGATCCGGAGTCCGATTATGACGATCCAAAATGGTAGATTCGATGTCTCGGCAGTGCTGAGCGCAATGGCATGATCTGTATCTTCGTGCGACGGACGGATTGAAAGTTATCGCATGTTCTTCGCTGAGGGGTCGATTGGTACTTTTATTGTTTCGCGATTTGGACCCCGTTTTTCACATCGTTTTGCGCGAATTCGAACGTGGAGGGGTGTCTGGGATTTTTACCTGCTGTGGGAGGGAAAACCCTGAGGTGAGTGTGCTGTAAGGAGAGTGTGAGTGGGTGAGAGTGGTTGTGAGAGTGGTTGAGGGTTGTTGAACCACTCCCACTCCCACTCCATCTCCCTCTCTCCCTCTCTCCCTCTCTCTCTTTCTCTCAAACCACCCTCAGCTGAGAGCCTCCTCTTCCCCTGCCCCTTAGCTTCCTCCCAGAGCCCTCCGGCCGCCGCCGACCACCCCTGGCCGGCGCAGTTCTCCGACGAACTCTCTCTCTCCTTTTTCTCCTTTTCTTCTTCTCCTCCTTCTTCTTTTTCTTCTTCTTCCCGGAGGTGTGCACCCAGGGGAAACCCACGCCGGAGCTCCCCTGAGGTGGCACGACCCCCTCCGTCGTCGCCCTGCCGCCGGGAGTCGCTGGGAGCCGCCGCCAAGCTCTTGCGGCCACTGCTGGAGCAGCAGCTGGCCGAGGTTGGTGAGCCCCTACCGCCGCCGCCTCCCGCAGCCTGGGAAGGTGAGCGTCGCCTTCCCCGTGACCTCCGATGTCGCCCCCTGCCTCCCCGGCCGCCGCCGTGCCGCCGGAGCGCCGCCGCAGCCGCCGCTAGCCTCGACTGGGCCACTAGGGCAGCCGCGGCCGAGCCTGCTCCGCCGCCGCCACCCGCCGTCCCTTTTGTCACGATCACCGGCAGGTCGACTTCCGGCGACCCCCTCTTGGCGGTGCTCGCGTCGCCGCCGGTCGCCGTCGCCGCCCGTTGCCGCGCCGTCGTGCCGTAGCCAACCCGAGGGCTGCCTTCTTCCCCGCGCCGCCGCCGCCGGCTGAGGTGAGCTTCCTCCTCCTTGCCACCTCCTCTGCCAATGCTGGCCGCCGCCGGCCTTGAATGCCGGCCGGCAGCCGGCCGGAGCTGGTTGCTCCGGCCGGGGGCTTGTTTTTGTGGATTTTGGCCGCGCATGATTGTTTGAGCTCCCCGTTGCTTCCCAAAGTCCGGGAAGGTGAGCACGATGATCGCGGCGACACGCTGATCATCATGCTCACCTTAAATGTGGTTTTGGTTGAGCCGTTTCGCCATTCGGCCTTCGTCGGGCTATGTTAGTATATTGTTCACTATTTTTATGCAATTTCCCGGCTTGCGACTTGTCCTGTCGCAGCGGGGCTGTGAGCACGGTCTCCGTGACGTCGTTACCTATCCGCTGGTGCTTGCGGAAGGTCGTGCGGACGAACGGATTGCTCGATCGGCTTAAATTGTTGCTTGTATGTATGTAATTATGCTTGTTTTGGGACTTTGGCATTTGTGGCAGCGTAGCGACGCTGTGGCAGAAAGGGTATGGTCTTTGGGACCCTGTGGACTGGTTGTCCACCCCTCTCGGCCTTCGTGGAGTTTCAGATTCGTTTCCGACGCATTTTTCGATGAAATAATCGGCAAAACACGCGTTTCTAGTTGTGCGACTCGCTCGCTGTTTTTGCAAGCGACTTGGCTTCATCGTTTGGCCTTGTTGGCTGTTCCTCATCGCTGTCCCGAAGTTTCGAGGACAGCGGATGAGCGTCGGAGGGTTCCGGTGCCATTTCGGCATTTTTCGGGAACCCGGGAAGCTTTTTCGGGTGCGTTTGTAGTCGTGGCACCCCGAGCTTGTGCTCGCTGTCCCAACACTTGGTTTTATGTGCTTGGGGACAGTGAGGGACTCGTTCGACCGTTTAGTACCCCTCTGGGGCTTTGTGTGGTTTCGGCATCGTCCCGGCGGATTTTCCGGGCGATCCGTCGGTTCGGGATGTGAGAGCTTTATGTTTAGCGTCGACTCGGTGGACCTTGACCGTGTGAGTCTTTCGTAGGTTCCGCCGCTTTTCCTGAGAGCCGTCGGAGTTAGGCTTGAGCGCTTCGACAGGTGGGTACTTCGATCCGGAGTCGGTTCAGTGGACTACGGTGATATCTTTCTATCCCTTTCCTTGCTTTCAGTTATTAGTTCACTTGACTCCCGTAGACTCTACTTGCGTGATTGGACGGTAGAGTAGTTGTGGTTTGCATGTTTATTGCGACGACCTAGTTGGTCGCAGGGGTGAGAGACAAAGAGAGATAGAGAAAGAGAAAATTTATTACAGAGAGAATTTATTAATTAGTTATATATTAATTAAAAAGAAATTTTAATTTATTAATATATTAATTTATTAGCTTAATTTGTTAATTAATGTGCTATTTAATTTTAATTAACTGTACTCCTCTAGCGTTTGGATGGTTTTTTATTATTATTTTGACTAATTTAATTATCTAATTGTTATTAAGTAATTAATTAATTAATTAAATTATTTATAATTAATTAAATTATTAATTACTAATTAATTTATTAATTAATATTTAGGAATATTTAGCAATATTCATGATTAATTAGTGAATTAAATAAATTAAATTATTATTTAATTAATATTTTGCATTAATTACTTACATAAAATATTATTATGTTATAATTATAATTATTCTTATCCTTGTTATTTCA
Organism: Puya raimondii; assembly: GCA_016920855.1. Lineage (NCBI taxonomy): Eukaryota > Viridiplantae > Streptophyta > Magnoliopsida > Poales > Bromeliaceae > Puya > Puya raimondii. Next base: position 24,292,777 of record JABWPP010000050.1, on the reverse strand, counting down.
ATCTAACCATCCAAACGCTATATTTCATATTCCCGAGAAAAACTCAATTTTCATCTAAACGTAAAATTAATTTTATCCCTATTTATTCCAAGAGTTATACTTATTCCAGAAATAGCCTAAAATTACTTATTCCCAAACCAAATGGGGCTTAGATTTCCACTAAGTTTCTCTCTCTACATCTCTCTCTCTTTCTCTCTCTCTCTCTTACACACTGTGTCACGCCCCGGGCTAGTTTTAGAAGCGGAAATACGTGCCAATTTTTTTTTGAAAGCCTAGCCCGCGCCACGTACAGACCTGCCACAAATACAGGGACCACTGTACACACGGACAGAGCCACCCCTGTATTTGCACGGCGTACACAACACAACGGCAGGATCACAATCACTACTCATTCAACACATCCAATAAGAATAACAACGAACATAATTCATACAGCTAGCCATCCTTAAACCAGTATGAATCTAAGCGAGTCCTTAAGCGAAGGATGATGCGATGCACAAACAACAATCATTCTAGAAAACTGCTCCTTACCCAGAAGCTTTCTTTGAAACCCTAGATTCAATCATTAAAACCCTTTGAAAACCGTTCCCCACACGAGAACCTTTCTTTTGAAAACGCTACGACGAGGGGTAGAAAACAGAGTATGCGATAGAGTAAAGATCTAGAAGGATACTCAACAAAGAGTCTAAGCATGCAATCAACTCATAGGAACTAAACCAAAACCACAGAAGATAAGCATGCAATACAAACATCCAAAATGTAACTGAACCCCATCCACATCTAGTCAACTGTCAAGGGATAGGATAATAACCCAAAAATCTGGGGGAGACGCCTCACGGTCAGAACCTCTAGCACACTATCTATGCGTGCCTCGCTGCGTCCCGACTCCCACCACCCTGCTCACCTGAAAACAACAACGAGGGCGGGGGGTGAGAACATGTAAACATGTCTCCCCTCCCAGTGGGTACCGCAAGCCGACGAAGGCGAGGTGTAAACACCGACACGAGGGTCAACAGATAGGTAGATAAGGTAAACAGTAGCATAAGAAAATATGAGACCAACATATAACAGAACAACTATGCTACTATAATCAACTAGTGTATGCATCAATGGAGGTAACTATAAGGTAAACCCAATCCATAGCCATCGGGACGTATCCCTGGCGCTGTCACCTGCTCAACACTTGGCACATAAACCTTCTGGACGCACTGCGTCAAGGCTCACGGGTCGGCACAAACTCAACGACCTTTTTCCGGAAAAGAACACCCCTAGACGGTGGATCAGACCGCGGGTGTACGTGAAGTGCTAGAAGAGATTCTCCTGCTACACTCGTACATCAACCTCCCTGCAATGGGCAAATTTATCTGTGGGCACTGTGTCCATTGAGAGCAACTTGGAGATACCCGTGCCCCCCCCCCATTAAATACCATGCGGCACCCATCGCTCCTATTGCCCTCCCAGCAGCAGGAGCGGTGGGATTTTTCTGGTGGATCCTGTTGCCCTCCCAAACCCGACCCCCTTGAGCTCACCCAACCTCCTTGAATGGACGTGCAAGGCGGAAACTAGCAAAGAAAGACCTTTTTATTTTTCTTTCTCTCTCTCTTTTCTCTTCTTGTTTTGCATTTATTTATTTATTTATTTTATTTAAAGAAGAGAGGACGGCGTCGGAGGCGAAACTGGCGGCGTGGGCGGATGTGACACCCCAGGTAGTCATATATAAAAGATATAATAGGGCTAACCTCTCAACCCGGCTTAAGCATTTTGGGTGGTGGCTAGGCCCTAAGCGCTAGTAATAATAAGAAAAATATATATAAACGAGAAATTAGTGTCCCAAAATAATAAATAGCCAATGTCTGTATATCAGCTCTCGCAATCGGTTCAATGGCGGGAAAGAAAGGCTTCCGCATGTCCGAAGTTGCAAAGGATATTTTCAAAAAATGATGTGCCGAGGGTAGTGATGATTACACATAACTAATCAAAATTTTAGCAGTATACGATACTAAATGATGCCTATTCGATATTGTGAAAAAAATTGGCAGTATGTATAATGAGTGCCGATAATGTAAAAAAAATTAGTTTAATTAGGAATATGTTTTTGAAAAAGCTGTTAAATATTAATTTCAAGTCATTTATTAGTAACATAAATATAATGCTGCTAACACAAATAAATATTCTTTGGTAGTAATAAATATTTCGCTACGACAGCGAGTCGATCTGGGGTCCTTGATTGAAGGGGAGGTGTCACGCCCCGGGCTAGTTCGAGATGCGGAAAAACGAGCCAATTTTTTTTTTTTTTTTGAAAGTCTAGCCCGCGCCACGTACAGACCCGCCACAAATACAGGGTCCACTGTACACACGGACAGAGCCTCCCCTGTATTTGCACGGCGTCCAACAACATACAACAGAATCACAACCACCATTCATTCATCCCAACAGCGCAACAACACAGCGAGAGATTCATACAGCTAACAGTCCTTAAACCTGTATGAATCTAAGCAAATCCTTAAGCGAAGGATGATGCAATGCACAAACAACAATCATTCTAGAAAGCTGCTCCTTACCCAGAAGCTTTAGTTTGAAACCCTAATCTCAAACATTGAAGAAGCCTTTGAAAACCGTTCTCCACACGAGAACTCTGTTTTGAAAACACAAAAACCGAACAATCCAAAATCCATTTGAAAACCGTTTCCCACACGGAAACCTTTATTTTACGACGCTACCACGATGGGTAGAAAACCGAAAGGCTAGATAATGAAACGATTGAAAAACAAGGATACAATCAGCTAGTCCAAGCATGCAGTCATCACACAAGCATATAGAATGAACCCACAACATAAACATGCTAGAATTACAACGGGGTAACTGAACCACACATCACATCTATCAAATGGAGGTAGGGGAATAACCAAATCTGGGGAAGTAGCCTCACGAGTCGGAACCTCTAGAGCTACTATCTAGTCGTGCCTCGCAGCGTCCCGACACTCACCACCCTGCTCGCCTGAAACCTGCAACGGGGGTGGGGGGTGAGAACATGTACACATGTCTCCCCTCCCAGTGGGTACCGCAAGCCGACGAAGGCGAGGTGTACACACCGGCACGAGGGTCAACAAAAGGTAGATATGGTATACAGTAGCACAAGTAAGTATGAGGCTAAGATACAACTGAAACAACTATGCTACTGTAAACAACTAGTATATGCATCAAAGGGGATAACCACAAAGTAAACCCAATCTGTAACCACCGGGACGCACCCCGGGCACTGTCACAACCTGCTCATCTCTCGGCACCTCAACCTTCTGCACGCAAACGCAAGAAGGCTCACGGGTCGGAACCAATCTCAACGACCCTTTTCCGGAAAAGAACACCCCCAGGCGGAGGATCAAACCGCTGGTGTACGTGATGTGCTAGAAGAGCTGTGACGATCGATGCGAATGCTCAATCCACAGAACGACAACGAGCCGAGAAGCAATCAATAACCACAACTAGGATCGCTCGGACATCAGGCGATCACTACCGACCAACTAGGTCGTCTCAAGAATCATGCAAACCACAACTAGGATCGCTCGGACATCAGGCGATCACTACCGACCAACTAGGTCGTCTCAAGAATCATGCAAACCACAACTACTCTACTATCCAAGCACGCATATAAGTAGAGTCTACGGGAGTCAAGTGAACTAAAAGCTGAAAAGCAAAGGAGGGATAGAAAGGTATCACCGTAGTCCACTGAACCGACTCCGGATCGAAGTACCCACCTGTAGGTAAGATCCAATCTAACACCGACGGCTCTCGGGAACCGCGACAGGACCTACGAAAGACTCACAGGGTCAAGGTCCACCAAGTCGACGCTAAACACAAAGCTCACACATCCCGAAACCGACGGATCGCCCGGGAAACCCACCGGGACGATCCCGAAACCACACAAAGCCCCAGAGGGGTACCAAACAGCCAACAAGGTCCATCGCTGTCCCCGAACACACTAAACCAAGTGACGGGACAGCGAGCACAAGTTCGGGGTGCCACGAACATCAAACGCACCCGAAAAGGCTTCCCGGGTTCCCAAAAAGTGCCGATTTGGCACCGGAACACCACATCACTCATCCGCTGTCCTCGAAACTTCGGGACAGCGATGAGGAATAGCCAACGAGGCTACACTACGAAGCCAAGTCGCTCGCGAAAACAGCGAGTGAGTTGCACAACTAGAAACGTGCGTTTCGCCGATTATTTCATCGAAAAACGCGTCGGAAACGAATCCGAAACTCCACGAAGGGTGAGGGGGTTGGACAACTAGTCCACAGGGTCCTCAAGACCAACCCCTTGCTGCCCACAGCGTCACTACGCTGCCACAAACGCCAAAGGTCCAAAACAAGCAACAATTCTATACATACAAGCAATAAACGGAGTCGCTAGAGCAAACCGTACGTCCGCACAACCCTCCGCAAGCACCAGCGGATAGGTAACGACGTCACGGAAACCGTGCTCACTGTCCCACTGCGACAGGACCAGTCGCAAGCCAGGAAATCCCATAAAAATAGTGAGTGCGCGCACAAAAGCAAGCACAACTAAGGCCGTCCGAGCAAACCGTACATCCGCACGACCTTCCGCAAGCACCAGCGGATCGGCAACGATGTCACGGAAGCCATGCTCACAGCCCCTCTGCGACAGGAACAGTCGCAGTCCGGGAAAGTGCACAAAAACAGTGCAACAATTGGCAAAATGGCCCGACAAGGGCCGAACGACGAAGCGGCTCAACGAAACCCAAAACTAGGGTGAGCACGGTGTTCAGACATCGCTGTGATCGACGGGCTCACCCTCCCGAGCCTCGGGATTCAACAGGAAGCTCAAACAAGCCAACAACACCAAAAACACCCCACAAGTGACCCCTGGCCGGAGCAGCTAGCTCCGGCCGGCTGCCGGCCGACATGCAAGGCCGCGGCGGCCAGGGGTGGATGCGGAGGAGGTGGGGAAGGGGGTGCTCACCTCAGTTGTCGGCGGGAAGCGGCGGCGGCGGCGCTGGGACCAAGCTCGGGCTCGGGTTGGCTGCCAGAAGCTAGGGCACGGCGGCGCCGGCAACGAACGGCGGCGGTGGCCGGCAGTGACGCGAGCACCGGCGAGAGGGGGGGGTCGCCGGACATCATCCTGCCGGTGACCGCGACAAAGAAGGGCGGCGGGTGGGCGGCGGCGGAGCAAACCAAGCTGCGGATGCCCCTAGCTGCCCCACCGAGGCTCGCGGCGGCTCCGGCGGCGCTCCGGCGGCACGGCGATGGCCGGGGAGGCAGGGTCCGGCGGCGGAGGTCCCGAGGGTGACCATGCTCACCCTCTCCGACGTCGGGAGGCGGCGGCGGCGCGGCCCCACCAAGCTCGGCCAGTAGCACTCTCGGCCAGTGCTGCTGCGGCTCTCCGGTGGCCCACGGCGGCGGCTCCCGGCAGCGGCGCTCCACTCCGGCGGTCGTGCCACCTCAGGGGAAGCCCAAGCATGGGTTTCCCCTGGGTGCACACCGCAGGGAGAAGAAGAGGAAGAAGAAGAAGGAGAAAAAGAAGAAAAAAGAGAGAGATGGCCGGGGGGGGTAGCTCCGGCCAGGCAGTGGCCGGCGGCGGCCGGCAAGGCTGGGGGAGGAGGCCAAAGGGGCAGGGGGAGCTCGGGCTCTGGCTGGGGCTGAGGAAAAAGAGAAAGAGTGAGGGAGAGAGAGAGAGAGAGGTTGAGTGTAAAATGGACAAAGAGAGGGGGTGGGTGAAATTCAAAAAAATCCTCACCTACCCTCTCACCAACTCTCACAGCCAAAGTCCCCTCTCCCACAGCAGGAACAAAACCCCCTAGACCCCTCCAAAATCGAAAATGCGCGAAACGGTGCGAAAAACGGGGTCCAAAACGCGAAACAATAAACGTGCCATTCGAGCACTCAGCGAATAAGATGCAATATCTTTCAATCCGTTCGTCGCACGCCGACACGGATCGCGCCATCGCGTTCAGCACTGCCGAGACATCGAACTCACCATTTTGGTTCGTCAGATTCGAACTCCGGTTCGCGCCGTTAAGCCGTTCACTCTCCGCGATGAAAATCCAAAAACACTAAAACCCTATAAAACTCACTTATATACCTATATATATATATATACCTGTATATATATACATATACTGAGCAAAAACACAGTAACGGGGGTGAGGAACACAGAATCCAAAATTTCCAAAAATCTGAATTCTCACAGGGAGGTAGAGGAGAGAAAAAAGGAGAAAGCGACAAAGGAGGAGATCTCACGTTCAGGTGTGGTCTGTCGGCATCAGCGTCTCTCCCTGTATGGACTAGTCCTCGCAAGACGAAAATAAGCAAAGTAAGTTTTTTTATTTTTCTTTCTCTCTCTCCTTTGTCTTCTCTTTTTGTATGCGTTTATTTATTTATTTATTCATTTTATTTAAGGAAGAGAGGGTGGCGGCGGAGACAGACCTGGCGGCGGCGGCGGAGACAGACCTGGCGGCGGCGGCAGAGGCGGAGGCAGATCTTACTCAGCTGAGTGAGAAGCTTGAATGTCTGCGTGCAAGTAATAAGAAGAAGAACTATAGAAACGAGAAATTGGCGGTTAAAAATTACAAGATAAAGAATAATAACTTGGGGGTCGTTACAAATGCCTGTATATCCGCCCTCCCAATCGGTTCAATTGCGGGAAAGAAAGGTTTCCGCATGTCCGAAGTTGCAAAGGATATTTTCAAAAAATAATGTGCCGAGGGTAGTGATGAGTACAAATTAACTAATAAAAAATTAGTAATTAGTGACTTTTGGTAATGCTCCTAAAAGATCAATTAATGCAACTAAAAATTTTAGCAGCATACGATACTAAATGCTGCCTATTCGATATTGTGAAAAAACTTGACAGTATGTATAATGAGTGCCGATAATGTTAAAAAAATTAGTTTAATTAGGAATATGTTTTTGAAAAAGCTGTTAAATGTTAATTTTAAGTCATTTATTAGTAACAAAAATATAATATTGCTAACACAAATAAATATTTTTTGACATTAATAAATATTTCGCTACGACAACGAGATCGATCTGGGGTCCTTGATTAAATGGCAGTAATAAATATCAAATCTAAATTTAAAACCTAAAATTTACAGCTTAACAATCAAATTTTGAAATATCTAGTATTTAATATGTAATACTTGAAATATCTTAGTTAAGTCAGACCCACCGTTCAAACGCGTAAGCAAATCCGTCATTGGGTCCCTCACCTGACAGTTATTGGGCCCAACCCCATCTTTACTTTGCAGCATCTCATGCTAATAGAGTGGTTGCGCCTTCCCGATGCAACTGACCACTGTATCCAGCCGTGCCAATCAACACCAGAAAAATGCCCGCACTTCTACAACGGCCGAGTCATGTTCGAAATGGCGTGAGGCTGGGTTGGGCCGAGTCATGTTCGAAGTGGCGTGAGCCGATAATGTAAAACAATTTATTTCATTTGGAGTATGTTTTTGAAAAAGCTGTTAAATGTTAATTTTAAGTCATTTATTAGTAACATAAATATAATGTTGCTAACACAAATAAATATTTTTTGGAAGTAATAAATATTCCGCTACGACAACGAGATCGATCTAGGGTCCTTGATTGAATGACAGTAATAAATATCAAATCTAAATTTGAAACCTAAAATTTACAGCTTAACAATAAAATTAAAAGTATTAAATATTTTGCCATTGTTGTTTATAAAAACGACCTGCCTCTAATCCCCTCGTCACCTCGTTGCCTCGTCCGACCCATCCTCGTCACCTCGCTGCCGGAGTCCGACACCTCCTCCCTCGCTGCCGGAGTCCGATACCTCCTCCCTCGCTGCCTAGACTCTCTCGTCCGACGCCTCCTCCCTCGCTGCCGAGCCGCCCTCGTCCCACCTTCCACGTCACACCTCACCTCATCATGGCATGCTCCTGCTTCTCCTCATCTTTCAATGGTGGAAGGAAAGGTCCTTTTTTTTTCTTTTTTTTTGTTATTTCTCGTTTTCTTCTCTTTTGTTTTTACAGATTCTTATTTTTTATTTTTACTATTTCTTTTGTGAAGATAAAATCGAGCAACGTAGGGCGGAAACGCTCGCTCAGCTCCAAGCCGAAGAAGTGAAGGCGGAGGTTCTGCAGCACTCGGAAAATTCGCTTAGGGCTGAGAACGCAAGATTGCGGAGGGAGCGTAGAATGGACTTTTGGTTCAGCGTAAGAAAACTCTTAGCTGTAATTTGTGTAGTGAAAAAATTTAGAAAATAGGAGAGAGAGAGAGGGTGGGTGGGTGGGTGGGTGGGTAGAAAGAAGAGAGAGAGAGGGAGAGAGAAAAGAGACCGCCCCATTAAATGGTTAGGAAGGCTTCAGTCATTAAAAAGTCCTTCGTTTTCAAAATGCATTAGTTTCCATCAACTCTCTTTTCCTTTTTTTTTCTCAACGTCAATTGATAATCATTTAACTTAGGTCATCACCAATTATTTCAACTCGTCACGCCATTTGCATGCGTCCACTAATTAATATATATTGTGAGACCCCAGATTAGTCCTATATATGAGATATAATAGGGCTAAACTCTCAACCCGGCTTAAGCATTTTGGGCCGGTGGTTTGGGCCCGACGAGTTATTGTTGCTAGCGGGTCGGGTCGTTACAATTGGTATCAGAGATGAATACCAGTCGGAAGTGTGAGAGCTAAGTGCTATGCGGGACAAAGTGCTACACCAACAGATTTGGTGGGAGCCACCTCTTGAACCCGTAGGAGCCACCTCTAGAATCTCACATTACTGGTAATTCTGATCTATATGTCTGTGATCTGAATTTGGATAGTCTGAATAATAACTGGGATTAAGCATTTTGGGTTGTTGATTGGGCCCAACGAGTTATTATTGCTAGTGGGCTGGGTCGTTATATTTGGTATCAGAGCCAGAGGTCACGGGTTCGATTCCTGCATGCTGCAAATGTGTGCAGATGCTGGAGGGGGGATTGTTGGCTTAAATGGGCCAGCATCCTGCCTTGTGGCGGGAGGCCATGTGGGCCGAGTCATGTTCGAAATGGCGTGAGGCTGGGTTGGGCCGAGTCATGTTCGAAGTGGCGTGAGGCTAGTTGGGCCGAGTCACAATCGAAATCCGTGGGCGCTGTATCTGTACGCTTTAAGTGAATTGGTTACGTATTTCTAACAGCTCGAGCTTTTCGAATTAATGGTTAGCGCCAACGATCCTACAAGCGGCGATGGCGGAGGCGGAACTGGTGGCGAGGGCGCAGGCAGAAGCGACGATATTGTAAAAAAAAATCGGCAGTATGTATAATGAGTGCCGATAATGTAAAACAATTTATTTCATTAGGAATATGTTTTTGAAAAAGCTGTTAAATGTTAATTTTAAGTCATTTATTAGTAACATAAATATAATGTTGCTAACACAAATAAATATTTTTTGGCAGTAATAAATATTCCGCTACGACAACGAGATCGATCTAGGGTCCTTGATTGAATGGCAGTAATAAATATCAAATCTAAATTTGAAACCTAAAATTTACAGCTTAACAATCAAATTTTGAAATATCTAGTATTTAATATTTAATACTTAAAATTAAAATTAAATAATTAAAATACACACACGTCTCTCATTCCGCGCGCGCTCTCTATATTAATAAGGACAATACTTGAGACGCGCGCCCTGGCAATGATCGACAAATTCATAAAAATATTTTTTTTTATTAAAAAAAGAGAATTTTTGTCTTAATAATCGACAATGACATGATGTGCTCTCCCAATTCTTGATGACGTGGTGTAAGCGTGACAGCGTAGACTTCCTCCTTAAGCTCACCCAATCTTTTAGAATGGACGCGCAAGACGGAAACAAGCAAAGTAATATTTTTTTATTTTTCTTTCTCTCTCTCTTGTCTTTTTTTTTCCGTACATTTGTTATTTATTTATTTTATTTAACGAAGAGATTGCGGCGTCGGAGGTGAAACTGGCAGCGTGGGCGGAGGCGGAGGAGGAGGCAGCGGAGGCGGAGGCGAAGACGGAGGCGGATCTTACACAGCTCAATGAGAAGCTAGAACGTCTCACTGCGAGTAATAGTAAGAAGAAATATTTAAATAATAAATTTGTGGCCCAAAATAATAAAATGAAGGATGATAAATTGGGGGTCCTAAGCCTTCCTAACCATTTAATGGGGCGGTCTCTTTCCTCTCTCCCTCTCTCTCTCTCTTCCTCTCTCTCTTCTTTCTACCCACCCACCCACTCTCTCTCTCTCTCTCTCCTCTCTCCCTATATTTACTCCCATACTTCATCCAACCGGCCTCCACCCCTCAAACCCGAAGAACTTCATCCAACCGGCCTCACCCCTCCAACCCGACCCCCTTATTTTTCTTCCTCTCTCTCTTTTGTCTTCTTTTTTTGTATTTATTTATTTTATTTAACGAAGAGAGAACGGCGTCGGAGGCGGAACTGGCGGCGGCGGAGGCGGAGGCAGATCTTGCTCAATTGAGCAACAAGCTTGAACGTCTGAGGGCTAGTAATAATAAGAAAAAATATATAAATGAGAAATTGGTTGCCCAAAATAATAAAATAAAGGATAATAAATTGGGGGTCGTAGCCAATGTCTGCATATCAGCTCTCGCAATCGGTTCAATGGCGGGAAAAAGAGGCTTTTGCATGTCCAAAGTTGCAAAAGATATTTCCAAAAAATGGTGTGCCGAGGGTAGTGATGATTACACATTCACTAATAGAGAATTAGTAATTAGTGACTTTTGGTAATGCTCCTAAAAGATCAATTAATGTCACTAAAAATTTTAGCGGCATACGATACTAAATGCTGCCTATTCGATATTGTGAAAAAACTTGGCAGTATATATAATGAGTGCCGATAATGTAAAAAAAATTAGTTTAATTAGGAATATATTTTTGAAAAAGCTGTTAGATGATGATTTTAAGTCATTTATTAGTAACATAAATATAATGCTGCTAACACAAATAAATATTTTTTTGTAGTAATAAATATTTCGCTACGACAACGAGATCGATCTAGGGTCTTTAATTGAATGACAATAATAAATATCAAATCTAAATTTGAAACATAAAATTTACAGCTTAACAATCAAATTCTGAAATATCTAGTATTTAATACTTAATACTCGAAATTAAAATTAAATAACTAAAATACACACACGTCACTCTCTCCCGCGCGCTCTCTCTCTCTCTCTTAATAAGGACAATACTTGGGATGCGCGCCTTGGCAATGATCGCGCCCTGGCAATGATCGACAATGACATGAAAATATATTTTTTATTAAAAAAAGAAATTTTTGTCTTAATGATCGACAATGACATGACGTGTTTCCCAATTCTTTCTCTCCCCCCTCGAGACACACACACGTCCCTCTCTCTCCTCTCTCGCTCTCTCTCTTTCCTCTACCCTCTACCCACCCACCCACCGACCCACCCACTCTCCATCTCTCTCTTTCCCTTCTCTCTCCCCACCTACCACATTATTTATCCTCTCGTACGTGCTTCATCCAACCTTCACCCCTCCAACCTCCAACTCCACCCCCTGAAGCGCACCCAACCCGACCCACTTAAGCTCACCCGACCCCTTGAGCTCACCCAAACCCGACCCCCTTGAGCTCACCCAACCTCCTTAAATGGACGTGCAAGGCGGAAACTAGCAAAGAAAGACCTTTTTATTTTTCTTTCTCTCTCTCTTTTCTCTTCTTCTTTTGAATTTATTTATTTATTTATTTTATTTAACGAAGAGAGGACGGCGTCGGAGGCGAAACTGGCGGCGTGGGCGGATGTGACACCCCAGGTAGTCATATATAAAAGATATAATAGGGCTAACCTCTCAACCCGGCTTAAGCATTTTGGATGGTGGCTAGGCCCAAGAGGTTGAGAGAGTTAAGCGTGCTATGACGGGAGTAGTCCTAGGATGGGTGACTGTGAGAATTCGAATTTTGGAAAATTTGGATTCTGTGTTCCTCACCCCCGTTACTGTGTTTTCGATCAGTATACGTATATATATACATGTATATATATATATATATATATATATATATATATATATATATATATATATATATATATATATATATAGGTATATAAGTGAGTTTTATAGGGTTTTGTGCTTTTGGATTTTTTCGTCGCGGAGAGTGAACGGCTTAACGGCGCGAATCGGAGTCCGAATCTGACGATCCAAAATGGTGAGTTCGATGTCTCGGCAGTGTTGAACGTGATGGCGTGATCCGCGTCGACATGCGACGAGCGGTTTGAGAGATCTTTCATCTTGATCTCCGAGAGGTTGTATGTCACATTTTTTTTTGGTTTCGCATTTTAGACCCTGTTCTCGCACCGTTTCGCGTGAGATTGCTTGTGGAGGGGTGTCTGGGCATTTTGTACCTGCTGTGAGGGACCGTGGTGTAATTTGTTTTGGTTAGAGGGCTAAATTGCATATTGTGCATTTTGGTATTTGTGTGTGTGAGTGGAGAGAGAGAGAGAACTTGTGCTTTCTCTTCTCCCTCAGCTCCCAGCTGAGTGCCACTCCCTCCTCTGCTCCTCTGCCCAGCTCCCTGTGCGCCGCCGACCGCCGACGACCTCTCCTGGCCGGCGGGGGAACTCCGGCAACTTTCTCTCTCTCTCTCTCCACTCACACACACAAATACCAAAATGCACAATATGCAATTTAGCCCTCCAACCAAAACAAATTACACCACGGTCCCTCACAGTAGGTACAAAATGCCCAGACACCCCTCCACAAGCAATCTCACGCGAAACAGTGCGAGAACAGGGTCTAAAATGCGAAACCAAAAAAAAACGTGACATACGACCTCTCGGCGATCAAGATGGAAGATCTCTCAAACCGCTCGTCGCATGTCGACGCGGATCACGCCATCGCATTCAGCACTGCCGAGACATCGATCTCACCATTTTGGATCGTCAGATTCGGACTCTGGTTCGCGCCGTTAAGCCGTTCACTCTCCGCGACGAAAAAATCCAAAAACACAAAACCCTATAAAACTCACTTATATACCTCTATATATATATATATATATATATATATATACCTGTATATATATACGTATACTGATCGAAAACACAGTAACGAGGGTGAGGAACACAGAATCCAAATTTTCCAAAATTCGAATTCTCACATCACTCCCACCTAACAAGAAGTTTCGTCCCCGAAACTTACTCACACACCGTCCGCGAACAACAGCGGACACCTCTCACGCAACGCAGACTTCAGCTCCTCAAGAAGTCTCGCGCTCCTCGCGACTCGTCCACAGCACTCTCACAAACAGAAAGCTCCGGTTCCCCAACTGCTTCACCTTGCGAGCCGAAACCTCAAAGGCACCTCACCGCAGCTGAGATCCTCCCTCAGCTGAACAATTGTCGGGCCGATCACACGACGCTCACCCACGTCAACCCAACAGTTCAGTGATCGACAACGACATTCATACAACGCCTCGCACGGTGCCAATCCAACGCTCGCCTGGAAGCTGTCGCTGAAGGCAAACTCCACCAAGGAAAGTATCTGAACCGATCCTCACCAAAAACCAAAACGCATGCCCGGAGCATAACCTCGAGAGTCCATAAGACTCATTCCGACTGCCCAACACTCTGAGGGTGGTAAACTGAGCTGAGGTTGAGCCTCGTCCCCAGTGCCTACTGCAAGCTCCTCCAGAACTGGGAAACAAAGCGAGGACTCCAATCCAAAACGATCGACACTGGCACTCCAAACAGCCCGACGAATTCATCCAAGTAGCGCTGCGCCAGTCGATCCTGAGACTAAAACGAGTGTACCGGTAGGGAGTGAGTTGTTTTCGTCAAACAGTCCACAAAACCCAGATCGCAACATGACCTCGCTGAGAACGAGGCAACCCGGTGACGAAAAAAATCCAAGGTGATCTGCTCCCACTTCCCTACTGGTACAAGCAACGGTCGAAGCTTCTCTGCTGGTCGCTAATGCACAGCCTTCACTTGCTGACAACCCAGTCACAGTGCCACAAGCTGAGCTACATCAAGAAACTCTGTCGCGAGTCGCGGTACATCTTCGTCCCTCCTGGACGAACGATGTACAGTGACTAGTGTGCCTCAGTCAAAAACTATCACCTCAAGTCCAGATGACAGGGCACACACCTCTGTCCTCGAAGGAAAACCAACGGCATGTAGCACGAAGTCACCATCTCTGTCCTGCTCGGCGTCTACTCGCACTCTCTGCAAGTGTGGATCCATCAGCTACCCACCGAAAATTCAATTCGTCAAGGTGGGTTGCACCTCCAAAGTCAACAACTACACGGTCGCACCAGGAGGTAAAACTCCAACTCAAGTCGACGAAACTCCACTACCAGCCGCTCCGTACAGGCAGTGTCTCCAAAGCTTGGAAGCGAACACCACTGCTGCTAACTCTAGATCGAGCGCCAGATAGATCTTCTTATAGTCCATCAACTAGCGCGAAGCACAAGCGATAACCTTCACATGCTTAACGAGCACGCACCCCAATCCTATCCAAGATGCATCGCAGGAGACCACAAAAACCTCACCAGACTGCAACGATGCTAAGATAGGGGCACAAGTCAAACAGTCCAACAGCTCCTAGAAGCTCATCTGACAAGCGGGAGTCTACGGAAACAACACGCCATTCCTCGACAGCTTACACAAAGGGGCGGCGATCTTGAGGAACCCTCAACAAATCGCCGAAAACAACTCGCCAAGCCGAGGAAACTCCTAAACTCCACCACAGAAGTCGGAACAGGCCAATCCACTACCAAGTCCTCCTTCCTTGGTTCCTCCACAAAACCAACCTACATCACGATGCGAACCAAGAAGGAAACTCCACAAATAGATCAGTATGCCGTCAAAGGAGACCACGACAAATTGATCCAAAATCTACATTCGGTTCATCAAATCCAAAAAGCTGCCGGGACGTTCGTCAAACAGAACGGCAAAACCGTGACCTCGTAAAGCCCGTAACGAGTCCGGAAGGCCGTCAGCGCAACGTCTTCGGCCCTGATCTTCGGTTGAAGATAACCTGGCTGCAGATCAAACTTCGAGAGAACCGAGGCTCCCTGGAGCCGGTCGAAGAGATCGAAGATCTGCGGTAGAGGGTACCAAAACAATACCGACAACTCGATAAGCTCGAATTCCCAAACAAACCCACAAAACCTTGCGAGTCCATCACTTAGGTGCACAGGGTCGCCAATCGCGAAACAAGCGATAAAATCACCAGCGATGCCAAACGTCAGACCCAAGTGGGCGGACACGCGCTCCAAACCAGGACTACACGAGAGTCACGGCGAAAACCCAGCACGCAAACACAGGCACAGAGACCTCGGGGCCAACAACCAGGCTCCCGTCATCCCGAAACTGAGCTAAAAGGCACCCAACTCAACCAGAGTCAAACCGATGGCAGTGATGGCAATTCAACTGCTCAAAACCACTCCGGGATCAGCTCAGGCTCACAACAAGATCAGGGATGACCACCACACAGCTTCCCACCAGACGACAACAAGAGAAGGCACCGACCCAATCCAGAAGGTCCCAAAAGGGATAGGGTATTTCATCCTAACTTTTGACACTACGTTGTCTGCAGCCAACGTACTTATCAAAAGAAAGCGAAATATCCCAAGATCAAAGGCCAACAACCAGTTGGCAACACCACAACGGTACCAGGTCAACCAACTCAAAAGCTGGACCGAAACACAGACGAGTCGCCGAATTAACAGGAAACAGCAAACCGACCCACAAAAACAAAGTCTGCCCTGAGCCCACTCCCTAGGAGTCTTCGACTTCCAACAACAAACCGTCGGCTACAGGCGACAAAGGGTCGTCAATCCACCCGAACCAAAACGAGGGAAGAACAAAACCAGCGTCGACTAACCAACGTCGCACGCGGTGAGACCTCCAACAAGAACCAGGAAGGTCTTGCGGCAGCACAAAAACCTACAAATGCCACCAGAAATCCCAAAACGCACCGATTTAGGCGTTAGGATAGCCACAAACCACGTAGGCACCAACAAAAACCCGACACTAAACAGTGTCCACTCTGTCTAGTACACGTCAGTTCGACGTAAGAACTAGCTAATGGTCGAAAGACCAACACTGACGATTCTATCAGCAAGACGTCAGAGGGGTAGGCTTCACCGCCCTACCCAACAAAATAGATGGAAAACACCCAAACTGCGGTCGAAACCGCTAACAACACTGTCTCCACAGAGACGCTCGCAGGGGCCCTCGTGCCCAAACAGAAAGTGGGGACAGGGCAAGAACAGCCCAACCACAACGCAGATCCACCAATTGACGTCAACAAGCCCACAAGGGCCACCACCTACCAACGAGTGGTTACGCAAAGGGAAAAAGCACCCTGCCACTTGGGATCTGTAAGACACTCCACCACCACTACCAGAAGGAGCACGAGCCTGCGAACCAGGGCAGATCAAAACTCAGGATATCCGCCCAGCGCGTTCAGATGCGGTCACTATCCCCCAACTATGGGGTCGGCATCCACGCGCGAAACAGCCGACGTAGTCGCTGTCGTCGTCACGGTCGTCGCACAACGGTGTGGGTGCCACAGGAGGGTCTGCAGTCATCGGGGTACTCGGCGAAGGAGTAGGAGGGGCTGGAGCGGCAGCTGCCGTAGCCTGTTGCAAAAACCACCGGAACAAGCCGGAACGTGCCGGAGAGGGTCGCCAGCTGACCCCTCGCCTCGGCCTCAACCACACAAGGTACGGTCCACACCAGGCTGTCCGCCTCCTGCCAGCTCCTCACTCGATCCTGCCGCAAAAGCCCAAAACAGAACACCAGCAGACAGCTCCGCAGGCGCACCCCCACCACCACGACCTGAACGAGGAGGTCAACCAAGACCACAAGCCGACTGCAAAACGCTGAAACCAGCGTAAGAGAAAAGGGGGTCGGCAACTTCCACAAAGCACAAGCCGAAAACAAACCCCTCGAACTCGCGCGCCTATATATCCTAGGTCCTCCTAGGGGTCAGCCTAACCAGTGGTTCAGTTACAAGTTGACGAATGAATGAGTGTTTGTTCCCTTTACGCTCTGATACCATCTTAATCTGTCACGCCCCGGGCTAGTTCTAGATGCGAAAAAACGTGCCAATTTTTTTTTTGAATGCCTAGCCCGCGCCACGTACAGACCCGCCACAAATACAGGGTCTACTGAACACACGGACAGAGCCTCCCCTGTATTTGCACGGCGTCCACGACATACAACAGGATCACAACCACCATTCATTCATCACAACAGCATAACAACACAACGAAAGATTCATACAGCTAACAGTCCTTAAACCTGTATGAATCTAAGCAAATCCTTAGGCGAAGGATGATGCGATGCACAAACAACAGTCATTCTAGAAAAACTGCTTCTTAACCAGAAGCTTTTTTTGAAACCCTAATTTCAATCATCCAAGAATCATTTGAAAGCTGTTCTCCACACGAGAATTCTCTTTTGAAATCACAAAAACCGAACAATCAGAAATCCATTTGAAAACTGTTTCCCACACGGAAACCTTTATTTCACGACGCTACCACGGGGGGTAGAAAGCCAAAATACTCGATAATCGAGACCATCTAAAAACGGGTATACAGCCAACTGGCCCAAGCATGCAATCATCGCGTAGTATAAAAATGGATCCACAGCACAAGCATGCTAGAATATATCCAACAAAATAACTGAACCACAAATCACATCTATCAAATAAGGGTAGGGTGATAACCAAATCTGGGAAAGTAGCCTCACAAGTCGGAACCTCTAGAGCTACTATCTAGGCGTGCCTCGCAGCGTCCCGACACTCACCACCCTGCTCACCTGAAAACAACAACGAGGGCGGGGGGTGAGAACATGTAAACATGTCTCCCCTCCTAGTGGGTACCGCAAGCCGACGAAGGCGAGGTGTACACACCGGCACGAGGGTCAATAAAAGCTAGATAAGGTATACAGTAGCACAAGTAAATATGAGGCTGACATATAACTGAAATAACTATGCTACTGTAAGCAACAAGTATATGCATCAAAGGAGATAACCACAAAGTAAACCCAATCATAGCCACTGGGATGAATCCATGGCACTGTCACACTGCTCAATCTAACGGCACCATCCTTCCCGACGCAATGCTCGGGGCTCACGGGTCGGTCGCAATACATGACCCTTTTCCGGAAAAGAACACCTCCAAACGGTGGATCAGACCGTGGTGTACGTGAAGTGCGAGAAGAGCTGTGACGATCGATGCAAATGCTCAATCCACAGAACGGCGACGAGCCGTGAAGCAACTGAATAAACCACAACGGGGATCGCTCGGAACAACGACGATCACTATCGACCAACTAGGTCGTCTCAAGAACCATGCAAGCCACAACTAGGATCGCTCGGAACAACAGGCGATCACTACCGACCAACTGGGTCGTCTCAAGAACCATGCAAGCCACAACTACTGTACTATCCAAGCATGCATATAAGTAGAGTCAACGGGAGTCAAGTGAACTAATAACTGAAATTGAAAGAAGGGATAGAAAGGTATCACCGTAGTCTACTGAACCGACTCTGGATTGAAGTACCCACCTGTCGAAAGATCAAGTCTAACACTGACGGCTCTCGGGAACCGCGATAGGACCTACGAAAGGCTCACAGGGTCAAGGTCCACCAAGTCGACGCTAAACACAAAGCTCTCACATTCCCAAAACCGACGGATCGCCCGGAAACCCACCGGGACGATCCCGAAACCATACTAAGCCCCACAGGGGTACCAATGGCCAAAACAAGTCCTCCGCTGTCCCCAAACACACCAAAACAAGGTGACCGGACAGCGAGCACAAACTCGGGGTGCCACAAATACAAACGCACCCGAAACGGCAAACCGGGTTCCCGAAAAGCGCCGAATTGGCACCGGAACCCCTCGTCGCTCATCCGCTGTCCTCGAAACTTCGGGACAGCGATGAGGAACAGCCAACAAGGCTAAATGACGAAGCCAAGTCGCCCGCAAAATCAGCGAGCAAGTCGCACAACAAGAAACATGCGTTTCGCCGATTATTTCATCGAAAAACGCGTCGAAAACGAATCCGAAACTCCGCGAAGGGCGAAGGGGTTGGACAACCAGTCCACAAGGCCCTAAGAACCAAGCCCTTGCTGCCCACAGTGTCGCAACATTTCCACAAAAGCCAAAGTCCAAAAACAAGCGACAAACATCAACATACAAGCAATAAACAAGGCCGCTAGAGCAAACCGTACGTCCGCACGACCTTCCGCAAGCACCAGCGGATAGGTAACGATGTCACGAAAACCATGCTCATAGTCCCACTGCGACAGGACTAGTCGCAAGCCGGGAAAACCCACAAAAATAGTGAGCGCGCGCACAAAAGCAAGCATAACTAAGGCCGTCCGAGCAAACCGTACATCCGCACGGCCTTCCGCAAACACCAACGGATAGGCAACGATGTAACGGAGGCCATGCTCACAGCCTCGCTGCGACAGGAACAGTCGCTGGCCCAGCAATTGCATAAAAATAGTGCCGCGAATACAAAAGAAGCTCAACAAGGCCAAGCAGCAAAGAAAATCCACCAAAATGGAAAACTAGGGTGAGCATGATGATCAGCGCGTCGCCGCGATCATCGTGCTCACCTTCCCGAGCTTCGGGAGGCAACAGAGAGCTCAAACCATGCATGCGGCCAAAAACCAAGCCAAAAAGCACCCTGGCCGGAGCAACTAGCTCCGGCCGGCTGCCGGCCGACATGCAGGCCGCGCGGCGGCCAAGGTTGGGTGCGGGGGACCCAAGGAGAAGGGGGCTTACCTCAGGTGGCGGCAGGAACCGACGGCGGCGGCGCGGGGAAGAATGAGGCTCTCGGGTTGGCAACCCGAGACTAGGGCACGGCGGCTTCGGCAATAAACGGCGACGGCGGCGGCTGACCCCCGGATGCCGGCGCACGGCAGCAGCGGCGATGGGAGGCAGCAGCAGCTCGGGTTGAGGGAGCTCAGCTCGCACAAGGCCAGCAACAGCAGCAGGGACGGCGCGGCGGCGCTGGCGGCGGCTCCCGGCGGCGGGGCTGATCGCCGGCAGTGGTGCCACCCCAGGGGAGCCTTGGGCGTGGGTTCACCCTGGGTGCCCACTGCTGGGAAGAAGAAGAAGGAAGAAGGAGAAGAAAAAGAGAAGATAAAGAGAGAGAGAAAGTTGCCGGAGTTCCCCCGCCGGCCAGGGGAGGTCGCCGGCGGTCGGCGGCGCATAGGGAGCTGGGCAGAGGAGCAGAGGAGGGAGTGGCACTCAGCTAGGAGCTGAGGGAGAAGAGAAAGCACAAGTTCTCTCAGGTACCGGTTCAACCAACTCAAAGCTGGACCAAAACACAGACGAGTCACCGAATTAACGGGAAACAGCAAACCGACCCACAAAAACAAAGTCTGCCCTGAGCCCATTCTCTAGGAGTCTTCGGCTTCCAACAACAAACCGATGGGTATAGGCGACAAAGGGTCGTCAACCACACGAACCAAAACGAAGAAAGAACAAAACCAGCGTCGACTAACCAACGTCGCACGCGGTGAGACCTCCAACAACAACCTGGAAGATCTCGCGACAGTACAAAAGCCTACTAATACCACCAGAAATCCCAGAACACACCAATTTGGGCGTTAGGATAGTCGCAAACCATGTAGGCACCAACAAAAACCCGACACCAATCAGTGTCCACTCCGTCTAGTACACGTCAGTTCGACGCAAGAACTAGCCAATGGTCGAAAGACCAACACTGACGATTCTAACGGCAATACGTCAGAGGGGTAGGCTTCACTGCCCTACCCAACAAAACAGAGGGGGAACACCCAAATTGCGGTCGAAACCGCTCACAACACCGTCTCCGTAGAGACACTCGCAGGGGCCCTCGTGCTCAACACGGAAAGTGGGGATAGGGCAAGAACAGCCCAAACCACAACACAGATCCACCAAGTGACGTCACCAAGCCCACAAGGGCCACCACCTGCCAACGAGTGGTTACGCAAAGGGGAAAAACACCCTGCCACTTGGGATCTGTCTAATACTCCACCACCACCACTAGAAGGAGCACGAGCCTGCGAACAAGGGCAGATCGAAACTCAGGAAATTCGCCCAGCGCGTTCAGATGCGGTCACCACCCCCAACTACGGGGTCGACATCCACGCGTGAAACAGCCGACGTAGTCGCTGTCGTCGTCACGGTCGTCGCACAACGGTATGGGTGCCACAGGAGGGTCTGCAGTCATCGGGGTACTCGGCGAAGGAGTAGGAGGGGCTGTAGCGGCAGTCGCTGTAGCCTGCTGCTGCAAAAACTATCGGAACAAGCCGGAACATGCCGGAGAGGGTCGCCAGCTGACCCCTCGCCTCGGCCTCAAGCACACAGGGTACGGTCCACACCAGGCTGTCCGCCTTCTGCCAGCTCCTCACTCGATCCTGCCGCAAAAGCCCGAAACAGAACACCAACAGACGGCTCCGCAGGCGCACACCCACCACCACGACCCGGACGAGGAGGTCTACCACAACCACAAGCCAACTGCAAAATGCAGAAACCAGCGCAAGAGAAAGGGGTCGGCAACTCCCACAAAACACAAGCCGAAAACAAACCCCTCGAACTCGCGCACCTATACATCTTAGGTCTTCCTATGGTTCAGCCTAACCAGTGGTTCAGTTACAAGTTAATGAATGAATGAGTGTTTGTTCCCTTTACGCTCTGATACCATCTTAATCTGTCACGCCCCGGGTTAGTTCTAAATGCAAAAAAACGTGCTAAATTTTTTTTTGAAAGCCTAGCCCGCGCCACGTACAGACCCGCCACAAATACAGGGTCCACTGTACACACAGACAGAGCCTCCCCTGTATTTTCACGGCGTACACAACAAACAACAGAATCACAACCACCATTCATTCACCACACAACAATCACCTCACAAACACAATTCATACAGCTAACCATCCTTAAACCTGTATGAATTAAGCAAATCCTTAGGCGAAGGATGATGCGATGCACAAGCAACAGTCATTCTAGAAAACTGCTTCTTACCCAGAAGCTTTTCTTTGAAATTCTAATCTCAAACATTGCAGGATCATTTGAAAGCTGTTCTCCACACGAGAACTCTCTTTTTAAATCACAAAAGCCGAACAATCGAAAAATCTATCACAAACATGAGCAAAAGCAATTGTGCAGTAAATTAGCAGTCTTGATTTGAGTAAATAAATAAACTATCAAAGTACATTTCAGGATCTTTAATGTTCAATTCAAAACACACTCGGCAAATGATCTCTACAAAAGTGCAATTTAAGACGGCCATAGTTACTGAGAACATCAAAGCAACTAGTGCAAAACTAGTGCAAGAGATGACCTTTCGAGAGTACAGTACTGCAATATAACATAGTTTTGCCATAAGTTCCTGCCGAGCGGAAGAGACCTGCAAGTAAACGTCTCCTTGAAGTCTGATTTCTTCGACGAAGTGAATATCGATGCATACACTTCCTTCGTGGCATTAGCCGGCGCGATATCCAGAGCCCTAAATCTCTTCTCATTACTATCTTTCTTCCCATTATCCAATACACCGCCTTTCTCATCGGCGGCATACTTCGTGCAGCTCAAGCAAGCGCTCGTTTTCTTCTCCTTCCTCTCCTTCAATCTTCTGCTTTCCTCCTCCATCATTCCCCTCAACAGCTTGACTTCCTTGGCGCTCTCGTTGATCGCAATCTTATCCGAATCCGACAACTCCTTATGGCAAACCAAGCAAGTGTCGACTTCACCTCTTTTAGAGCCTTCGCACTCAATACGTGCCCGCAACCCCTGACCACAAAGAAGCTATACTTCCTGTTGAATTCGAGACCGGTGACTGGGCACAGGAGTTTAGTTTCGGCATCGGCGGCGGCACCCGGAATCGGATCGAGGTGGATGGGGATGAGGTCCTTGAGCCCGCGGATGTGCTTGAACTCCTTGGGGAGCTTCTTGTGGAGAAGCGCTTCTATGAGGGCCTCCTTGTTGAAGAGGTTGCCGAGGCCATCGACCACCGCGGGGTGGCCGAGGGGCTCGCCGGAAACCCCTTGGAGAGGCGAGTCTCGTTGGGGTCGACCTTATCAGGCTTCTTCGTGGCGTACATGTTGAGGTAGCAGTCGCGGGACGCGGCGCCGGTGGCGCCGCCATCGCCGCCCGCTGCCGAGGCGGAGGCGGAGGGTGAGGTCGAGGACATCGCCGGCTGTGGCGGCAGCGGAGGCAAGGGTTGGGGAGTCGGGGAGGGGCTTCCCATTGAGGGAGAAGTAGAGGAAGTCGAGGGCTAGGGTTTGCGGGAGGAGGAGGGAGAGCTTGAGGCGGCGGAGGGTGAGGTCGGGGAAGAGGGTGAGGGCGCGGGAGGGGATGGAGAGGTCGGGGGTCGGACGAGGACATGGACGGGGGTTAGGGTTTCGGCCATGGCTAGGGTTTCATTTTCGTTCGATCGGGGGAGAGGCAGGGCGAAGGAGACGAAGAAGAAGGGGAAGCAGTTACACGTCACCGAGACGGTGACGGGATCTCTTATATACTATACATCGAATATGGAGTCGGGTGGGAACTGCCACAAACCGCAGAAGAGATTCGGAGTCAAAACCGGATCGGGTCGGGTTCGTTTCGGATCTATCCGTGGCTTCTAAGTATTGGGGCAAAATTATAGAAGGACCATATGGTCGATATTACAATTTATATGGACTAAATGCAAAAAAGGATCACGTTGAGATTCGTGCGGATCCCGCATTCAATATCAACGTTCCAATACGTTTCGTTCTCCGGCTTCTTCTCCGATCGCACTCTGCGCTTTGGACCCTAAAACCCTAATGGAGAAACACTAGAGAGAGAGAGAGAGCGCGCGCCATGGGCGACTCCAAGAAGCGCGTCCCCCACGTGCCATGGATGCGAAAACCCCGTCGACATCGATCTCTTTGACGAGCGTCCCCTCTCGCTTCTTCCTCATCTCGATTGCAGGTGCTCTTCTCCGCCACTTTTTTTTTACATGTACTTTTTACCTGAATTTTTTTGTTAACTTGACGAGATTCTATGAGTTTTGTGAGATGTAGCCGAATACTGTTCTTTTTAGGTTTTTTGTGTAGTTTATACAAATAAGTTTGTTTTATTGTGTTGAATTTGGCTTCGTGTGCATCGATTGGAGGTAATTTACAAAGCAGGATATGAAGTTCATACCTACATTGGTTTGATTTATAGAATTTTTGTCCAATACGTATGTGATCAACTGATTTGCTCTTATTATAAGAGTATATATCAATTTGTTCAAGTAGATGATAGAGTTCTAATAAGGCTTTTGTTTGTAGTTTCCTATTTTTAGCGAAATTGTTTTGTGACCAAGTAATTTTGCATATATGCGTGCAAAATCGTATGTTTTGTAGTAGCGTTAGCTGATGTTTGCTCATTGGAAGTGTTTGTATCACGTTGCTTTGAAGTAATGAGTTTTGTATTCTTTGAAGCTTATCTTTTGTGCATCTAGGTTGGAGGCGGCTTTGCGGAAGATGAATATCAAATCGCTTTTCCTGTGCAAGTAGTGGTGTGGCAAGAAACGATTGGGCATGGTGCTTTTGAGCGAGATATTTGTGTCAACTCTCTGACAGGAAGTGGCTAGACTCTATCTTATGCCTTGCCCATCGTGCAAGCGGTAGCATCTCTGAAAATAAGATGCCTACGTGCGTTAGTAGTTTTGCCTACGCGAGACTTAGCCTTGCAGGTTGGTATGGGGTTATTTGGTTCTTCCTTTGGGGGAAGGATTTCACTAACAGTTTACACATTTATTCTCCCAAGAGAAAAAGGAAAAAAATTTGCGATCTTTTCTTTCAAAATTGGCAGTGGCTTTTATCTCTTACTTTCTTGGTTATGCCTTTTTTGGTTTTTGTTATTGCCAATTTAATTTCAGTGAGGCCCAATGTTCAAAATGGAAACATCAAGTTTGGCAATTCCAGATGTTTTTGTTCAGAAGTCAGTGATATGTTAATAACGAAGTTTAATTGTAAGTTTTCCTGCTCCTGTCCAGGTTAAAGAAGTTTTTGATGCTATTGCGCCTGCCGTGGGTTTACGTGTGGGCTCAGCAGTGGGCCAAACATCAATTGCAGATTGAAATTTCGGAACTTATTGAAAGGCCTAACTTAGAGATGCATGCAACTCTTGATCCCGAGTATATACAAATGCAACCACGGACTTCAGTGGATATATTAGTGGCTACCCCAGGAAGGCTGATGGACCATATTAACATGACAAAGGGTTTTAGTCTGGAGCATCTTCGCTATCTGGTAATTCGTCTTCTCGACTAAGGATTTAAGCGCATGGCATGAGGTCGTGCCGGCAAGTTGCTGGCACGGTACGGCAAGCTGCATGCTCGTGCCAGTGCGTGCCTATCGAAAAAATACATGTGTGCCAACAAACTATGACATGAAGTATGGCACCAATATATTTAAATTGTTTATTTTACATGTTTATCATTCTTTTTCGCTTGGTTGAGGGAACTACTTGCTAATTTTACAGAAAAGAGGGTTTGAACCATGCCATTGACACGGGGTTGTACCGTGCCAATGTCTTGTTTGCATTGTACAATATATTGGGCACGGCCCGTGCCAATTGGCGTTCAAATCCTTGTTCTCGACCATTGGTTCTTGGATGTGGTGCACAACATAAGCCGTATGCCTGCTAGTGACATGCTGCCCATCCCATTTCTTCCATTTCATAAGATGAATTATTGTTGTTTTTCAATATCTTCTATTTGTAATCTCAGGTTGTTGATGAAACAGACTGATTGTTAAGAGAGGCCTATCAGTCCTGGCTGCCAATCGTCATTCAACTTACTTGCTCGACTGATCAAGAAATGCTCAGCAATGAAACTGTTGCCCCCGCTTTTCTTGGTTCCTTAATTACCATTAGGAGATCGTAAGTTTCTGTCTCTTCCTCTCTCTGTTGGTTAAAGCTTCATTGGAAACTGGTATTTGGAAAATCGGATAAATCCTCTAGTTGTTTCTACTTTTGGCGTATAGAGGTGTCGAACGGGGTTTTAAAGGTAAACGTTACCCAAGGCTAGTGAAAATGATTTTGTCTGCTACATTGACTCAAGATCCTAGCAAGCTTTCTCAACTTGACTTGCATCATCCTTTATTGTTGACAAGCGGAAATAAGTGCTACAGACTACTTGAATTACTGGAATCTTATAAGCTGGTAAGCTTTCTTCACAATTTATACACGAAGCTATCCATGTATTTATTGTAGCAAGTCACTGTTGTTTTATATGTAAAAGATGTCCTTTTCCACTGCTTATAGGATTTTTTTGCATTAAGTTATCTGACATAAAAGATGAGCCATTTACTGTATTTGGTATCCCTGCAGATTTGTAATTCAAAACTCAAGCCATTGTACTTAGTTGCTCTGCTTCAAGAGTTGAAAGAGGAGAAATGCATAGTTTTTACATCGCGTGTCGAATCAACTCACAGGCTGAGCACTTTGTTAAAGTTCCTTGGAGAATTACCATTTCAATTTAGTGAATATTCACGCCTGCAGCGTCAATCTGTTCGGAGGTGAGCATCTATAGTTTCCTAACTTAATAGAGTTATTGTTGGTTTATCTGTTTGTGTCACTTTTGTTAAATTCAACTATTTAATTTATGGTACCTTTTTGTTTTATTATTTTTCCGCTCATTTTCTGAATTGTGTATCTAACACTGTATGCTGTTAATATTTTTCTGTTGTTAGAGTGTTTTCTGCATAAGCTTCACTGTCTTTTTGTGTTACGTTGTCTGGAGTTCTTGCCCAAATGAAGTCGTGGCAATGTAAGGTAGCTATGATTCTTGTTAAATGCCGTGTCCACTATTGGAAGGGAGAGGGAAATACCTAACTAACATTCTTTTTAAAATGATTTACTTCTGTTTTCTTGCTTGCGCAGCAAAACATTGAAGGCCTTTAGAGAAGGGAAGTTAGAAGTGCTTATTGCAACAGATGCAATGACTCGAGGGATGGATGTCGAAGGGACAAGAAATGTCATAAATTATGATGTGCTGCCGTATGTTAAGAGATACATACACCGAGCAGGCCGCACTGCAAGAGCAGGAAAGTCCGGTCGCTGCTTTACTCTGCTAAGAAAACATGAAGTAAGTCTATTTTCCTTCAAATAACCTACTCATACTTGCGATTGTTACTTTAAGTAGCTCTATAGTCTATTCTAGTTCAAATGATAAAGAAACTTGTAATTTTTTGAAAATACAGTTTTTCTGATAGTAGCATTCTCTAGTTGAGTGTTGCTTTTCATTATTTAGTGCTCTTAGTCGTTTTAAATATGTGTACTACACATTATATGCTTTAAATTTCTCTGCTTAATTAAGCCTCATAAATGCATATGCAATTAAGTTTCGTGGCTCCTTCACACTAAAGACAACTTCACAAAGGGCGCAGTTTAAAGTCTCACTTCCAACATTTTTTTTTTTCGAGCTTCTCTTCTGCATTTATTCTGCAGAATATTTTTTAAGAGTTTAATTAACAATTTAATTTCTTTTATGCATCTATTTCCTAAAATAGTATAAATTTTAAATTTTGAATTTTAAATTTCAAATTCTTATTTTGATTTGGGTTTAGATTTTAAATTTAATTCAAATATTAATTGTAAATCTTAAATTTTATATTTGAATTTTAAAGTTTCAAAATTTAATTTGAAATTTTAAAATTTATAATTTTATTTTAATTTTAATTTTTAAATATCAAATCTCAAATTTTAAATTCTTAACTTAAAATTCAAGGTAAAATTTAGATTTTAAGAGTTTAAAATTTAAAATTTAAAATTTTAAAACTTAAAGTTTAAAATTATACGCTATAATTTTTAAATTCCAAATATTTAATTCTCAAAATTTAAAATCAAATTTTTAATTTTTAATTTTAAATATCAAATTTTAAGTATTTAATTTTAAATATTAAATTAAAATATGATTCAACTCACAAATTCAAATTATGAATTCAGATTTGAATAAGCGATCTAATTTTTGTGTTGAACTTTTATTTTAGAATTTAATTTCAATTATGAGTTATAACTTAAACTTTAACTTTAAATTGTAAGTTTAATTTATATTATAAATTCTAATTATAAACTCATCTCAGATTTAAGTTTAAATTTAAATTTTAAAATTCACTATTCAATTCTAAATATAAATGGAAATTTAAAATTTTAATTTAAATTGCGAGTATAAGTTATTTGTTTATGTTTTTACTTTTTTTATATATAATTGAAGAATCAAAATTATAAAATTAGAAATTTTTTATATTTTTACTTTAGGGCGCGTTTGGTTCGAGTTATGTAATATTACAGAATATTTCGATATATTCAGGTATCTTGGATTTCTAAATGAGATTACTACTGATGCTGCATTAGCGCGTTTGGTTTAATGCAGTAATATAATGCTGGATTGCAGTATTTATAGCATTACTATATTTGGCTCAGCTTATAAAATTCAGTAATCTTGACAATAAAGTGTAGTCTATTCCAAAATTGACCTTAGCCATATTTGGCAAACTTTTTTTTACTGTTTACAAATAATATTTTTTTACTAAATTTTATTTTAAATAATTTAAATTTTGAATTTAAATTTTTTAAAATTTTAAATTTTAAATTTTAAATTTGAACAAAAATATAAAAATATAAAATTTTAATTTAAAATATAAATATGAAATTTATAAATTTTTAAAATTTAAATATAAATTTAAAATTTAAAATCTAAATTTAAAATTTAGAATTTAAAATACAAATTTGAATTTAAAAATTAAAATTTAAAAATTAAAATTTAAAATTTTAGATTTAAATTTTAAATTTTAAATTTTAAAATTTTAAATTTAAATTTAAATTTAAATTTTAAAATTAAAAATTAAAAAATTAAAAATTAAAAATTAAATTTGAAATTTGAAGTTTAAAAGTTTAAAATTTAAAATTTAAAATTTAAAATTTAAAATTTAAACTTTGACAATTCAAAATTTTAAATTTAAAATTTTAAAATGACGTATTGAAAGGGTTTCGGGAGTTGGAGTGGTATACTCGTAATTTTATATAACATACAAGATTACCCGCCTTCAGTAATTCAAGATACACACCCCTCCCTCGGTAATATTTTTGGTGTAATCTTACACCTTTTGTAATGTTGCAATACCGAACAGATTATATACCGGATGAATCAAATGCAGTAATCCTGGCAGGATGTTCTTTTTTTCCCTATACAAGCTAGTTTTGGTCCAAACTAAACCCTCTTCCTTTATGGCAAAATGCAAGTGCAGAACGCAAAACAAAGAGTAGTTTGCCAACGTGTATTGTCTACTAACCTCACCATCATTAATTGCATATGCCACACAGTAATGTTCCTGAGGAAAGGAGTGAATTAAATTTCATGATAAAGTTAAAACGATAGAAGTAAAAACTGCCAGCAACATGTATTGGCCTTTAGTATTGTACTAGTGCAGAACCCGCGCTTCACTGCGGGTAGATAGTATTTCAATTTATTCAAAAATTTTAGATTAAAAAGATTATAATCAAAGAGAAAAAAAATTACTAAAACTTTATTCTAATAACTTTATTTTAAATTCAATCAAACTAAATATTTTTAGTATCTATTTTATAATTATGTTTTCTAACTAAAAGATTAATGTTGGAGTATTTATTTATTTCAAATTACCGAAGAGGTGAAGGTATGTATATAAACATTATATATATATATATTAATTGTGAAAACTATAATAAGTGTAGTACAATTAGTTATAATTGTATAGTACTACAAATATAATCAAAGAATTTTTTTTTTAATTTGAACCATCAATATAATATAAAATATTATGAAGACTTAGTAGTTTTTCTTTTTTTCTAGCAAACGAAATAGTAAAATACATACTGTATACATAAAATGATCCTTTTTTTTTTTAAAATCAAACGGCTAGAAGACACTTATGTAAATAATTTAAAATTCATAGGAAAAAATAAAAGTTATTTTTTTTAAGTTGCGAATAGACCTCACCATTTTTTATTTAACATAAAATATGGTAATTAAAAAAATGTTAAGGGGTACATTTTGATGAAAGCAAATAAAAAACACTCCACCCATCTTTTGTTCTTTCTTGCGCATGAAGCAAGTGTTGGTCGTGCATTTCAATATTTGACTCTGGGCGAAAACGACGGGGAACACGGCGGTGGTGCCGTCGGCTTGGGTGGCGAAGATAGTGTGCGCGGCAGCGACGGCGTCTTGGTTAGGAGGCTCGGGCGGTGGGCACAGCGGTGGCGGTGGCTTCAGCGACGACGGCCACGGGTGCGGCAGCGGGCGCGGTTGGCTTGGGCGGCTACCAACGACGTCGGCAGCGGCTCGGACGACAATGGCGGGGGACGCGGCAACACACGGCGTCGGCTTGGGTGGCTTCAGCGACGACAGCGGACCGAAAATGGAGCAAGAGAACAGCCCCCTTTTTTAATTTAATTTTCTTATTTTTATTTTGTTTATTTATTTTTTCTTATATCTTTCTCTCCTTCTTCTACTTTTTTCTTCTACTTTTCTCCTCTTTTTTTTCTTTTTTCTTATTACTTCTTCCTCACAGTGTATACTTTTTTAAATTTTATTCACAGTATTATCTGTGGCATTCGCTTAATATAGCCGAAGCCTGTGAGAATTCGAATTTTTGGAAAATTTGGATTCTGTGTTCCTCACCCCCGTTGCTGTGTTTTCGATCTGTATACGTATATATATATATATAGATATATATATATATATATATATATAGGTATATAAGTGAGTTTTATAGGGTTTTAGTGTTTTTGGATTTTTGTCGCGGAGAGAAAACGGCTTAACGGCGCGAACCGGAGTCCGAATCTGACGAACCAAAATGGTGAGTTCGATGTCTCGGCAGTGCTGAACGCGATGGCGCGATCCGTTTCGACATGCGGCGAACGGTTTGAGAGATATTCCATCTTCTTCGCCGAGGGGTCGAATGTCACTTTCGTTGTTTTCGCGATTTAGACCCTGTTCTCGCACCGTTTCGCGTGAGATCGCTTGTGGAGGGGTGTCTGGGCATTTTATTCCTGCTGTGAGGGACTGAGGAGCAGATAGTGGAGTTTGGAGGGCTTATTTGCAATTGTGAAAGGGGTTTATGTGTATTTGTGTGTGTTGGTGTGAGCTGGTTGGAAACCACTCTCTCTATCTCCCTCTCTCCCCTCAGCCTCCCCAGAGGTGAGCCCGAGCTCCCCCTGCCTCTCAACCTCCTCCCCGAGCAGCTCCGACCGCCGCCGGCCACCCCCTGGCCGGAGCTTCCCCGGCCACCTCTCTCTCCTTTTTCTCCTTCTCCTTCTTTCCATTCTCCTTCCCTGCGGTGTGCACCCAGGGGAAACCCATGCATGGGCTTCCCCTGAGGTGGCACACCTTCCGGAGTGGTGCGCCGCCGCCGGGAGCCGCCGCCGTGGGCTGCCGGAGCTGCTGCGGCCCTTGCTGAGTGAGCTGCGGGCCGAGCTTGGTGGGGCCGCGCCGCCGCCGCCTCCCGACGCTGGCAAGGGTGAGCATCGTCACCCTTGGGACCTCCGCTGCCGGAGCTTCCCTCCCCGGCCGTCGCCTTGCCGCCGGAACGCCGCCGGAGCCGCCGCTTGCTCGGAGGAGGCAGCTAGGGCTGAAGCTTCTCACCTTGCTCCGCCGCCGCCGCCCCGCCACTGTTTTTGTCGCGGTCACCTCCCAGCCGACGGCCGGCGACCTCCTCTTGCCGGTGCTCGCGTCGCCGCCGGCCGCCGTCGCCGTTTGTTGCCGGAGCCGCCGTGCCCTAGCCTCGGGTTGCCAACCCGAGAGCTCTCTTCTTCCCCGCGCCGCCGCCGCCGCTCCCCGCCGCTGCCTGAGGTGAGCCCCCTTCTCCTTGGGTCCCCCGCACTCACCCCTGGCCGCCGCCGGCCTTGCATGTCGGCCGGCAGCCGGCCGGAGCTTGCTGCTCCGGCCAGGGGTCTTTTTTGTGGTGTTTTGGTTTTGCGCGCTTGTTTGAGCTCTTTGTTGCCTCCCGAAGCTCAGGAAGGTGAGCACGATGATCGCGGCGATGCGCTGATCATCATGCTCACCCTAATTTTCCATTTTGGTGGATTATTTTTGCTGTTTGGCCTTGTTGAGCTTCTTTTGTATTGGCGGCACTGTTTTTATGCAATAGCTGGGCCAGCGACTGTTCCTGTCGCAGCGAGGCTGTGAGCATGGCCTCCGTTACGTCGTTGCCTATCCGCTGGTGCTTGCGGAAGGCCGTGCGGATGTACGGTTTGCTCACACGACTTTAGTTATCCTTGCTTTTGTGTGCGCGCTCACTGTTTTTGTGGGTTTTCCCGGCTTGCGACTAATCCTGTCGTAGTGGGACTGTGAGCACGGTGTCCGTGACGTCGTAACCTATCCGCTGGTGCTTGCGGAAGGTCGTGCGGACGTACGGTTTGCTTTAGTGGCTCCGTTTATTGCTTGTTTGTATGGAATTGTTGCTTGATTGTGGACTTTGGCTTTTGTGGCAGCGTTGCGACGCTGTGGGCAGCAAGGGCTTGGTTCTTAGGGCCCTGTGGACTGGTTGTCCAACCCCTTCGCCCTTCGCGGAGTTTCGGATTCGTTTCCGACGCGTTTTTCGATGAAATAATCGGCGAAACGCGCGTTTCTTGTTGTCCGACTTGCTCGCTGATTTTGCGGGCAACTTGGCTTCATCATTTAGCCTTGTTGGCTGTTCCTCATCGCTGTCCCGAAGTTCCGAGGACAGCGGATGAGCGACGAGGGGTCCCGGTGCCAATTCGGCGCTTTTCGGAAACCCGGTTTGCCGTTTCAGGTGCGTTTGTGTTTGTGGCACCCCGAGTTTGTGCTCGCTGTCTGGTCACCTTGTTTTGGTGTGTTTGGGGACAGCGGAGGACTTGTTTTGGCCATTGGTACCCCTGTGGGGCTTAGTATGGTTTCGGGATCGTCCCGGTGGGTTTCCGGGCGATCCGTTGGTTTCGGGATGTGAGAGCTTTGTGTTTAGCGTCGACTTGGTGGACCTTGACCCTGTGAGTCTTTCGTAGGTCCTGTCGCGGTTCCCGAGAGCCGTCGGTGTTAGGCTTGATCTTTCGGCAGGTGGGTACTTCGATCCGGAGTCGGTTCAGTGGACTACGGTGATACCTTTCTATCCCTTCTTTGCATTTCAGTTATTAGTTCACTTGACTCCCGTTGACTCTACTTATATGCGTGCTTGGATAGTAGAGTAGTTGTGGTTTGCATGGTTCTTGAGACGACCCAGTTGGTCGGTGGTGATCGCCTGTTGTTCCGAGCGATCCTAGTTGTGGTTTGCATGATTCTTGAGACGACCTAGTTGGTCGATAGTGATCGCCGTTGTTCCGAGCGATCCTCGTTGTGGTTTATTCAGTTGCTTCACGGCTCATTGCCGTTCTGTGGATTGAGCATTTGCATCGATCGTCACAGCTCTTCTCGCACTTCACGTACACCGCGGTCTGATCCACCGTTGGAGGTGTTCTTTTCCGGAAAAGGGTCGTGGATTTCTACCGACCCGTGAGCCCCGAGCATTGCGTCGGGATGGATGGTGCCGTTGGTTGAGCATTGTGACAGCACCCGGGGAGCGTCCCGGTGGCTATAGATTGGGTTTACTTGTGGTTTTCCCTTTGATGCATACTAGTTGTTTACAGTAGCATAGTCATTTCAGTTGTATATTAGCCTCATATATTTACTTGTGCTACTGTTTACCATATCTATCTTTTGTTGACCCTCGTGCCGGTGTGTACACCTCGCCTTCGTCGGCTTGCGGTACCCACTGGGAGGGGAGACATGTGTACATGTTCTCACCCCCCCACCCCCGTTGCAGGTTTCAGGTGAGCAGGGTGGTGAGTGTCGGGACGCTGCGAGGCACGCCTAGATAGTAGCTCTAGAGGTTCCGACTCGTGAGGCTACTTCCCCAGATTTGGTTATCACCCTACCTTCGCCTATTAGATGTGATTGTGGTTCAGTTATTTTGTGGGCTTACTCTAGCATGCTTATGTGTTGTGAATTTACTCCTTATGTTTATGTAACGATAGCATGCTTGGATTGATTGGTTGTATCCTCGTTTTCCAGTCGTTTCATTTATCGAGCATTTTGGTTTTCTACCCCTCGTGGTAGCGTCGTAAAACAAGGTTTCCGTGTGGGAAACGGTTTTCAAATGGATTTCTGATTGCTCGGTTTTGTGATTTTCAAAAAGAGAGTTCTCGTGTGGAGAACAGTTTTCCAATGATTCTTGAATGTTTGAAATTAGGGTTTCAAATAAAGCTTCTGGGTAAGGAGCAGCTTTCTAGAATGATTGTTGCTTGTGCATTGCATCATCCTTTGCTTAAGGATTTGCTTAGATTCATACAGGTTTAAGGACTGTTAGCTGTATGGATCTCTTGTTGTGTTGTTGCGCTGTTGGAAAGAATGAATGGTGGTTGTGATCCTGTTGTATGTTTGTTGACGCCGTGCAAATACAGGGGAGGTTCTGTCCGTGTGTACAGTGGACCCTGTATTTGTGGCGGGTCTGTACGTGGCGCGGGCTAGGCTTTCAAAAAAAAAAAATTTAGCACGTTTTTCCGCATCTAGAACTAGCCCGGGGCGTGACAGATTAAGATGGTATCAGAGCGTAAAGGGAACAAACACTCATTCATTCATCAACTTGTAACTGAACCACTGGTTAGGCTGACCCCTAGGAGGACCTAGGATGTTTAGGCGCGCGAGTTCGAGGGGTTTGTTTTCGGCTTGTATTTTGTGGGAGTTGCCTACCCCCTTTCTCTTGCGCTGGTTTCTGCATCTTGCAGTTGGCTTGTGGTCGTGCTAGACCTCCTCGTCCGGGTCGTGGTGGTGGGCGTGCGCCTGCGGAGCTATCTGCTGGTTTTCTGTTTCGGGCTGTTGTGGCTGGTTCGAGTGAGGAGCTGGCAGGAGGCGGACAGCCTGGTGTGGACCGTACCCTGTGTGCTTGGGGCCGAGGCGAGTGGTCAGCTGGTGACCCTCTCCGGCATGTTCCGGCTTGTTCCGGTGGTTTTGCAACAGGCTACGGCAGCTGCCGCTCCAGCCCCTCCTACTCCGCCGTGTACCCCGATGACTGCAGACCCTCCTGTGGCACCCACACCGTTGTGCGACGATCGTGACGACGACAGCGACTTCGTCGGCTGTTTCGCGCGTGGACGCCGACCCCGTGCTTGGGGGTGGTGGCCACTTCTGAGCGTGTTTGGGCGGATCTCCTGAGCTTTGATCTGCCTTGGTTCTCAGGCTCGTGCTCCTTCTGGTAGTGGTGGTGGAGTACTAGACAGATCCCAAGTGGCAGGGTGTTTTCCCCTTCGTGTAACCACTCGTTGGTGGGTGGTGGCCCTGGTGGGCTTGGTGACGTCACTTGGCGGATCTGCGTTGTTGTAGGGCTATTCTTGCCCTGTCCCCACGTTCCGTGTTGAGCACGTGGGCCTCTGCGGGCGTCTCTACGGAGACGGTTTGTTGAGCGGTTTCGACCGCAGTTTGGGTGTTTTCCCCACTGTTTTGTTGGGTAGGGCAGTGAAGCCTACCCCTCTGACGTTTTGCTGGTGGTATCGTCAGTGTTGGTCTTTTGACCATTGGCTAGTTCTGGCGTCGAACTGACGTGTGCTAGACTGAGTGGACACTGTTGGGTGTCGGGTTTCTGTTGGTGCCTCTGTGGTTTGCGGCTATCCTAACGCCTAAATTGGTGTGTTTTGGGATTCCGGGTGGTTTTTGTAAGTTCCCGTGTTGCCGCGAGATCCTCCAGGTTCTTGTTGGAGATCTCACCGCGTTCGACGTTGGTTAGTCGACGCTGGTTTTGTTCTGCCTCCGGTTTGGTTCGTGTGGTTGACGACCCGTTGTCGCCTGTAGCCGTCGGTTCGTTGTGGGAAACCGGTGACTCCTAGGGAGTCGGCTCAAGGCAGACTTTGTTTTGTGGGTCGGTTCGCTGTTCCCGTTAATTCGGTGACTCGTCTGTGACTTTGGTCCAGCTTTGGAGTTGTTTGACCTGGTACCGTTGTGGTGTTGCCAACTGGTTGTTGGCTTTGACCTTGGGATATTTCGTCCTCTTTTGATAAGTACGTTGGCTGCAGACAACGTAGTGTCGAAAGTTAGAACGAAATACCCTATCCCTTCTTGGGGACCTTCTGGATTGGGTCGGTGCTTTCCCGTGCAAGACTTTTTCTCGTTCTTGGCCGTCTTGCGGAAAGCTGTGTGTTGGTCATCCCCGTTCTAGTGGTGAACCTTGAGCTAATCCTGGCGTGGTTTTGCGCAGTTGATTTGCCATCACTGCCGTTGGTTTGACTCCGGTTGAGTCAGGGTGCCCTTTTAGCTCGGTTTCGGGATGACGGGAGCCTGGCTGTTGGCTCCGAGGTCCCTGTGCCTGCGTTTGCGTGCTGGGTTTTCGCCGCGACTCTCGTGTAGTCCTGGTTCGGAGCGCGTGTCCGCCCACTTGGGTCTGATGTTCGGCGTCGCTGGTGTTTTTATCGCTGGTTGCGATTGGCATCCCTGTACACTTGAGTGTTGGACTCGCAAGGTTTCGTGGGTTTGTTTGGGAATTCGAGCTTATCGAGTTGTCGGTGTTGTTTTGGTACCCTCTACCGCAGATCTACGATCTCTTCGACCGGCTCCAGGGAGCCTCGGTTCTCTCGAAGTTTGATCTGCAGCTAGGTTATCTTCAGCTGAGGGTCAAGGCCGTGGACGTTGCGTTAACGGCCATCCGGACTCGTTGTGGGCTTTACGAGGTCACGGTTATGCCGTATGGTTTGGCGAACGTCCCGGCAGCTGGGTGGTTTTGTTGAACTGGGTTTTCGACAGTTCTTGAATCAATTGGTCGTGGTCTCCTTTGACGACATACTGATCTCTTTGAGGAGTTTCCCTTCTTGGTTCGCATCGTGACGTGGGTTGGTTTTGTGGAGGAACCAAGGAAGGAGGACTCTATAGTGGTTTGGCCAATTCCGACTTCTGTGGCAGAGAGTAGGAGCTTCCTCGGCTTGGGCGTTGTTGCCGGCGTTTTGTTGAGGGTTCTTCTCAAGATCGCCGCCCCTTTGGGTAAGCTGTCGAGGTAAGGCGCGTTGTTTCTCTAGACTCCCGCTCGTCTGTTGAGCGCCTAGGAGCCGATGGACTGTTTGACCCGTGCCCCTACCTTAGCATTGTCGCAGCCTGGTGAGATTGTTGCGGTCTTCTGCGATGCATCTTGGATGGGTCTGGGGTGCGTGCTCATTCTGCATGTGGAGGTTATCGCTTGTGCTCCGCGCTAGTTAATGGACTGTGAGAAGATCTATCTAGCGCTCGACCTTGGGTTAGCAGTAGTGGTGTTCGCTCTCGAGTTTTGAGACTGCACCTTGTGGAGCTACCGCTTAGTTGTTGCCTTTGGAGGTGCAACTCACCTTGACGGATCTGTTTTTCGGTGGGCAACCGATGGATCCGCACTGGTAGAGAGTGCGGGCAGGACAGAGAAGGTGACTTCGTGCTACATGCGGTTGGTTTTCCTTCGAGGACGGAGGTGTGTGCCCAGTGTTTGGGATTTGAGGTGAGAGTTTTGACTGAGGCATACCGGTCGCCGCACATCGTTCATCCTAGAGGGACGAAGATGTACTGCGACTCGAGACAGATTTTCTGGATGTAGCTCGGCATGTGGCACTGTGACTGGTTTGTCAGCAGGTGAAGGCTGAGCATCAGCGACCAGCAGAGAAGCTTCGACCGTTGCCTGTACCTGTATGGAAGTGGGAGTAGTTTTCCATGGTTTTTTTTTTCGTCACCGGGTTGCCTCGTTCTCAGCGAGATCATGTTGCGATCTGGGTCTTTGTGGACGGATTGACGAAAGCAGCTCACTTCCTACCGGTACACTCGATTTAGTCTCGGGATCGACTGGCGCAGCTCTACTTGGATGAGATCGTCAGGCTTTTTGGAGTGCCAGTGTCGATCGTTTGGATTGGAGTCCTCGCTTCGTTTCCCAATTCTGGAGGAGCTTGCAGTAGGCACTGGGGACGAGGCTCGACCTCAGCTCAGTTTACCACCCTCAGAGTGTTGGGCAGTCGGAGTGAGTCTTCTGGATTCTCGAGGTTATGCTCCGGGCATGCGTTTTGGATTTTGGTGAGGGTTAGTTCAGATGCTTTTTCTCGGTGGAGTTTGCCTACAGCGACAGCTTCCAGGCGAGCGTTGGATTGGCACCGTGCGAAGCGTTGTATGGACGTCGTTGTCGATCACTGAACTGCTGGGTTGACTTGGGTGAGCGTCGTGTGATCGGCCCGACAACGGTTCAGCTGAGGGAGGATCTCAGCTGCGGTGTGGTGCCTTTGAGGTTTTTGGCTCGCAAAGTGAAGCAGTTGGAACTGGAGCTTCCTATTTGCGAGAGTGCTGTGGACGAGTCGCGAGGAGCGCGAGACTTCTTGAGGAGCTAGGGTCTGCTTTGTGTGAGTAGCATCCGCTATTGTTTGCGGATGGTGTGTGAGTAAGTTTCGGGGACGAAACTTCTTGTTAGGTGGGTGTGATGTGAGAATTCGAATTTTTGGAAAATTTGGATTCTGTGTTCCTCACCCCCGTTGCTGTGTTTTCGATCTGTATACGTATATATATATATAGATATATATATATATATAGGTATATAAGTGAGTTTTATAGGGTTTTAGTGTTTTTGGATTTTTGTCGCGGAGAGAAAACGGCTTAACGGCGCGAACCGGAGTCCGAATCTGACGAACCAAAATGGTGAGTTCGATGTCTCGGCAGTGCTGAACGCGATGGCGCGATCCGTTTCGACATGCGGCGAACGGTTTGAGAGATATTCCATCTTCTTCGCCGAGGGGTCGAATGTCACTTTCGTTGTTTTCGCGATTTAGACCCTGTTCTCGCACCGTTTCGCGTGAGATCGCTTGTGGAGGGGTGTCTGGGCATTTTATTCCTGCTGTGAGGGACTGAGGAGCAGATAGTGGAGTTTGGAGGGCTTATTTGCAATTGTGAAAGGGGTTTATGTGTATTTGTGTGTGTGTTGGTGTGAGCTGGTTGGAAACCACTCTCTCTATCTCCCTCTCTCCCCTCAGCCTCCCCAGAGGTGAGCCCGAGCTCCCCCTGCCTCTCAACCTCCTCCCCGAGCAGCTCCGACCGCCGCCGGCCACCCCCTGGCCGGAGCTTCCCCGGCCACCTCTCTCTCCTTTTTCTCCTTCTCCTTCCCTGCGGTGTGCACCCAGGGGAAACCCATGCATGGGCTTCCCCTGAGGTGGCACACCTTCCGGAGTGGTGCGCCGCCGCCGTGGGCTGCCGGAGCTGCTGCGGCCCTTGCTGAGTGAGCTGCGGGCCGAGCTTGGTGGGGCCGCGCCGCCGCCGCCTCCCGACGCTGGCAAGGGTGAGCATCGTCACCCTTGGGACCTCCGCTGCCGGAGCTTCCCTCCCCGGCCGTCGCCTTGCCGCCGGAACGCCGCCGGAGCCGCCGCTTGCTCGGAGGAGGCAGCTAGGGCTGAAGCTTCTCACCTTGCTCCGCCGCCGCCGCCCCGCCACCGTTTTTGTCGCGGTCACCTCCCAGCCGACGGCCGGCGACCTCCTCTTGCCGGTGCTCGCGTCGCCGCCGGCCGCCGTCGCCGTTTGTTGCCGGAGCCGCCGTGCCCTAGCCTCGGGTTGCCAACCCGAGAGCTCTCTTCTTCCCCGCGCCGCCGCCGCCGCTCCCCGCCGCTGCCTGAGGTGAGCCCCCTTCTCCTTGGGTCCCCCGCACTCACCCCTGGCCGCCGCCGGCCTTGCATGTCGGCCGGCAGCCGGCCGGAGCTTGCTGCTCCGGCCAGGGGTCTTTTTTGTGGTGTTTTGGTTTTGCGCGCGCTGTTTGAGCTCTTTGTTGCCTCCCGAAGCTCAGGAAGGTGA
The DNA here is from genome assembly GCA_016920855.1 of Puya raimondii. NCBI lineage: Eukaryota > Viridiplantae > Streptophyta > Magnoliopsida > Poales > Bromeliaceae > Puya > Puya raimondii. The sequence continues at coordinate 24,252,995 of JABWPP010000050.1, read as the reverse complement.
GCACGATGATCGCGGCGATGCGCTGATCATCATGCTCACCCTAATTTTCCATTTTGGTGGATTATTTTTGCTGTTTGGCCTTGTTGAGCTTCTTTTGTATTGGCGGCACTGTTTTTATGCAATAGCTGGGCCAGCGACTGTTCCTGTCGCAGCGAGGCTGTGAGCATGGCCTCCGTTACGTCGTTGCCTATCCGCTGGTGCTTGCGGAAGGCCGTGCGGATGTACGGTTTGCTCACACGACTTTAGTTATCCTTGCTTTTGTGTGTGCGCGCTCACTGTTTTTGTGGGTTTTCCCGGCTTGCGACTAATCCTGTCGTAGTGGGACTGTGAGCACGGTGTCCGTGACGTCGTAACCTATCCGCTGGTGCTTGCGGAAGGTCGTGCGGACGTACGGTTTGCTCTAGTGGCTCCGTTTATTGCTTGTTTGTATGGAATTGTTGCTTGATTGTGGACTTTGGCTTTTGTGGCAGCGTTGCGACGCTGTGGGCAGCAAGGGCTTGGTTCTTAGGGCCCTGTGGACTGGTTGTCCAACCCCTTCGCCCTTCGCGGAGTTTCGGATTCGTTTCCGACGCGTTTTTCGATGAAATAATCGGCGAAACGCGCGTTTCTTGTTGTCCGACTTGCTCGCTGATTTTGCGGGCAACTTGGCTTCATCATTTAGCCTTGTTGGCTGTTCCTCATCGCTGTCCCGAAGTTCCGAGGACAGCGGATGAGCGACGAGGGGTCCCGGTGCCAATTCGGCGCTTTTCGGAAACCCGGTTTGCCGTTTCAGGTGCGTTTGTGTTTGTGGCACCCCGAGTTTGTGCTCGCTGTCCGGTCACCTTGTTTTGGTGTGTTTGGGGACAGCGGAGGACTTGTTTTGGCCATTGGTACCCCTGTGGGGCTTAGTATGGTTTCGGGATCGTCCCGGTGGGTTTCCGGGCGATCCGTTGGTTTCGGGATGTGAGAGCTTTGTGTTTAGCGTCGACTTGGTGGACCTTGACCCTGTGAGTCTTTCGTAGGTCCTGTCGCGGTTCCCGAGAGCCGTCGGTGTTAGGCTTGATCTTTCGGCAGGTGGGTACTTCGATCCGGAGTCGGTTCAGTGGACTACGGTGATACCTTTCTATCCCTTCTTTGCATTTCAGTTATTAGTTCACTTGACTCCCGTTGACTCTACTTATATGCGTGCTTGGATAGTAGAGTAGTTGTGGTTTGCATGGTTCTTGAGACGACCCAGTTGGTCGGTGGTGATCGCCTGTTGTTCCGAGCGATCCTAGTTGTGGTTTGCATGATTCTTGAGACGACCTAGTTGGTCGATAGTGATCGCCGTTGTTCCGAGCGATCCTCGTTGTGGTTTATTCAGTTGCTTCACGGCTCATTGCCGTTCTGTGGATTGAGCATTTGCATCGATCGTCACAGCTCTTCTCGCACTTCACGTACACCGCGGTCTGATCCACCGTTGGAGGTGTTCTTTTCCGGAAAAGGGTCGTGGATTTCTACCGACCCGTGAGCCCCGAGCATTGCGTCGGGATGGATGGTGCCGTTGGTTGAGCATTGTGACAGCACCCGGGGAGCGTCCCGGTGGCTATAGATTGGGTTTACTTGTGGTTTTCCCTTTGATGCATACTAGTTGTTTACAGTAGCATAGTCATTTCAGTTGTATATTAGCCTCATATTTACTTGTGCTACTGTTTACCATATCTATCTTTTGTTGACCCTCGTGCCGGTGTGTACACCTCGCCTTCGTCGGCTTGCGGTACCCACTGGGAGGGGAGACATGTGTACATGTTCTCACCCCCCACCCCCGTTGCAGGTTTCAGGTGAGCAGGGTGGTGAGTGTCGGGACGCTGCGAGGCACGCCTAGATAGTAGCTCTAGAGGTTCCGACTCGTGAGGCTACTTCCCCAGATTTGGTTATCACCCTACCTTCGCCTATTAGATGTGATTGTGGTTCAGTTATTTTGTGGGCTTACTCTAGCATGCTTATGTGTTGTGAATTTACTCCTTATGTTTATGTAACGATAGCATGCTTGGATTGATTGGTTGTATCCTCGTTTTCCAGTCGTTTCATTTATCGAGCATTTTGGTTTTCTACCCCTCGTGGTAGCGTCGTAAAACAAGGTTTCCGTGTGGGAAACGGTTTTCAAATGGATTTCTGATTGCTCGGTTTTGTGATTTCAAAAAGAGAGTTCTCGTGTGGAGAACAGTTTTCCAATGATTCTTGAATGTTTGAAATTAGGGTTTCAAATAAAGCTTCTGGGTAAGGAGCAGCTTTCTAGAATGATTGTTGCTTGTGCATTGCATCATCCTTTGCTTAAGGATTTGCTTAGATTCATACAGGTTTAAGGACTGTTAGCTGTATGGATCTCTTGTTGTGTTGTTGCGCTGTTGGAAAGAATGAATGGTGGTTGTGATCCTGTTGTATGTTTGTTGACGCCGTGCAAATACAGGGGAGGTTCTGTCCGTGTGTACAGTGGACCCTGTATTTGTGGCGGGTCTGTACGTGGCGCGGGCTAGGCTTTCAAAAAAAAAAATTTTAGCACGTTTTTCCGCATCTAGAACTAGCCCGGGGCGTGACAAAGCCTCCCCCGTACTGTCCGCGGATTCCACTCTCCCTTTCTTGGGTGCTCTATTTATAGCCCCTAATGGTTGCTGGCTCTTCATGAATCCAAAGGGCATTTTCAAAAAAAGGGCCAAGATTGTGATCCCGGATTTTACAGGATATGATGATTTTGTCCTTTTTTTTACTATTGAGGGGAGAGAGAGAGAGGAGGGAAAGAGAGAGAAGGGCCCGGGAGGAGAGAGAGGGAAAGAGAGAGAGAGAGAGGAGGGAGATGGAGAAAACGCCACGTGGCCTCCAAAATGTGTCCCGAATTTTACGGGATATGATGATTTTGTCTTTTTTTTACTAATGAAGGGAGAGAGAGAGGAGGGAAAGAGAGAGAGAGTGGGGGTAAAAGAGAGAAGGCCCGGGAGGAGAGAGAGGGAAAGAGAGAGAGAGAGAGGAGGGAGATGGAGAAAACGCCACGTGGCCTCCAAAATGTGTCAAATAATGTATTGTATGATGATTATGCTTAATTATTAGTTAATCTTAAACTAGCTAGTCACACTTGGCTATAATTACCCACTAATTAATTTATTATCAATGGATATTTTAGTGGCAATTACTTTAATCTATATATTTTTACTGACTAATAATTTTATGTTAAATATATCTATTTTGAACCCTAATGTTATGTTATTGTGTGCCATGTCTTTATTTTACTTTGTTTTCTAATTTTTCAATGGAGCACCTTACTTGGTTTTTTTGGTCTAGATTCTTAAAGAAGTCCTAGATCCAGGAAGCTAACTCAAAGCTTACATCAGAAGACGCATTGTTGATTTACCGTAAGTGGTTTGCTTCTGTTTATTAAATTTGAAGTATATAGTAGTCCCATGTAAGTGATAATTTTAAGAGTTCTTGGAAAAGATTATTTGGTTTGTGTACACCTACCATACGAAGGAGTATTAGTTGACATGTCACTACCTAATTCTAGTAAAATCTAAATAGTTATTTTTTCTTTTTTTTTGTTTCTCAAATCAAGAGATTCTAGTAAAATCTAGGTTGCACTAGCAGTTCTGATCAGAGGGCTCTTGTTGGGTGCGCTAATTTCGGTTTCTCTCGGTGTTTCTGCACTGCCTGTCAACATCATCATAGGTACAATCCCTCTAATATCTCCCAAAATAAAAAAATAGAGAAAAAATAATTACATATATTTCACTTTTGTTTCTCCAAATACCATTTATTCTCCAAATACCTATTTATAACTAATTTGCTTGGAAATCATATATTTATGAGTTGTGCATATGATTTCCTAGTTTTCTCGATATGTTTTAGTTGTTATTTCCAGATCCTTAATGGTACTTCATAGATTTAAATAACTTGAAGAGGTTCTCATCTGAGAAGGATTATGACAAACTAATACCTTTGTAGGTTTTGTTCCTCAGTCTCCGTTCTCCGTTTCCCCTCAATAAAACTCGGATTTTGATCGAAGTTGCTTTCATTTGCCATTGTCTGAGGTATGATTCTTCATTTTCTTTAGAAAATCTGTGTGCGTATTACTATTGTGGTTTTGTAGCTTTTTCTAGCTCTTTTGATTCCGATTGCACAATAATTTGTTTGGAAATCATAGATTTTATTAATCAGCTTTTTCTTGATATCTTCAAGTGTAATGAAAGAAGATATTTCCTCAAATAAGACCTGAATTCTGCATTGCGCAAATATTTCAGCTACTAATGAGGACTTCTAGTACATCCCATTTGCTATTCAATGAGAAAATACTGTACAAAATTTACTTGTGACGTGGTGTGAATAAATGTGTTACAAGATAGCAATTAACAGATTTCAAACGAAAGTAGAACCACAAATCCATCAAATTCAAAAAAGTCAAATATGCTCCATTATAATCAAGAAGCATAAGCACTTAAATGAAACTTCTAACTTCGGGCCTGTAATTCTTATATAACCCTGAAATCTCAACTTTTGTTTAGACCCAGTCAAACATATAGTTACTTGCAGATATTTATACAGTTCCTTACAGAAATATCTGCATCGTAATTTAATCAAGTCAAGCTAAAATTTTTATACACTTGACAAGCTACACTTGAGACTTCTAAAAGCCACAAAATAAGGTCCAAAAGAACAGATGTAGAATCTTACTTCCTTTCAGTTGCATCACTAATCTGAACTTTAGAATTTCCTGCTAATAGTAGCTTGCTAGTGCCAGATTGCACGGTCTCCTTCAAGATTTTTAGTTTTCTTGTTTTGTCAAGCAGTTGTTTGCTATCTGCTTTCTCATTGTTTCCTGCAGAATATGTCATTTCTACAGCAGAAAGCTTTCCACTCTTGTTAGTTAATTTTATAGAAGCATGTTCTGTGATGTAGGACGGGGATATAGGGTCCTACGTTTTAGAGGGTTCCAAAATATGATTTATAATTTTGAAAGTTTTTTTTTGAAATTTTAAAAAATATTTGAAATATTTTTAAAATTTTTTCGAAATTAAAAATATGAAAATTAAAGAAAATAGGAAATTCAAAAAAATAGAAAAAAAAAATATAAAAGATAATCATGACTCACTCCTGAACCGAACTCACTTCGGGACTGGACTCACTCCAGGGCGACGCATTCGCGAAGGAAAAAAGATTTCTCGTGCACCAAAAGCTCCGAATCATCTTTAGTAATTAATTAATATCATTGTCTTCTTCTACAATAAAGATCTATACCTTATTTATAATATCCTTAGACTTAGATACACATAACCAACTTCAGATTTGATCTTATCCTACATAACTAACTAAAACAACCTTATCTAGATATTAACTAAACAATATAAATATAAGAGCAAATAGAGATAAAACCAAATAAGATGATAGTTAAAAATCCTCATAACTAACTAAAAGATATGCCCAACTAATATAATCTAAGCTAAAAAATAATGATCTGATGCAGGACGGAGAAGTTTAGAAATCTAAATCTCAAATTGAAAACAAAATCTTATTGATCTAAACTCTCTAATGCGACTATATGTTTGGCACAGCGAGACTTAAAACACGGATGCGTAAAAATATAATTTAGGAATAATTAAAATCATAAAACGAAGCAATAAAACCCAAACAAAGATTGAATTTAAATCAGAGGACGAGATGGGAAGTTGTACCATTGAAGAATCCGCAGACGGGATTAGTAATCGCGAGCGCGGAAAAGGAGTCGTCAAATTCCTAAAGATCAAACCAACGCCGTCTCTGCCGGAGCACCATCTGATCGGAGGTTGAGCACGACGGCTAGGGCAAGCAGTGAGTCCTCTCGTGAGCGGGTGGGGTCGTCAGGGCGATCTACCGAGGATCTGTCTCATGTTCCGAGCCGACGTCTTTTTTTTTTTGACGTCTTTTTTTTTTTTTTGGAGTCGTACGGCTTGGGAACTAGAGAAGGATCTTAATGGACCGCGTTTTCGCGGGTTTGAACCCATTAATGAAAACAATTCAATAAACTTTCTTTCTCTTCGTTTCTTATTCAAACGACGTCCGAATTTCAGAAGTAGATAATCAAATCGAAGAGCAATAAAAAATGAATAGGATAAAGGGACTCACTCCCTACGGACTCACTCCGGTCGACGCAAAATCGCGAAGGAAACTATTAGAGAACATCTCTCGAAAAGGTGGAAATTCATTCATAATAATTCATCTCTGACCTTACCCATCCATCGAAAATCATTTTCAGCAATTTTAGCACCATCTTCAATATCTTTTAACCTCCTTTTTTCTTTCTCCAAAAATATTATTTTAAAATCAAGATGAGATATTTGCCTTTCTCTATACCACCATCTCAAGTCATCTAGTATTTCCATCCGAATATCATTTCTTTTTCTCTCAAAATATGACCTCTGATCGTACAACCATTCATCAAACTCGACTCTTGTCATCTCACATATTTCTTTCAATGCCTCAATATGAATTCCTTTTCTTCTACCATACTTTTGAAAAATTTGTTTAAGACATTCTTTTGCATCCATACTTTTTTCTACTGTTTTTTTTCCCACACCTCCCTTTCACTTTTTTTTTACTCCTCTTTTATAATACTTTTTCTCACCTTTTTTTAATTTTCATCCTATATTTTTTAACAAGCCTAAAACTTTTGACGAAACAGAACCGTCAAATAGCCTAGGCTCTGATACCAAATCTGATGCAGGACGGAGAAGTTTAGAAATCTAAATCTCAAATTGAAAACAAAATCTTATTGATCTAAACTCTCTAATGCGACTATATGTTTGGCACAGCGAGACTTAAAACACGGATGCGTAAAAACATAATTTAGGAATAATTAAAATCATAAAACGAAGCAATAAAACCCAAACAAAGATTGAATTTAAATCAGAGGACGAGATGGGAAGTTGTACCATTGAGGAATTCGCAGACGGGATTAGTAATCGCGAGCGCGGAAAAGGAGTCGTCAAATTCCTAAAGATCAAACCAACGCAGTCTCTGCCGGAGCACCATCTGATCGGAGGTTGAGCACGACGGCTAGGGCAAGCAGTGAGTCCTCTCGTGAGCGGGTGGGGTCGTCAGGGCGATCTACCGAGGATTTGTCTCATGTTCCGAGCCAACGTCCTTTTTTTTTGACGTTTTTTTTTTTGACGATTGATTATCTTTTTTTTTTCTATTTTTTGAATTTTCCTATTTTCTTTAAATTTTATATTTTTTTAATTTCGAAAATTTCAAAAAAAACAAAAATATATTGAAAATATTTATTTCAAAAATTTTCAAAATTCTGAAAAGCTTTCAAAATTATAAATCAAAATTTTGAAACCCTCTAAAACGTAGGACCCTATATTCCGTCCTACATTAGTTTTCAAAATAGAACCGTCAAATAGCCTAGGCTCTGATACCAAAACTGATGTAGGATGGGGATATAGGGTCCTACGTTTTAGAGGGCTCCAAAATATGATTTATAATTTTGAAAGTTTTTTTTTGAAATTTTAAAAAATATTTGAAATATTTTTAAAATTTTTTCGAAATTAAAAATATGAAAATTTAAAAAAATAGGAAATTCAAAAAAATAGAAAAAAATATATATAAAAGATAATCAGGACTCACTCCTGAACCGAACTCACTTCGGGACTGGACTCACTCCAGGGCGACGCATTCGCTAAGGAAAAAAGATTTCTCGTGCACCAAAAGCTCCGAATCATCTTTAGTAATTAATTAATATCATTGTCTTCTTCTACAATAAAGATCTATACCTTATTTATAATATCCTTAGACTTAGATACACATAACCAACTTCAGATTTGATCTTATCCTAAATAACTAACTAAAACAACCTTATCTAGATATTAACTAAACAATATAAATATAAGAGCAAATAGAGATAAAATCAAATAAGATGATAGTTAAAAATCCTCATAACTAATTAAAAGATATGCCCAACTAATATAATCTAAGCTAAAAAATGATGATCTAATCGGTTTAATTCGATCAACATTGGCTTAAGCCTGTTCTGCATCATTCTGTAATCAAGTTAGGCACCTGCCATGGATTTGCCACTTTTGAGACAACAGCGGTTTTGCCTTCTTTGATTTTTACTTTGAAGCTTTTGCTTCCAATCAACAAAAGCTGCAGCTTTTTATGAAGTGTACCAGTGCGTCTTTAAGCAACTCTAGAAGTACTTGTGCAAAATTTAGTGCCCTTGCTTCCACATCAGTTTTTGCTGCATTAATTTGTCATATGAATCTTTGGATATAGATTTCGCTTTATAGGTTCTTTACATGATGAGCTAAAACAGCTATATGAGTTTGAGGTACTGACGAGAAAAAAAAATTTGGTTTAGACAACATCTGTCTGAAAGTTTGTGTTGACTTATGGCTAAATTATGAATATGTCAAGAAGAGTAAATGATCATGGAGATGATCAAGGTTCATCTAGGGCAGTTTTGGACCTGATGTAGCTTTTGAGAAAGTGCTGTTGGAAGAAGCTTAAACATTTTGTCTTTTCATTTGAAGTTCCTCTCAACAGTTTTCTGCTGAAGCTAGAAGTGTAAGCTTCGAAATGTAGTTCTCATTTAGGGCTTGAAAGCTCCCTTTGGCTTACACATTTCCTTAGAAATTGCATCTTAGGGTTGAATTGCCTATGAGATAAATGCCACTAATTTGCCGATAAATGCTGCCTTTATGTTTTTATGGGTTTTCTTGTGAATTCTGTATTTATAACTAATCTTTCCTTTATTCACTTTTTTTCTTTTTTCTTGTATTTATGACCTGTTTCTGACCTCTTTTTTTCTGCTTTACATTCCTTTCAGCTCATGTGAAGATTGTTTTTGCTTCTGGAAAGTGCTCAGAAACCCGTCTAATTACATTCCTGTGAGGTATCCAAACTATCCTAGATTAAATTATTAGCTTTTTATCTGTTTTTGCTCACAAGAAACATAAAACTAATAGAAACTTAGCTTTCAGAATTGCATATCAGAGGCAACTCTAAAGTGACAACCCTTGTCTATTTCCTTTAACTATTCTAAACGTGATGCTGTCAAAATTTAGTGCTTGGAGAGACTCCAATATTTTTTGCACATGTATAATGATATAGACGCTATACTGAGAGCTTTAGGACTTACAAGATATGTTTCAATACTGAGAGCTAATAGAACTTTAGCCTTGTTACATAACCCGTTATATCTTAATTAATAGGGTTTTTTACTATGATTTTGGAGGCACACTTGATCTTGATGATAAGATTCTATGTTATAGATATTGTTCTGACACTACAACAAAATATATTTTAGACGACGCTTTTTAGACGACGCTTTGTTCTAGCGTCTTCAATATTTGGCATATGCCGACACCATGATCAAGCGTCGCCAATAAACATATTTTTATAAAATATTGATAAAAATTTTCCGACGCCATATTAGAGCGTCGGTATATTTATCCCGACATGTTTACTTAACGACTCTTTACTCGACGCTTTTACAAGCGTCGGGGTTATTCTTGCCGACGCTTTAACGCGTCGCTAATTATTGTGTAAAGTGTCCTTAAGTGCAAGATTTGTTGTAGTGTGAGTTATTTGGTTAGTTTTGAAGCTTATTTTGTGTTCCTCTGCTTTTGTCTACTTCAGTGGTTTGATGAATTTTGTTGTTAGTATAAAGTATTGCTACTTGGTATTGTGAGGCTTGCTGCGTGAGATGGTAGATCCGTTTTGTTAAATACATGGCATGCTTTAATTTCTATAATAATATCCTGATTAATGTTTGTTGATTACATTAGTTAATTGACTAAGAAGATTTTTTAGAAAGATATAGTCTGTTGAGGTTTGGTCATGTATTTGTTAAGATTTGTGATATTCAAATAGTCTTATTTTGTCACTGTTTCTGTTGTATACTTTTTATTGCGCTGCTTCTTAATAGTTTGATGGTATTCTTCGATACTATGTTGTTTTGCTAAGGTCCAAAATTTCTTCTTGTATGGCATGTTTTCTAAAATGTTTCTTCTCTACTTATCTATTATTTATTTTGTCTAAGTATAGAAGATGCTGTCGTAAGTTGTTTATCTTATATGGTTGTAAAATAGGTTTTTGATGATTCGGGTGCTCGTTACGACAAAGTTGCACAAATTGCAGGATGCTCTAGTTCTTTTTCATACACCTCAGTTTAGTGACATGGTAATCTATAATTTCTTGTAAATTTTTAAATATGTATTTTTAGCATATTTGTTAATAATTTTTTAACCGTTTATTCTTATTTATTTTCTTTTTTGCATATTATTCTTCTTAAGCTTATGGATCTTTTCTATTGGAATTTTCGCTCTTTAAGGATGAGTCTTCTTGAAGTGTAGTTTGAACTTCTCTATTGGAGCGCATAGAACTTTCCTTCCGCCTATAAAACTTTTTAATTGCAGATTTGTTTTCTTGTAGTTTGAATTTTTTAGCTATCTAATGTTTGATTGACATTTGTTTTGTTATAAAAATTAATTTTGACATTTATTTGTACTCACAACACTTTTGAGAATGTAATAGACTTTCATATTCAGATTATTTAATTTTTCATGAAATGTCGGCTTCTTAGTCTTTATTGTTTGTGCATTATTTAGTGGTAATTTACCTTATCTTTGTTGGATATATATGATTAATGTTAAATATTTTATGGGCAAATGTATTTTGCTTTTAGTGGTTTTTGTAATTGCCGGTGTAGAGTAATTTTTAGCGGCAACTATTTTGTTCTTTACTGGTCGCCAATATAATTACCGCTAGACTTTTAGCGACTCCATTTATAGTGACAATTATAACAATTGCCGGTAAAGAGAGTAGTGGCGATTATAATCGCCGCTAATTTATGAGATAAATGCTACTGAAAGGCAATTTTGTTGTAGTGTTAATTTTGCCCGAATAGGCTACATCAACTCCAATTAATAAATTACTGCTGACTCACATGACTCGCGGTTAAGATCTAATAGGCTCTGATCAATCTCAACACTAACCTTTCCAAATTAGTGGAAGAGCTTAGTGACATGCTTGGCTTGACGCCATAAACACCGGATACTCCAAAGAGATAGTAGGCATGGTATGTAGGTTGAGGCGGCCGTGAAGCTGGAGGATGATATTAATGAAGGTGATGAGAGTAGGTTTGGTGCACGGGCATGGGTGCCTATGAAGACGAGATTGGAAACCTAAGTGAAAAATATGCAAGGTTTAGAAACTAATAGCACAATTATATCTAATTAAAGATTAAGAATTTAATATGAACAGGAAGAGCATTGTTAACAAATACACCCTAAAAGGGGCATACATCTTAATTACATTTTCTCATTCAAGGGCTAAGAATTAGCTCTTGTTTTCTCAAATTTTGTTTTTACTATTGAAAATCTAATTGTGACGCCCCAACTTTTCAGGTCATCCATCCTAGGACTACTCCCATTCTAACACGTTTAATTCTCTCAACCTCTTCGGCCTATCCACCACAAAAAATGCTTAAGTCGGGTTGAGAGTTTAGCCCTATTATATCTCACATATAGGACTACGTGGGGTCTCATAATCTCCCCCCCCTTTAAGTCCTGACATCCTCGTCAGGCTCAGACTCACAAGTACCAGACGATGTGAGACTCGTCTCGCTAGCCTAAATCGACCTTGTGGTGAGCCGCGCTCCACCCACAACAGTCAACAGCATGAGAGCCTCGCTCTCCCCGCTGTATACCTGGCTCAGCCGAGACTCATCTCACATTTTTTACTGGTAATTGGCTCTGATACTAACTGTGACGCCCCAACTTTCCAGGGGGTCACCCATCCTAGGACTACTCCCGTTCTAGCACGCTTAACTCTCTTAATTTCTTGGGCTTAGCTACCACCCAAAATGCTTAAGCCGGGTTAAGAGTTTTAGCCATATTATATCTTATATATAGGATTATCTGGGATCTCACATTTACTGTGACGCCTCGACTTCCCAGGGGGTCACCCATCCTAGGACTACTCTCGTCCTAGCACGCTTAACTCTCTTAACCTTTTGGGCTTAGCCACAACCGAAAATGCTTAAGCCGGTTGAGAGTTTAGCCCTATTATATCTCACATGTAGGACTATGTGGGGTCTCACAATCTCCTCCCCTTTTAGGCTTTGACGTCCTCGTCAGTCCTAAACACACACAGCCCAAGATCACCAGGCGATGTGAGACTCGTCTTGCAAGCCTAAATCGACTTTGTGGTGAGCCGCGCTCCACCCACAATGTTGTCAACAGCATGAGAGCCTCGCTCTCTCTGCTGTACAACCTGGCTCAGCCGAGATTCATCTCACATTTCCGGCTGGTGAACTGCCTCTGATACCAAATATAACGACCCAGCCCACTAGCAATAATAACTCGTTGGGCCCAATCAACAACCCAAAATATTTAAGCCCAGTTATTGCTACTAGTGACCCAAGTCTCTTATAAATCCAATGACAACCTTATTTTCATCTGATGTGGGACTATTGGATCACTATGAACGAAGTCCGACGAGAACGTCAGGGCTACCATCTTAATCACGATAGGATTTTGAAATGCCGCGAGCCACTCCACGAGATTATTTGTAAATCTTGGAGGATTAGTAGCTGGTGGTGGAGTGCGGAGATTTGGTTACGATCGTTCTGACTTGTGCGGGTGGCGACACTATGTCGCGGGCTACCGTCTGTTGTTGTGAAGAGTTGTAAGACTCCAAGAGAGTTGGCCCAAAGGTTGATCTTACTTCGAAAATTGACTTGTGAAGTTGATGTTTCGATGGTGTTGCGGTGCACTTCGGTGCGGCATAGAAGTGTCGGTTAGTGTGGTTTTCGTGTCTCTTCTCCAACTTGTTGTCGGAGATGGACCTGCAGGTAATTCGCCTTACTTTTGATGAGTACGTCGGCTGCAGACGACGTAGTGTTGAAAGTTGGGACGAAATACCCTACTCCTTTCTTTTGGGAGTATCAAGATTGGGTCGATGTGTTTCCTAAGAGGCAATCTCTTTAGTCGTCTTGTGGGAAGGCTTGAGTCGTGGTCGTCATTGACTGATGCTGAGGTTTGGGTAACCCCAGTGGTATTCGTGCAGTGGATCTCTGAATATTGCATTCTGTGGACGTTCTGTTGGGCTTGGTTGCCTGCTAGCTCAATAGTGGTGTCTCACACTTATATGAGGTGTGGTAGGTTTTGCGATCTCCATCATTCTACCGGAGGGTGTGATCTATGTCAGATTGGAGACATAAACCTAGTTGTTAGCTCAGAGGTCGTCGTATGCGACGGCGTACTATGTGGCAGGACGCATCAGTAATGTCATGGTGCAGGAGTTGGTGTTCTGATTGTGAGTGACAGGTATCCCTGGGTCTTTTGGAGACCGGTGGTTAGTGTTGCTGAGGACATCGATCACTAGGGTCCTTAATGGACGGCAGCGATGGGGTCTCATAGAGACGGATGTTGGGCAACTTGGTGAGGACTTCGCGGTCTTGTGCGATACCTCACGGTTTTATTTTGGGATACCGAAGTCGACCGTGCGTGATCAGGTCGCCCGTTTCGTCTCCCTATCCTGTCGGGACCTGCAGCAAGCTATGGGAACGAAGCTGACCTTCAGCACTACCTTCCACCCTCTGTGTGTTGGCCAGTCAGAGCGGGTCATCTAGACCCTTTGAGGACGTGCTTTAGTCTTGCGACCTAATTTGTGGTGAGGTTTGGTTTTGTTACTTGTCGTTTGTGGAGTTCACCTACGACTTCAGCTAGCAGGTAAGCATTGAGATGACGCAGTATGAGACGTTGTATTGGGCGTTGATGTCGGCCCCCATTTGTTTGGACGACGTTGGTGAACACTGGCTGTTTGGACTAGACTTAGTAGAGAAGCTACTCGGACCAGCGACGGCTTGACCTAAAGTTTCGGGTCAGTGAGCAGGTGCTGCTCAAGGTGTCGCTATCCGGGGAGGGATCTAGCGGTTCGATTTGCGGGACGAACTCAGTCCGCGGAATGTGGGACCGTTCAGGATCCTATAGCTTATTGGTCTGGTAGCACACAGATTGACTCTATCTCCAAGTCTCTCGGGTACACTTGGTGTTTAATCCTACGACTTTAGGCTTGCGAGGTTTGAAGCTTCAGGAAGGATTCAATGATATTGTCGACAAGAGAGGAAATGCTGCTTCTGGATCAACGATCCCTTTGGTGAGGGTTTTGTGGATAGAACTTTGAGAAGCACGAGGTGACTTCGGGATTGGATCAATGATGTAAGACTATATCCAGATTTGTCGTAGTAGAGGTGTATGCAAGTTTCGAGGGCGAAACTTATTTTAAGGAGGGGATGATGTGAGGACAGAGATTTTTTTTCCTTTGTTTGTTTGACATCTTTTTCAGTGTTATTGTGTGTATATTAATTTTAAACTCGCCGGTCAGATTTTAGCGAAAAAGGATTTAAAAAAAAATTTCTACGCGATTATTAAGTTTCACTTAAAGTGAATAGTAATCGGCGTTTTCGGAATGGACCGAGAAGAGAGAAGGGCTTCGGATGCGAATCGGACTCTGATTCAGGTGATCCAATAGCTCATTTTCGATGGTTTGACTATTTTGGGACCAATGGCGTTGACGTATTTTATGTTCGATGCATGTATTTGGTGAAAAATGGGTTTTATCACTGGAAGGACTTTTATTCCGTGATGATCTTGCTTTTTAGAAGCGTACGGTGCTTTGTTTTGCGTGAAATTTTGCGAGTAGGGGCCTACCTGCGAGAGAAAGTCTGTGTTGAGAGACTTTGGTTGTATTTTCGCTAATTGAGGGGATTTAGAGGCAATTAATGGTTTGTTTATTTGTAGTGTATTGGTGGATCATGAGAGGATGGGTTTTGTCGTGAATCCGTGACCATTTCAGGTGAAATAAAATCGTGATCTCGATGGCTCGGCAGTGTCAGAAGCGCTGGCACAGTTCGTTCGCAGATCCGACGGACGGATCTCCTATTATTGCGTGATTACCGAAAAGGGGTCAAAGGTGGCGAAGCGGAAATTTCATTAAAGTCCCTACATTTTATGTACTGAATCGCGTGATGTCGCTCATGGGGGTGCGTTCGTGCATTTTACACGCACTGCGAGGAGCTTGTCGAGAAATGTTGTGTTTCGAAGGGGTTTTGTGTAAATTGCTGAAGAGAGAGCAAATACTTCTATTAGGGTTCCTAGTCCCCCTTTCTAACCCTAGCCCTCTCACCCTCCTTCCTCCTCTCAGCCGCCTCCCTCACCTCCTCACCTCTGCGCCGCGCGCTGCCAACCGCCGGAGAGCCGCAGCCGACCATTGGAGTTTCTTCCCGTTCCTATCTCTCTCACTTTCCTCACCTCTCTTTCTCTCCTTCTCTGTCTGATCTGTGAGCCTGAGCCCTTGGGAGCCTCAAGCCGCGCTCCCCCGGCCTTCCTTTGCCAACCTCGAGATCCGGCAAACTTTTCCCGCAAACTTTTCCCGTGCCGCCGTACCTCGCCAGAGCTGCTGCAGTCACCGGCTCCTCTCCGCGGACAGCCCAAGGCAGAGAGAGGCCGACCTCGCTTGATCTGCGGCCACTGCTGCCGCCGATCCCTGCCGTCGACTCCCCCGGCCTCGAGAGGGCCCCCGCCGGTGACCCCGACCGCCGGCGCCGCCGCTTGGTTCTTCTCTGCCCGGTTGGGCTTGGTGCAGGCCGAGCCTTCGCCGCCGCCGCCGCTGCCGCTCCTCATTGCCGGCTGAGGGGAGCACGGGAATTTCCTCCTCCTCCGCCGCCGACCCTGGCCGGAGCGCAGGCCGCCGGCAGTCGGCCGAAGAGCTCCCTAACGCAGCCCTTTGAGCTAGGGCTCAATTGTGGGCCCCTCGCTGTTCGCAGCCATCCGGCGCTTCCCGCTCAATGCGAAGGGGAGCATCGCAATCCCCGTGGCTTGCTGAATGCGATGCTCACCTCCCTCACTGGCCGCGACTCTCCGTCGCTGAGGTTTGACTTCCTCGCTCCCAGAGCCACTTCGTCGCAGTGCTTCGGGAGGCTCTAGCGCGATCCTTGGCCACCGTCTGTGCTCCGGACAGTGAGCATGGCATCCAGCTCGTTGAAACGAATCCGCTGGTACCGTCGGTCTGTTCCGAAGGCTCACAGATTGTGGTAACGACCCTAAACATCTCTTTTATGTTCTTAATGTTGCGATTAACAACTTAATCTGGCGCCTTCGTGCAATTGTGCTATTGCTGGCTGCTTTCACAGCATGTGGTCACTGTTTGTGACCCTCTGGACTAGTTGTCCAGGTCCCGAAGCACTCGTGTGAACGAAAATGGGTTTTCAGTGCGTCTTTCGGCGAAATCGTCGGCAGAACGCGGTTTCATGCTGCAATGGGTTTTGGCTGCGTAGCTACCCCGAAAATCATCGCCTAGTCTTGTAGGCTAGCTGTCGTGGTCCCTTTGTGTGTCCGGAGGCGACCAGAGAGCCGCGGAGGCTTCCAGTGCCAAATGGCAGGAAGCTCGGTAGCGAACGATCGGTCGACGACGATCGAGTCGACTTGGAGACTTTTGTTTGCTGTCCAAACACTCAAATAGGTGTGTTTTGGGATAGCGGGTGACTTCCTGGTTGAGTCTGTGTGTTTCGGGACTTTTCGTGAGTCTCGGGGGCATCCCTGTGTGTTTTCGGGATTCCCAGTAAGTTCGGGAACCGGTTTCGGAAAACCGGTCTTGCTAGTGGTTTTGGGTTTGTGAGCGATGTCTTTTGAGTCAGTCGGTTTGGTTTCTGACTCAGTAGACCTATCGTAGGTCCGGTCGTCGTCTCTCGTCTCGCAGGAGCTAGCCGTGGCGACAGACACAGGTGGATACTTCGATCCGAAGTTGGTTCAGTGGTGCACGCTCGGTGATGTTCCCTTCATCCCTATCCCTTACTGCTTACATATACTTGTCTATCCAGTACTCGAGCCTTTCACCACATGACTTCGACCTTGCTCTACTTAGTGCATTCTCTCTGGCATTCATGACTTAGAGTAGAGCAGTAGTGATATTGATATACACCTTCTAGTTGACCTGAGTGGTCGGTGCCTGTATACCCCTTGTGACATTGACATCATACCTACTAGTTGACCTGAGTGGTCGGTACTTGCATATACTTGAGAGGATGTTGAGTTGTTCCATCCTAGTTGACCTGAGTGATCGGTACTCGTGTTCCCTTACAGTTTGATAACCTATTGGTCGGTGTGCCCCGAGGGGCGGTGATTGTCGGCTATTCGCTGACGGTTGGCTATTGATCATATTCGCATGGA
This sequence comes from Puya raimondii, assembly GCA_016920855.1. NCBI lineage: Eukaryota > Viridiplantae > Streptophyta > Magnoliopsida > Poales > Bromeliaceae > Puya > Puya raimondii. The sequence continues at coordinate 24,235,779 of JABWPP010000050.1, read as the reverse complement.
TCGCCACAGCCCCGCAGGAGGGTGTTCTTTTTCGAAAAAGTGGTCGTACTTCCGACCCGTGAGCTCAGCGGTGTTCTCTTTTATGCTAGGGTTACATGCTAGGAGCGAGCAGGGAGTGGCTTTTGCCTGAGGTCCTTAGACCGACACGGCGGTTTAGATTGGGTATATTTGGACTATTCATCCGATTGACGCATATAGCTACAGTAGCGGTTGTTGCATGCATACTTACAATTCTTTTCTTTACATTTGTCTTACTACTGTAGGCCTTGTTTTATCTTACTTTACTTGTACTTGGTTATCTCTTCCTTTTGCCGGTGAGTACACTTGCCTTCGTCGGCTTGCGGTACTGGGAAGGGGAGACATGTTTACATGTTCTCACCCCCCACTATTTTTCAAATGATGCGGGTGGTGGAAGTTGGGACGGTGCGTGAGGCATGGTAGATAGCGAGTTATAAAGGTCCCGACCTTACGGTATATGTTCTGATTATACCATTACATTGCTAGACATACATGTGGTAGTATAGATTATCCTTACGCTTGTTCGTAGATGATATATGGTTCAGTTGATGTTCTTATTACTTGCGATTTTTTGATGGTATACCTTTGAGGGTTTTGGGTACACATGGATTATGAATATTTGAGCTTTTGGATCTATGTGTTATCAGTTTGGATTCGATTGATGGTTTTCTACCCCTCGTGGTAGCGATTTCCAAAATAAAGGTTTCCGTGTGCGAAACGGTTTTCAAACGGTTTTTTTTTGTTGATTACCTTTGAAGTTAGAATTTCAAAACTGAGTCTTCGTGTGGGAGACATTTGAAATTGATAGGATGCATGTGAAAATATTTTTCCTCTTTGCTGATGTGTGTGAGTGGAGCTCTGGTTGATCGTTTGTACTTGTGCTACGCCGTGCAAATATAAGGGTACGCCGTGCAAATACAGGGAAGATTCTGTGTGTTTGTTTTGAAAGTTTTCTGTATTTGTGACAGGTCTTTTGCACGTCCATGGGGTCAAGGTTTCAAAAAAAAAGGGCAGTTTTTCGCTAACTCTGATTTGTAAATATAGCCCGATTTCAAGTTGGCTTTCAAAAAAGGACCCCGGGGTGTGACAGATTAAGATGGTATCAGTACTGACGAGGACGTCAGGACTTAAAGGGGGGAAGAATGTGAGACCTCAGATAATTCTATATATAAGATATAATAGGGCTAAAACTCTTAACCCGACTTAAGCATTTTGGGCGGTGGCTAAGCCCAAGAAGTTAAGAGAGTTAAGCGTGCTAGGACGAGAGTAGTCCTAGGATGGGTGACCCCCTGGGAAGTTGGGGCATCACAGTTGGTATCAGAACCAATTACCAGCCGGAAGTGTGAGATGAGTCTCGGCTGAGCCAGGTTATACAGCGGGGAGAGCGAGGCTCTCACGCTGTTGACTGTTGTAGGTGGAGCGCGGCTCACCACAAAGTCGGTTAGGCTAACGAGACGAGTCTCACATCGCCTAGTACTTGTGAGTCTGAGCCTGACGAGGACGTCAGGGCTTAAAAGGGGGAAGATTGTGAGACCCCAGGTAGTCATATATATGAGATATAATAGGGCTAAACTCTAGGTCCACCCAACCTTGGTCCGCGTAGCAGTAACCGACTCAACTACGTCGAAAGTTCACGCAGAAAAGTCCCGGGACAACACCACAAGTCTGGAGTATATTTTCATAGACCGAAACAACACACTCCGACTAGCCAACTACGTCAACCAGTTCACCACGAGCGAATCTATATCGTTGTCCTTAAACTTGCATCAATAACACTCACCTCGGAGACCACAGTCTCCCACGAGTCTGAAATACAAACAGCCGAAGTCGAACCCTTAGTATCGAAAACCCACCTGCGGCATTCGACACTCTTAGGTCCAAGACCTTACCTTCCGCCTGGGCCAAAAGGTCCAAGACTGCCATTACCAATTGAGCTTGACAATTTTGTCTGCTCAATATCTCAATTAAACCAACATAAGCTCCTTGCGAGTCCATCACTTGGTGCACAGGGTTGCCAATCGCAACATGCGATAATAACCACCAGTGATGGCCAACACCTGTCTCTACGAGACCCTGTCGCTGCCGTCCCAAAAGGAACTCTAGCGATCGATGTTCCTAGCAACACCAAACACCAGTCTCAGTGAGACCAAGGCAAACCTGTCACTAAGTGACTGGACAAGCATTCCACTCCAAGGTTGTACGATAAGCCGCGTCGTAAACCTTGTACGCCATCACACACAGCGACCTCGGAGTCAATAATCAGGCTCACGACACTCATCAATCGTGATTCCAAACCTCTCGGCAAAAGACCGAGATTACCAACCAAAGCAAACCTTTTAGTTGTGAAAGGCACAACTACAGAGCTAATAAGCGTTAGACTTAAACCAGAGTCGAAACCACCAGCAGTGACGATAAATCAACTGCGCAAACCTGCCAGGGAATAACCCCAGGCTCACTACGTGATCAGGGATGATCACCACTCAAGCTTTCCCACAAGACAATCTTTATAGTTCGTCTTGCAAGAGACCACACCGACCCAATCCAGATACTTCCCAGCGGGGAAAGGTATTTCATCCCAACTTTTGAAACTACGTTGTCTGCAGCCAACGTACTTACCAAAAGAAAAGTGAAATACCTGAAGATCCACTGCCAACAAGTTGGAAGCACGACAAATCGAAGTATCAAGCCACCTGATACATCTTTACTGAACCCAAAAGTTCACAACCAAAATCGTCGAAACATCGACTTTGCAAGTCGACATTCGAAATCAGGTCAACCCTGAGCCAACTCACTAAGAGTCCTTTGGCTCTCAACATCTAATAGCTGGTAGCGACACTAGGTCGAAAGGCCCACACCGATGATTCCACAATCAAAAGAAAAAAGAGGTAGGCATCACAGCCATACCCACAAGGCCAAAGAGAGAAACATCAACATCGCAGCCGCCCAAGCGGCCGCTACCGAACCCTGGGCTATACTCAAGTAGCCCCCACTATAGTCACGACCGTGACTGATCTTAGTGTCCTCTCCGTAGAGACGCTCGCAGTGGCTCTCGTGCTCTACATAGGAAGTGGGACCTAGCCAAAAGCAGTTGAATCAACTGCGCAGACCCAATCAGTGCCGTCACCTGGCCTGTAAAGGCCACCACCAGCCAACGAGTGGCAATGTCTGGGAATCTCACCCTGTTACTTGATATCAGCCTAGTACACTGCCACCACTCCCAGTAAAAGCACGAGCCTACGCCAATACCGCAAAACCTCCACAAGGTAAGAAGTGAACAAAAGCCTGTAGCACAAAACACGGGGTGATAATAGAAAAACATACACCTTGAGATCATTAAATCTCGACCCAGACACCAGGACTTAATCCCAACAACCCTGCGCTCTCACGTACCTATATGCCTTAGGTCATCCTACGAGTCATCCTACCGTGATTGATTGTGGTTGACATTTGCTCTAATACCATCTTAATCTGTCAATGCCATTGGGTCCAGGACAGTTGAACCATTGAAAACGAGCTATTGGATCACTATGAACGGAGTCCGACGAGGACGTCAGGGCTACTGTCTATGTCCTTAATTTGTCACGCCCCGGTGTCCCTTTTAATAAGCCGAAATAACTGGGCTATTTTGAAACTCAGAGTACAGCGGAAAAGTGCCCTTTTTTTTTTGAAAACCTTGACTCAAGAGCGACAGACCCGCCACAAATACAGAAATTTTTCGTTACATACGGACAGAGTCTCCCCTGTATTTGCACGGCGTCGCACAGTTACAATATACAAACAGATCATCCAACTCACAACCATTTACATTCATGAACTGTAAAGCAAATACATCTATTAGTTAAAACGTTCCCACATTGGAACTTCATTTTGAAACACTAGGTACCAAGAATCCAAAATACTAGAAAAAAATATTTTTCCTTGAACACAAGCTACCTCGATGGGTAGGAGACGTCATATAAAATGCAAGAAAACTATTTGAGTTATTTAATAAAAACATCCATATCGTGATAGAAAAGCAATAAACACTGAACCATAAATAAGTCTAAGTGCATAAAGAAAAAGGGTAGGGAACTAAACCAACTAACTAATGTCGGGACCGAAAGATCGATCATCCACCGCGCCTCACGCACCGTCCCGACTCCCACCTCCTAAGTCACCTAAAAAATGGTGGGGGGTGAGAACATGTATATATGTCTACCCCTCTCAGTGGGTACCGCAAGTCGAAGGCCGGGCACACACTGGCAGACAGGAAACTGAAAGGAAGATAATACAGTAGCAATGCAAGTAAGTAGAGAAATAAACAAATATACTACTGCTACTGTAAAAATAATGCATCAACGGACGAATTGTCCAAGTATACCCAATCTAAACCGCTGTGTCGGTCTAAGGACCTCAGGCAATGCCACGTAATCGCTCACCCTGGCATACAACCATGGCAAAAATCACCACCGGGTCCACGGGTCGGCGACCGACCACTTTTGCGGAAAAGAACACCCTCTTGCGGTGGCCAAACCGCTGGTGTATGTGAAGATGCTCACGAGCTGTGGCGATCAATGCTGGTATGATCAATAGCCATCCATCGGCAACTAGCCGACAATCCTACCCCGCAGGGTAAACCGACCGTATAGGTCATCGAACAACAGTGTCAAGAAACCGACCAACGAGGTCACGAGTATGTCCTATCATGTACTGATACAATCATGTCCACTCTACTGCTAGAACAGATAAGGAATGCAAGTAGAGTAAAGTGAAGATCTCAAGGTGCCGGCTCAACTCATCACATATATATATAAGGAACTGAAAACAGAAAGGGTAGAAGGAACGTCACCGAGCATGCACCACTAGACCAACTTCGGGCTGAAGTACCCACCTGTCACAGCCGCGTCGGAATCCGGGAGGCACTGCAAATCAGCCGGACCTACGATAGGTCCACCGAGTCAGGGACAAGCCTCAAATGACTCAATCAGAAGACACATACACACACTCCCAAAATTCCGAGACTCGGTTTCCCAAAATCGATCTCCGTAAATCGCTGGAAGTCCCGAAATCGCACCGGGACGTCCCCGGGACCCACACAAAGTCCCGAAAGGTACTGACTCGCTCTATGAGTCAACCGCTGCCCCGAAACACATCCATTTGGATGTTCCGGCAACAAACACTAGATCCCACATCTAAACGATTATCGTCGGATAATCGTTTCGATCCGGGTTCCCGAAAGTGTCAATTTTGACACCGGAACCCACTGCTGCTCACCGGACGTCTCCGAACACTCGAGACGGCCGTGATGACCAGCCAACAAGGCTCAACGCAGACCCTAAGGTAATCAAACCGCTTCGGATAGGTTCCGAACCGAAATCGCGTTCCGTCGACGGATTTCGCCGAAAAATGCACCGAAACCTATTTTCGGGTTTCGCGAAGGACAACGGACCTTGGACAATCACCCAGAGGTTGCACACGACATGTACACGCTACCAACAGCAGCCGCCCACACAACAATTACGTGAAAGACCCTATCACAAAATGATATTGCATTTTATATGTAAAGTGGGAGGAAAATTAAGCCGTTACCGCAAACTGGGCATCTCCAAGGCCGGCCGAGAGCACCAGTTGACAGCCCTCGACAAGACGAAAGCCGTGCTCACTGTCCGGAGCACAGTGAGCAACCGAGGAGTGCGCAGGAATAGCCCGAACTTCAGCGGTCGAGGCGAACGGGGAGCGACGGAGGCGAGCAACGCGGATTGGACCTCCACGACAGAATCCGAGGTGAGCACGGGGATCGGGGGCCTCTCAGGATCACAGTGCTCCCCTCCGCAGTTTTCGAGGATGTCCAGATGCGTCAAAACAGCGCGACGATCGAACAAGGGCAAAACCGGCCAAGGTGGGGGAGTCCGGGTTCAAATTCGGCCGGCGGCGGCACCGGCGGCCGGGGTGCCGGCGGCAGGCAGGTGCGGTCGACCAGGGGGAGCCGACGTGAGGCGGCCGAGGAGGCGAGCGGTGATGCCCTAGCCGCACAGGCCAAGGGAGAGCTGGGGCCTAGGCCCGGCCGGCAGCAACTCCGGTGGCGGCAGCGGGGGTGCGGCCGATGAGGAAGGTCCGGCGTGCGCGGGGGCTACCGGCGGGATGCGGCGGCAGCGCGCATCAGCAACTCGTTCACCCACGCAGATCAGGTGCGGGGATGGCCGCGGTGGCTTCCCGAGTGCGCGGCGGCGGCGGTGACAGCACCTATCAGGTGCGGGGGTGCCGGGAGGCCGCGGGGGAGGTCCCAGAGGCCGATGGAAACACGGGGAGGTCGGCGCACCGAGAAGGGCTCGTGTGAGAATTCGAATTTTGAAAAATTTGGATTCTGTGTTCCTCACCCCCGTTACTGTGTTTTCGACCTGTATACGTATATATATACAGGTATATATATATATATATATATATATATAGGTATATAAGTGAGTTTTATAGGGTTTTGTGTTTTTGGATTTTTCGTCGCGGAGAGTGAACGGCTTAACGGCGCGAACCGGAGTCCGATTCTGACGATCCAAAATGGTAAGTTCGATGTCTCGGCAGTGCTGAACGCGATAGCATGATCCGCGTCGACATGCGACGTACGGTTTGAGAGATCTCCCATCTTCTTCGCCGAGAGGTCGAATGTCACTTTCGTTGGTTTCGCGATTTAGACCCTGTTCTCGCACCGTTTCGCGTGAGATTGCTTGTGGAGGGGTGTCTGGGCATTTTGTGCTAGCTGAGAGGGACCATGGTGTATTTCACTTTGTTTGGAGGGCTATTTTGCAATTGTGCAAAGTGTATTAGTGTGTGTGTGTGTTGGTGTTGTGTGTTTGTGATCTCTCTCACTCCCTCTCTCCCCCTCAGCCTACCCAGAGGTGAGCTTCAGCTCCCCCAGCATCCCTGCTCCCTCTCCGAGCTCGGCCGGCCGCCGCCGGCCATCCCCTGGCCGTTGCCACCCCCAGCAAGTTTCCCTCTCCCTTTTCTTCTTCTTCTCATTCTTCTTCTTCCCCTTCTTCTTCCCTGCGGTGTGCACCCAGGGGAAACCCATGCATGGGCTTCCCCTGAGGTGGCACGACCGCTGGAGTGGCGCGCCGCCGCCGGGAGCCGCCGCCGTGGGCCGCCGGAGTTGTTGCAGCTCCTGCTAAGGCTGTGCGGGCCGAGGTGGGTGGGCCTGTGCTGCCGCCGCCTCCCGCAGCCTTGGAAGGTGAGCACGGCCTTCCTCTTGTCCTCCGGCGCCGCCCCCTGCCTCCTCGGCCGTCGCCGTGCCGCCGGACAGCCGCCGGAGCCGCCGCGGGCTCGGGTTTGGCAGCTTGGGCTGTTGCGGCCGTGTTTGCTCCGCTGCCGCCACCCGCTGCCTTTTTTGTTGCGGTCACCTCCCAACCGACGGCCGGCGACCTCCTCTTGCCGGTGCTCGCGTCGCCGCCGGCCGCCGTCGCCGTTTATTGCTGGAGCCGCCGTTCCCTAGTCTCGGGTTGCCAACCCGAGAGCCTCCTTCTTCCCCGCGCCGCCGCCGCCGCTCCCCGCCGCTGCCGGAGGTAAGCCCCCTTCTCCTTGGGTCCCCCGCACCCATCCCTGGCCGCCGCCGGCCATGCATGTCGGCCGGCAGCCGGCCGGAGCTAGCTGCTCCGGCCAAGGGTCTTTTTGTGTTGTTTTCGTTTAGCGTGCTGGTTTGAGCTCTCTGTTGCCACCCGAAGCTCGGGAAGGTGAGCACGATGATCGCGGCGATGCGCTGATCATCATGCTCACCCTAGTTTTCCATTTTGGTGGAGTATTTTGCCGCGTAGCCGTTGTCGAGCTATTTTGCCTTGTTTGCGCTGTTTTTATGCATTTTCCCGGCCTGCGACTGTTCTTGTCGCAGAGGGGCTGTGAGCATGGCTTCCGTGACATCGTTGCCTATCCGCTGGTGTTTGCGGAAGGCCGTGCGGACGTACGGTTTGCTCTAGCGGCCTCGTTTATTGCTTGTATGTTGATTTTTTGTTGCTTGTGTGGGGACTTTGGCTTTTGTGGAAATGTTGTGATGCTGTGGGCAGCAAGGGCTTGGTTCTTAGGGCCCTGTGGACTGGTTGTCCAACCCCTTCGCCCTTCACGGAGTTTCGGATTCCTTTTCGACGCGTTTTTTGATGAAATAATCGGCGAAACGCGTGTTTCTTGTCGTGCGACTCGCTCGCTGATTTTTCCAGCGACTTGGCTTTGTCGTTTGGCCTCGTTGGCTGTTCCTCATCGCTGTCCCGAAGTTCCGAGGATAGTGGATGAGTGACGAGGGGTTCTGGTGCCAATTCGACCCTTTTCGGGAACCCGGTTTGCCGTTTCGGGTGCGTTTGTGGTTGTGGCACCCCGAGTTTGTGCTCGCTGTCCGGTCACCTTGTTTTGGTGTGTTTGGGGACAGCGGATGACTTGGTTTGGTTGTTGGTACCCCTCTGGGGCTTAGTAGGTTTCGGGATCGCTCCGGTGGGTTTCCGGGCGATCCGTCGATTTCGGGATGTGTGAGCTTTGTGTTTAGCGTCGACTTGGTGGACCTTGACCCTGTGAGTTTTTTCGTAGGTCCTGTCGTGGTTCCCGAGAGCCGTCGGTGTTAGACTTGATCTTTCGTCAGGTGGGTACTTCGATCCGGAGTCGGTTCAGTGGACTACGGTGATACCTTTCTATCCATTCTCTTGCATTTCAGTTATTAGTTCACTTGACTCCCGTTGACTCTACTTATATGCGTGCTTGGATAGTAGAGTAGTTGTGGTTTGCATGGTTTTTGAGACGATCCAGTTGGTCGGTGGTGATCGCCTGTTGTTCCGAGCGATCCTAGTTGTGGTTTGCATGGTTCTTGAGACGACCCAGTTGGTCGGTGGTGATCGCCTGTTGTTCCGAGCGATCCTAGTTGTGGTTTATTGGTTGCTTCTCGGCTCGTTGCCGTTCTGTGGATTGAGCATATGCATCGATCGTCACAGCTCCCTAGCACCTCACGTATGCCAACGGTCTGATCCACCGTTTGGGCTTCTTTTTCGGAAAAGGGTTGTGAAGAGCGGTCCTAACCCGTGAGCCTCGATGCAGTGCGTCGAGAAGGTTTGTGCCGGTGGTTGAGCAGGTTGTGACAGTGCCCGGGGTGCGTCCCGGTGGTTACAGATTGGGTTTACTTTGTGGTTATCTCCTTTGATGCATATACTACTTGCTTACAGTAGCATAGTTGTTTCAGTTGTATGTTAGCCTCATACTTACTTGTGCTACTGTATACCATATCTAGTTTTTTGTTGACCCTCGTGCCGGTGTGTACACCTCGCCTTCGTCGGCTAGCGGTACCCACTGGGAGGGGAGACATGTTTACATGTTCTCACCCCCCGCCTTCGTTGTTGTTTTCAGGTGAGCAGGGTGGTGAGTGTCGGGACGCTGCGAGGCACGCCTAGATAGTAGCTCTAGAGGTTCCGATTTGTGAGGCTACTTTCCAGATTTGGTTATCACCCTACCCTTATCAGTTAGATGTGATTGTGGTTCAGTTACCTTTGGATATTATCTAGCATGTTATGTTTTGGTACAGCTTTATGTTGGATGTTTACCTTGTATGCTTATATCACGTGGTTTCGTTTAGTATTCATGTGAGGTTTTCTTGTTTAGACTTGTGGATATAGATGCTTTCAGATCTATCTTGGTGGCCTTTTATCGCAGGTCTTGGTTTTCTACCCCTCGTGGTAGCGTTTTCGAATAAAGGTTTTCGTGTGGGAAACAGTTTCCAAATGAATTTTCAATCGATCGACTTTTGTGATTTCAAAAGAGAGTTCTCGTGTGGAGAACAGTTTTCAAATAATTCTTCAATGTTTGAGACTAGGGTTTCAAAATAAAGCTCCTGTGTGAGGAGCAGTTTTCTAGAATGATTTGCTGTTTGTGCATTGCATCATCCTTCGCCTAAGGAATTGCTTAGATTCATACAGGTTTAAGGACTGCTAGCTGTATGAATATTTTTGAGTTGTTGTGTTGTTGTGATGAATGAATGGTGGTTGTGATCCTGTTGTATGTTTGTGTACGTCGTGCAAATACAGGGGAGGTTCTGTCCGTGTGTACAGTGGGCACTGTATTTGTGGCGGGTCTGTACGTGACGCGGGCTAGGCTTTAAAAAAAAAAAAAAATTTAGCACATTTTTTCGCATCTAGAACTAGCCCGGGGCGTGACAGCTCGCGGCTGTCCAAAACGGGTCCGCCAGACAGCAGGAGCGGCGGCGGCGCTCAGCAGGGGACACGGCCGCCGGGGGCGCCACGTCGGGTGTTAGGGCGGCGCCGACGAGGTCCAGGTATGGGACACATGTCCTGGCTTGCACTCAGCCCGAGAGAAGAGAGGGAGAGTGGGTGGTGAGGGTGAAGGAGAGAAAGAAGAGAAGGAGAGGGAAGACTACGGTGGCAATTGGCCGGCCGGCGGCGACAGCCACGCGCAGAGGACTGAGCAAGAGGAGGGGTCGGCTAGGGTTCCACAAGGAGGGAGAGAGAGGCCGGATTTGGGTTGCATGAAGAAAAACCCTAGATATCAACCTATATAGCAACGCGTAAATCGCGCGTAGCTCCCTCAAATCGCGACATTTTCAACCTAGACCCTGACCGTGTGTGTATAACGACCTCGCGCATCCAACCATCAAGTTTCACAGAATTTCGTGCATAAAATATAAGGGGTTTCGCGCGAAATACAAAAGTGTCGATTCGACCTCTCCTCGATAATCGTGCGATATCCGGCGATCCGTCTATCAGATTTTTGAATGGATTGTGCTGGTGTGTTCAGCACTGCCGAACCATCGAGGTCATGATTTTGTTTCACCTGAATTGGTCACGGATTCGCGACAAATCCAACCTCTCTCCGATCCACCAACACGCCACATATATATATATAAACCAAAAATCATCTCTAAATCCCCTTGATTAGCAAAAATGCGGCCAAAGTCTCTCAACACAGACTTTCTCTCATAGAAAGGTCCCCGTCTGAGGGTCCACACGCAAAACGGAGTAGTGGTAAGTTTTAAAAAGCAAAGACAACAAAGAATAAAAGTCCATTTTGTGATAAAATCCAGTTTTATCAAAAATCGTGCGTCAAACCAAAAATCCGTCAGCTCCATCGGGTTTGGGATAGTCGGACGGTTGAAAACGAGCTATTGGATCACTATGAACGGAGTTGTATACGCGCCAGAAGCCATCTCTTCTCATTGGCCTCTCCGGAAACTCAGGTTAGTATTCACTTTAAGTGAAAAGTAGAGATCGCGTAAAACCTTCATCCTAACTCCTTTTCTCCCGAAACTTGACAAGTGATTATGTAATTAAATTACACATAAAAACATCGTCAATAGAAAGTTTAGCTACATAGCAAAATTCTCAGTCCTCACACTGATAAACTTTCTAAACTTTCAAATAAGGTACCCTCCTTTGTGGCGCGTACAGATAGTATTTTTTTTTAAAAAAAGGAACCGTAAAGCATTAAAAAAAAATGATGTACATCTTACAGACTTATACCTATCCATCCAAAAATCCAATAACATTTTTAAAATTATTAATATAAAAAAATTAGTAGAAGAGTATTAACCTAGCGTAAAATTTAACCTCCAGAAATAGACGAACATATAGTATTGGTCAATTAAAAAAAAACAGATAAAAAAACATATAGTATTGGTCAATTAAAAAAAACAGATAAAAAAAACATATAGTATTGGTCAATTAAAAAAAAAACAGATAGCATTGTTTGGATTGGGGATAAAGGGTGGAATAACCCCTTATCCTCCCTTTTATATCCAAACGCAAATTTTTTATCCGAGAATAGTAGTTCTCGGTATACTATTCCCACCTATACCCTCATTTTCTATATATAACTACCCACTATCCCTCTTATTCCATATTATCTATCCAAACGCTATTTTTCTTATCCTCATGAACAATCCTGGTATAACTATTTTCATCTATACCCTCATTTTCTATATATAACTACCCACTATCCCTCTTATTCCATATTATCTATCCAAACGCTATTTTTCTTATCCTCAGGAACAACCCAATTTTCATCCAAACGCTATTTTTCTTATCCCCACACTTATACCTATCCCTGGAATAGCTAGTTCTTGCTTATACCCGAACCAAACGGTTAGGGTTCCGTTCATAAAATATTATTATATATTTTTTTATATCCAAAATATTCCCATCCTCCTCTTCTCAATGCTGCAGCCTCCTTCCTCACCGTCCACGCCGCCTCGCCCTCCTCCGATGCCTCTGCCCTTGCCCACATCTCCGACCGCGCCCACGGACATCCCCACGCTCTCCTCCGCCGCCTCGCCTTCTCCCTTGTCCTTGCCCACCTCTCCATCCACGCGTACCTCAATCTCCTCCTACCCGTCGCCGAAATGGAGGGGCCACGAGAGTGAAGGAGGAGCAGGGGAGCAGGCAGAGAAGAAAATAGAGTCGAACTACAGCCGATCAAGCGCGAAAAATGGAAGATGAGAGGCAGCGGAGGAGCAAGTTTGGGGAGAAGACGAAAATAGTGAGGGGCAAATTGATCATTTTGCCATCACAGTTTACACCGTACCCCCTGTGAACATATTTTATTTTATAAGGGGGCAAATTTAAGTGAAAAAACGGGTATTGACAGAAAGATCTTTTGTAATTTAGCCAAAAGTAAAAAAAATAAATATTTATAAAAGAGTTTTTTATAATTTAGCCTTCTACATAGTTGGATTACAATCGAAACCATGCCCGGACCATTACAAATCAACTTCTTCGGGTTTTTTTTTTTTTTTTAGTTTGGGTCAGCAACAACAACATTCTACATGTATGTGCTCTAAGACCCACCTCTTTAAAGGCTACAATACCAAAACGATATTCATCTCGTACCTTTGAGGGGCCTCACAACATAACAAGGTCAACGGCTACAGGAAATGGAGAAGATGACTATTTATATATATTTATTAAATGATAATTAGTTATAGTGCATTATTATATAAATCCAAAAATCATTATAATGTAATCCAATTACTTAATATATATAATACTTAATTTATTATTTAAAGGTCTGGTACTAATTGACCGATCTATATTGACATGAAAAAAACAACAAAATTAAGTACATATCAATATCCAAGACCATAAGCAAAATAAAATAGGGATAACTTCAAATACCACTCCTGTGGTTTCGTGTTTTCTCACTTTAGTACCCTGTGGTTTAAAACGTATTACTTTAGTATCCTGTGGTTTGATTATTCTCTTTTTTGTTATCTTCTCGTTAATTTTTTCGTTAAATTATATAGAAAAAACTTCAAATATCCCACCTATGGTTTATCGAATATTCATTTTACTATCCTGTAGTTTTAACTTTCTCATTAAATATAACTCATACAGCGCTAAAGAGAAGAAATTCTTAATCAATTTATGCAAGCGAGAAGTCCGGCAGCAATATGAACGTTACCAACCAAACTTGTGTAATTTGATTTTTTTTTCCTCCTATCTCAAGCGCTCTCCTGTATGGTATTGAACAGATAATATATTTTTACCAGAATGTATGTGAAAAAATAGCGAGATCAATACCCCTCTGTATAAAGTCCAAATCAACTTCTCATCAAAGTCTGATTAGAATTCTATTTAATTTAAATAGATAGAAAAAGAATAAAATACATTATACAATCAGTTCTATATTAATTAGGATTGGCTTTTATTTATAGTAAATTTATATTTGAACATGATTAATTGGGTCACACTTATAAAAATCCTAACAACATATGCCATCCTAGGAATTACGAATATCGAGACCTCTCAAGAAGCAAAAAATCAAACTTATTTCTCGCAACCACACTAAAGAAAAAAAAAAAATACCGAATAAGTTATCTTTAAGTAATTTATTCGGACTTCCAAACAAGGCCTCCAAGTTCATTGTCTTGTATGGACTTTATCAAAATATCTCAAGTCTAGATGTCAAGAATGTAAAAGTATTACAACTAAAAACATTAAAAAGTACTATTATCTAGTAGCTTAATAATTTTAAGATTATTTGTACGATAATAACATTTGGTTTTAAACAACCTTATTCATTTTTCTCATTTGCTTCTCTTGTATCAAAAGAATCCACCAATTCTTCTTTTCTTTTTGGTTTTTTTTAAACTTTACAATGACTGTGAATTAAACTATCCTGCTTTGTTTGTTTGTTCCTTTCAACAGATTGTGCTTTCTTTTTTCTTTTTCTTTTTATTTTATTTTTTTGGTTGTTGTCATTCTTATTAAATGACACACTACACATCTCATCTGAATTTGATGGCTAGCTTTTGATTAATGCCTGAGAAGAAGATGGTGGCCACTCCCATAAGTATTAATATTGAGGAATATTGTTGATTAGAAAAGGATGGAGGAAGAGTAGCTTTCATAGGTGAGTTGTATGATGCATCTTGCCACACTTGACACTTTTCCAGGAAAATATTCGGTTTGCTATGATCTTATTGGGACCTACCCTGTGCTGTCCTTGTGATGGTTACATCTACTGTTGCTGTACTGGTTAATTATTGTTAGACCAATCGCTCTACTGTTTAACTATTGTACTTTAAAAATTTAAGCTCTTAATTATAGCTAATTCACATTTATAGCTTGGTGGTTGGTACTCGAGGTTTTGAGTTCAAATCCTAGTTGATTCACATATATAGCTGAGTTTATTTTTTTAAAAAATAAATAAAGCGGATAGCGTGCTACTTTTCTCTCTCTCAAAAAAAAAAATATTAACCTCTCTCTCTCATGTTTCGGTTGAAGACTTTAGGCTAGAATCATGACAGAAGAATAAAGTAAAATCCTAATTATTTAATCCTGAAAGCAAAATTAGGCTTATCTTGCTTTTGATTAGGCTAGAATCATGGGAGCCATAAAACTAAAGCCAAACAAGTTTTTTTTTTTTTTAAATGACAGAAGAACAAAAGCAGGAGGAACTAGCCCCTAAGACTTATAAGATCTCAATGTACTTGTGATTTTTTAGCTATAGTATCATATTAAGGTCGGTACAGCACTAGTAAAAATAATTTAATAAAATACACCGTTAATAATGCTATACGAATTTTAAGACGATCCGACGATTAGAAAATTACAAGCATAAATACTCATGTGCTTTTAAAACTACAAGAGCTTATATATATATATATATATATATATAGAGAGAGAGAGAGAGAGAGAGAGAGAGAGAGAGAGAGAGAGAGAGAGAGAGAGAGAGAGAGAGAGAGAGAGAGAGAGAGAGAGAGTTAGGCTGGTATACTATCGGTAGTACGAAGACCTCCGTGCTACCAAGTTGTTTTCGATGATGCGGCTTCCAATTCGATGATCGGCTCCGTTAGGCTTGATCTACACTATTAAAAGTACTTCGAAACTAAATTTTATTATTTTTGATATTATTTGAGTAATGATCAAAAGGTCTCAAAATTGATAATTTTAATGGCCGATTTGATACGGTTGTGAATTTAATGGTGTAAAACGATCCAAATCCAATAAAATTTTTATAGAAATTTTTTTTTCACTATTTAGAGTAAGATCAGTACCTCTGATCTTAAATTCTAGTCTTTTATCATCATTTTTATGAGATTTTTATTTTTAGTCATTTATTTTTAGACTACTCGTTTGATAGGTAAATGATGTCAAAAAATTACGAAATTTAGTTTCCAAATACTTTCAATAGTGTAGATCAAGTCTAACGGAGTCGATCGTCAATTTGAAAGTCGCATCATCGAAAACAACTTGGTAGCACAGAGATCTCCGTGCTACCGATAGTATACCAGCCTAGCTCTATATATATATATATATATATATATATATATATATATATATATATATAGAGAGAGAGAGAGAGAGAGAGAGAGAGAGAGAGAGAGAGAGAGAGAGAGAGAGTTGAGCTGCTAGAATACTATCGATAACAAACGGGCACTTTTGCCACCCATTTGTTTTCGATGATGGAGCTTCCAAATCGACGATCGGTACCGTTGAACATGATCTAGAGCATTTAAAGTATCTAGAAACCAAATTTCATACTTTTTCAACATCATTGGCCTAATGATAAAAGGGTTTCAAAATTTATAATTTTAATGGTCGATATGAGACGTTTTCTTGTTTAACGGTGTAAGATGTCACGCCCCGGGCTAGTTTTGGATGCGGAAAGCGTACCATTTTTTTTTTAGCCTAGCCCGCACGACGTACAGACCTGCCACAAATATAGGTCCCTCTGTCCGCACGGACAGAGTCTCCCCTGTATTTGCACGGCGTACAAACGATACATCACAGGATCCCAAACATCATTCATTCACCACAAACACCTTCACAACCAAACTCATACATTATCTCATGCAGCTAACCATCCTTAACACCTGCATGATTCTATGCAAGTTCTTAGGCGAAGGATGATGCAATGCACAGTACATCAGATCATTCTATAAAAGTGCTTCTCACTTAGAAGCTTTGTTTTGAAACCCTATGCTCAATCATTCAAATATTCTTTTGAAGACTGTCCCCCACACGAGGACTCTCTTTTGAAAACCAACTGCCAATCGATCGAAAACCATTTGAAATCTGTCTCCCACACGGAAACCTTATTTGAAAATCGCTACCACGAGGGGTAGAAAACCACGATAAACCGATATCACAAGATATGACATAAATCCACAAAGACGATAATAAATCTACACGAGGTATCGATAAAACCCAAATATCCAAACCTGCAGATAAACAAGTAAGCAAGCAACCACGATGTAATTGAACCATGCTATAAACATAAATCTACTATAAGAGAGGGTCAGGGTAAACCAAATCTGACGAGGTACTAGTCGGGACCTCTAATGCACTCTAGCTACTCGCGTCTCACCACGTCCCGACTCCCACCACCTGGCACACCTGAAAAAAAAAGATGGCGGGGGGTGAGAACATGATAAATCACGCCTCCCCTCCCAGTGGGTACCGCAAGCCAACGAAGGCGATGTGTACACACCGGCACGAGGGTCAACAGATAGATAGATACATAAGCAGTAGTAACAATAAGTAACAAAAGACTTGACTACTGCAAGTAGGATAGCATATGCATCAACTGTAAAACAATCACAATCATACCCAATCACAGGGACGGACCCCTGACGCTGTCACCCAACTGCTCAACTATTGGCCCCATAACCGACTATCGGCACATAACCTCCGCGGATGTCCATGCTAAGAGGCTCACGGGTCTGATGCACACGACCCTTTTCCGAAAAAGACGAACCAAGCGGTGGATCAGACCGCTGGTGTACGTGAAGTGCTAGAAGAGCTGTGACGATCAATGCGAATGCTCAATCCACAGAATGGCAACGAGCCGTGAAGCAACTGATAAACCAAAACACGAGGATCGCTCGGAACAACAGGCGATCACCACCGACCAACAAGGTCGTCTCAATAACCATGCAATCAATACTATCTCAATAACCATGGAAACCACAACTACTCTACTAAGGCAAGCACACATAAGTAGAGTCAACAGAAGTCAAGTGAACTAATAACGAAATGCAAGAGAAGGGATAGAAAGGTATCACCGTAGTCCACTGAACCGACTCCGGATCGAAGTACCCACCTGAAGGTACGGAAGGGCCTAGCACCGACGGCTCACAAGGATGTCGACTGGACCTACGAGGTACGAACAGGGTCAAGACCCACAGAGTCGACACTAACATGCAAAGCTCACAACCCGAAACCGACGGATCGTCCGAAAAACCCGCCGGGACGATCCCGAACCCAAACAAAGCACCAGAGGGGTACCAACAAGGCACACAAGTCCTCCGCTATCCACTTACACACCAACAAGGTGATTGGACAGCGGGCACACGCTCGGGGTGCCACGAACACAAACGCACCCAAACACGACTTTTCGGGTTCCCGAAAGATGCTGATTTTGGCACCGGAACCCTCCGTCGCTCATCCGCTGCCCTCGAAACTTCGGGATAGCGAAGGAGAATAGCCGAGAAGGCTATTCGATAAAGCCAGGTCGCGCACAAAACTCACAAGTGAGTCGCACGACCGAAACACGCGTTCCACCGACTATTTCGTCAGAAAACGCTTCGAAAATCAAACCAGATTTCCGTGAAGGCACAACGAACTTGGACAACCAGTCCACAGGGCACAGGGATTAATCCCTCGCTGCACACAGTGATCCACGCTGTGACAATTACAAATAAGCCCCTAAACAATCAACAGCATACAATAATAAGCAATAAAGATGGCCGTTAGAGCACTCCGCTCGTCCACGCCACACTCTACGAGCACCAGCGGATAGGAAACGATGTAGCGGAGGCCGTGCTCACAGCTCGGAGCGACGAAAACAGTCGCGGGGCTCAAATGACCCAACAAAAAATAAACACAAGCACAAATAGGGCTCGACACAATCGAACCAGCGAACCGGGGCTCCATTGCTGTCATCTGAGGTGAGCATAGTGATCAGCGCGTTGCTGCAATCATCGTGCTCACCTTCTCGAAGATCGGGAGGCAGCCAGGAGCTCGGTTCCCAAGGCACCGCTCCAAGATAACCAAAAATCCACCCTGGCCGAAACAGGGGGCTCCGGCCGGCGGCCGGCGGCACAGCGGCGCGCGTGACGGCCGGGGTCGGATGCGGGGGACCCAGGAAAGGTGATGCTCACCTCAAACGGCGACGGGGTGCGGCGGCGGCGGCGCTCGGCGGAGCCCTAGCTCTGGCTAGGCTCGGCCGAGGCCGGGGTTCGGCCGGACGGCAACGGGCGGCACCGGCGATCCTCGGGAAGACGAGCACTGGACGGAGGCGGTCGCCGAACGTCAAAAGGGGGGTGGCCGCTACAAAAATGAGCGGCGGCGGCTGGAGGTCTTCGGCCAAGGCTGCAACAGCAGCCCTATCGGCGGCTCAGGCGACGTGCGGCGGCGGCTGCGGCTGCGGCGGCGGCTGCGGCTGTGACTGCGGCGGCTGGGGTGATCTCCGGCGGTCGGGGCACCTTCCAGAGGAGGGTCTAGAAGCAGGGAAGGTCCACCAGGGGGGGCTCGGCCAAAGACAAGAAGAAGAAGAAGGAGAAAAGAAGAAAGAAAAGAGAGGGGGAGGTAGGCCGGAGCTCTTCGCCAGCCAGGGGAGGTCGGCAGCGGCGCACAGAGGAGGGCAGGAGGAGGAGGAGGCTCGGCTGTGAGGGCTAGGGCACACAAATCTAGGGTTAGGGTTAGCCTAGGTTAGCTCACACACAAGCACAATATATATACATAACATGTACAATTGCACAAAAGTCCCTGCAACAAAAAAATTTCTTTCCCGAGCCCTCAGCAGCATGCGTAAAACGCATCGACGACCCCCCCCCCCCCACATCCGATCTCACGCGAAACGATACATAAAATGTAGGCCCTTTCGCGAAAAGATCCAAAATCCGATATTCGACCCCTCGGCGATGATCTCGCAATATCTCGCGATCCGACGATCGGATCCACGAACGGATCGCGCCATTGCGATCAGCACAGCCGGAACATCGAACTTACGATTTTGGTTCCACCAGAAACGATCGCCGATTCGCGACGAAACCCATCCCCTATTCTCTCCAACACACAAACACATATAAGAAAGGCACATAACCAAAAGTCGCCCTCGAAATCATCCGATAAGCGAAGCAGCAACCACAAACCTTCAACACGGACATTCCTGTCGCAGAAAGACCCCAACACATCAAGTTTCACGCAAAACGGAGCAATGAATACTTCTAAAAAGCATAAAAATTATTGTATAAAAACCTTTCCATTGATAAAACTCATTTTTCACGAAGACCGTGCGTCAAACATAAAAACTGTTAGCACCGTTGTTTCCAGGATAGTCGAGACGTAGAAAACGAGCTATTGGAGGGCCAGAATCGGAGTTCGATTCGCGTCCAAAGCCCTTCTCTTTTCTCGGCCCATTTCGGAAACGCAGGTTACTCTTCATTTAAGTGATTTTCTAAAATCGCGTAAAAACTTTATTTTAAATTATTTTTCACTGAAATCTGACCAGCAAGTTTAAAATCTAATTACACACGATAACACTGAAAAGGAAGTCAAACAATCATAGAGAGAAAAAAAAAACCTCAGTCTTCACAAAAGATATCCAAATCAATTGAATTTTTGTTAGAAAGTTTTTTAAACTATTTAAAATAAGATCTATACTCTTGATCTTGATTACAAAACTCCTATCATCACTTTTTAAAGGATATTTATTTTCAACCATTCATTTTTGTGTCTATTTGATGGACTAGAAAACAATATCGAAAAAACATGAAATTTGGTTTCTAGATACTTTAAATGCTCTAGATCATGTTCAACGGTACTGATCGTCGATTTGGAAGCTCCATCATCGAAAACAAATGGGTGGCAAAAGTGCCCGTTTGTTATCGATAGTATTCTAGCTCAACTCTCTCTCTCTCTCTATATATATATGTATATATATATAGGTAGTAAACTGCTCGGTTTACTACCGATTTGTTTTCGATGATGGAGCTTCCAAATCGACGATCGGTACTGTTGAACATGATCTAGACCATTTAACCTATCTAGACATCAAATTTCATGCTTTTTTGACATCATTAACCAAATGATCAAAGGGTCACAAAATCTGTAATTTTAATGGCGGATATGGTGTGTTTGCTTATTTAACGGTATAGAAGAGTCCAAATCAATTAAAATTTTGTTAGAAAATTCTTTAAACTATTTAAAATAAGATCTATACTGTGAGAATTCGAATTTTGGAAAATTTGGATTCTGAGTTCCTCTCCCCTGATACTGTGTTTTCGATCAGTATACGTATATATATATATATATAGGTATTTATATATATATATGTATATATGTGAGTTTATTGGGGTTTAGTGTTTATGGATTTTCGTCGCGAAGAGTGAACGGCTTAACGGCGCGATCCGGAGTCCAAATCTGACGATCCAAAATGGTAGATTCGATGTCTCGGCAGTGCTGAGCGCGATGGCGCGAACCGTTTTGACATGAGACGTACGGTTTGAGAGTTCTTCCATCTTCTTCGCCGAGAGGTTGAATGTCACATTTTGCAGTTTCACGATTTAGACCCTGTTCTTGCACCGTTTCGCGTGAGGTTACTTGTGGAGGGGTGTCTGGGCACTTTGTACCTGCTGTGAGGGACTGAGGAGGGATTTGCTGTGTTTGGAGGGCTTATTTGCAATTGTGCTTTTTGTTTAAGTGTGTGTGTGTGTGTGTGTGTGTGTGTGTGCTTGGTTGGAGATCACTCACATCCTCTCTCCCCCTCAGCTCCCAGAGGTGAGCACCAGTTCCCCCTGCATCTCAACCCTCTCCCCGAGCTCGGCCGGCCGCCGCCGGCCACTCCCTGGCCGGAGCAACTCCGGCCAAGCCCATCTCTCTCCTTGCCTTCTTCTTCTTCCTCTTCTTCTTCCCTGGGGTGTGCACCCAGGGGAAACCTATGCATGGGCTTCCCCTGAGGTGGCAGGACCGCCAGAGTGGCGCGCCGCCGCCGGGAGCCGCCGCCGTGGGCCGCCGGAGCTGCTGCAGCTCCTGCTTGTGAAGCTGCAGGCCGAGCTTGGTGGGGCCGCGCCGCCGCCGCCTCCCGACACCTGCGAGGGTGAGCCTCGTCACCCTCGGGACCTCCTCTGCCGTACCTCCCCTCCCCGGCCATCGCCGTGCCGCCGGAAAGCCGCCGGAGCTACCGCGGGCTCGGCTTAGGAAGCTAGGGCAGCCGCGGCCTTGGTTGCTCCGCCGCCGCCACCCGCCGCCGTTTTTGTCGCGGTCACCGGGAGGACGGCGTCCGGCGACCCCCTCGTGCCGGTGCTCGCGTCGCCGCCGCCGCCGCCGTCGCCGCCCGTTGCCGCGCCGCCGATCCATAGCCTAGCCGAGAGCAGCCTTGCTCCCCGCGCCGCTGCCGCCGGTTCCTGCCGCCACCTGAGGTGAGCCCCCGCTTCCTCACCTCCCCCGCACTCACCTCTGGCCGCCGCCGGCCATGCATGTCGGCCGGCAGCCGGCCGGAGCTAGCTGCTCCGGCCAGGGGTCATTTTGTGGTGTTTTTGTTTTTGCGCGCTTGTTTGAGCTCTCTGTTGCCTCCCGAAGCTCGGGAAGGTGAGCATGATGATCGCGGCGACGCGCTGATCATCATGCTCACCCTAGTTTCCCTTTTGGTGGGTTATTTTGCTGCGTAGCCGTTGTCGAGTCATTTTGCCTTGTTTGCGCTGTTTTCATGCATTTTCCCGGCCTGCGACTGTTCCTGTCGTAGTGGGACTATGAGCATGGCCTCCGTGACATCGTTGCCTATCCGCTGGTGTTTGCGGAAGGCCGTGCGGATGTACGGTTTGCTCGAACGGCCTTAGTTATGCTTGCTTTTGTGCGTGCGCTCACTATTTTTATGAGATTTCCCGGCTTGAGACTAGTCCTGTCACAGTGGGACTGTGAGCACAGTTTCCGTGACGTCGTTACCTATCCGCTGGTGCTTGCGGAATGTCGTGCGGACGTACGGTTTGCTCTAGCGGCTTCGTTTATTGCTTGTATGTTGATATTTGTCGCTTGATTGTGGACTTTGGCGTTTGTGGTAGCGTTGCGACGCTGTGGGCAGCAAGGGCATGATCTTTGAGGCCCTGTGGACTGGTTGTCCAACCCCTTTGCCCTTTGCGGAGTTTCAGATTCGTTTCCGACGCGTTTTTCGATGAAATAATCGGCGAAACGCGCATTTCTAGTTGTGCGACTTGCTCGCTGATTTTTCGGGCGACTTGGCTTCGTCATTTAGCCTTGTTGGCTGTTCCTCATCGCTGTCCCGAGGTTCCGAGGACAGCGGATGAGTGACGTTGGGTTCCGGTGTCAAATCGGCACTTTTCGGGAACCCGGGAAGCTGTTTCGGGTGCATTTGGTATTCGTGGCACCCCGAGCTTGTGCTCGCTGTGCCGCCACCTTGTGGTGTGTGTTTGGGGGACAGCGGAGGACTTGTATGGCTGTTGGTACCCCTCTGGGGCTTGGTGTGGCTTCGGGGTCGTCCCGGTGAGTTTCCGGGCGATCCGTCGGGTTCGGAAATGTGAGAGCTTTGTGTTTAGCGTCGACTTGGTGGACCTTGACCCTGTGAGTCTTTCGTAGGTCCTGTCGTGGTTCCCGAGAGCCGTCGGTATTAGACTTGATCTTTCGACAGGTGGGTACTTCGATCCGAAGTCGGTTCAGTGGACTACGGTGATACCTTTCTATCCTTTCTCTTGCATTACAGTTATTAGTTCACTTGACTCCCGTTGACTCTACTTATATACGTGCTTGGATAGTAGAGTAGTTGTGGTTTGCATGGTTCTTGAGACGACCTAGTTGGTCGGTGGTGATCGCTGTTGTTCCGAGCGATCCTCGTTGTGGTTTATCAGTTGCTTCACGGCTCGTTGTCATTCTGTGGATTGAGCATTCGCATCGATCGTCACAGCTCTTCTAGCACTTCACGTACACCGCGGTCTGATCCAACGTTTGGGGGTGTTCTTTTCCGGAAAAGGGTCGTTGAGTTTGTGCCGACCCGTGAGCCTTGATGCAGTGCGTCCAGAAGGTTTATGTGCCGAGAGATGAGCAGTGTGACAGTGCCTGGGATCCATCCCGGTGGCTATGATTAGGTTTACTTTGTGGTTATCTCCTTTGATGCATTACTAGTTGCTTACAGTAGCATAGTTGTTTCAGTTGTATGTTAGCCTCATATTTACTTGTGCTACTGTATACCTTATCTAGCTTTTGTTGACCCTCGTGTCGGTGTGTACATCTCGCCTTCGTCGGCTTGCGGTACCCACTGGGAGGGGAGACATGTTTACATGTTCTTACCCCCCCGCCCTCGTTGTTGTTTTCAGGTGAGCAGGGTGGTGAGTGTCGGGACGCCGCGAGACACGCCTAGATAGTAGCTCTAGAGGTTCCGACTTGTGAGGCTACTTCCCAGATTTGGTTATCACCCTACCCTTATCAGTTAGATGTGATTGTGGTTCAGTTACCTTTTGGATATTATCTAGCATGTTATGTTTGGTACAACTTTATGTTGGATGTTTATCTTGCATGCTTATATCATGTGGTTTTCGTTTAGTATTCATGTGAGGTTTTCTTGTTTAGACTTGTGGATATAGATGCTTTCAGATCTATCTTGGTGGCCTTTTATCGCATGTCTTGATTTTCTACCCCTCGTGGTAGCGTTTTCGAATAAAGGTTTCCGTGTGGGAAACAGTTTTCAAATGAATTTTTGAACGATCGACTTTTGAGATTTCAAAAGAGAGTTCTCGTGTGGAGAACAGTTTTCAAATGATTCTTCAATGTTTGAGACTAGGGTTTCAAAATAAAGCTCCGGTGTGAGGAGCAGTTTTCTAGAATGATCTGTTGTATGTGCATTGCATCATCCTTCGCCTAAGGAATTGCTTAGATTCATACAGGTTTAAGGACTGCTAGCTGTATGAATCTCTTTGAGCTGTTGTGTTGTTGTGATGAATGAATGGTGGTTGTGATCCTGTTATATGTTTGTGGACGTCGTGCAAATACAGGGGAGGCTCTGTCCGTGTGTATAGTGGACCCTGTATTTGTGGCGGGTCTGTACGTGACGCGGGCTAGGCTTTCAAAAAATAATAATTTCTAGCACGTTTTTCCGCATCTAGAACTAGCCCGGGGCGTGACAGATTAAGATGGTATCAGTGCGTAAAGGGAACAAACCCTCATTCATTCATCAACTTGTAACTGAACCACTGGTTAGGCTGACCCATAGGAGGACCTAGGATGTATAGGCGCGCGAGTTCGAGGGGTTTGTTTTCGGCTTGTGTTTTGTGGGAGTTGCCGACCCCTTTTCTCTTGCGCTGGTTTCTGCGTTTTGCAGTTGGCTTGTGGTCTTGGTAGACCTCCTCGTCCGGGTCGTGGTGGAGGGCGTGCGCCTGCGGAGCCGTCTGCTGGTGTTCTGTTTCGGGTTGTTGTGGCTGGTTCGAGTGAGGAGCTGGCTGGAGGCGGACAGCCTGGTGTGGACCGTACCCTGTGTTCTTGAGGCCGAGGCGAGGTGTCAGCTAGCGACCCTCTCCGGCATGTTCCGGCTTGTTCCGGTAGTTTTGCAGCAGCAGGCTACGGCGACTGCCGCTCCAGCCCCTTCTCCTCTTTCGCCGAGTGCCCCGACGACTACAGACCCTCCTGTCGCACCCACGCCGTTGTACGACGACCGTGACGGCGACAACGATTTTGTCGGCTGTTGCGCGCGTGGACGCCGACCCCGTGTTTGGGGTGGTGGCCACATCCGAGCGTGTTTGGGCGGATTTCCTGAGTGTCGATCTGCCCTGGTTCGCAGGCTCATGCTCCTTCTGGTAGTGGTGGGGGAGTATCTTACAGATCCCCAGTGGCAGGGTGTTTTTTTCCCCTTGTGTAACAACTCGTTGGCAGGTGGTAGCCCTTGTGGGCTTGGGAACGTCACTTGGTGGATCTGTGTTGTTGTTGGGCTGTTCTTGCCCTGTCCCCACTTTCTGTGTTGAGCACGAGGGCCTCTGCGAGCGTCTCTACGGAGACGGTGCTTTGAGCGGTTTTGACCGCTGTTTGGGTGTTTCCCCTCTGTTTTGTTGGGTAGGGCGGTGAAGCCTACCCCTCTGACGTATTGTTTGTAGAATCGTCAGTGTTGGTCTTTCGACCAGTGGCTAGTTCTTGCGTCGAACTGACGTATACTAGACGGAGTGGACACTGTTTGGTGTCGGGTTTTTGTTGGTGCCTACATGGTTTGCGGCTATCCTAACGCCCAAATTGGTGTGTTCGGAGATTTCTGGTGGTATTTGTAGGCTTTTGTGCTGTCGCGAGATCTTCCAGGTTGTTGTTGGAGGTCTCACCGCGTGCGACGTTGGTTAGTCGACGCTGGTTTTGTTCTTTCTTCGTTTTGGTTTGTGTGGTTGACGACCCTTTGTCGCCTGTAGCCGTCGGTTTGTTGTGAGAAGCCGAAGACTCCTAGGGAGTTGGCTCAGGGTGGGCCTTGTTGTGTGGGTCGATTTGCTTTTCCCGTTAATTCGGTGACTCGTCTGTGACCTTGGTCCAGCTTTTGAGTTAGTTGACCCGGCACCGTTGTGGTGTTGCCAACTGGTTGTTGGCCTTTGATCTTGGGATATTTCGCTTTCTTTTGATAAGTACGTTGGCTGCAGACAACGTAGTGTCAAAAGATAGGATGAAATACCCTATCCCTTTTGGGACCTTCTGGATTGGGTCGGTGCTTTCTCTTGCAAGACTTTTCTCGTTCTTGGTCGTCTTGCGGAAAGCTGTGTGTTGGTCACCCTTGTTCTTGTTGGGAGCCTTGAGCTGATCCTGGAGTGGTTTTGCGCAGTTGATTTGCCAACACTGCGGTCGGTTTGACTCCGGTTGAGTTGGTTGCCTTTTTAGCTCAGTTTTGGGATGACGGGAGCCTAGTTGTTGGCTCCGTGGTTTCGGTGCTTGTGTTTGCGTACAGGGTTT
The DNA here is from genome assembly GCA_016920855.1 of Puya raimondii. Lineage (NCBI taxonomy): Eukaryota > Viridiplantae > Streptophyta > Magnoliopsida > Poales > Bromeliaceae > Puya > Puya raimondii. The sequence goes on along the minus strand of JABWPP010000050.1, from coordinate 24,209,392 downwards.
TCGCCGTGTAGTCTTGCTTGGGAGCGCGTGTCCGCTCACTTGGATCTGATGTTTGGCGTCGTTGGTGTTGTATCGCTTCTTGCGATTGGCGACCCTGTGCACCAGAGTGATGGACTCGCAAGGTTTCGTGGGTTTGTTTGTGAGTTCGTGTCCTGCGAGCTGTCGGTGATGTTTTAGTACCCTCTACCGCAGATCTTCGATCTCTTCGACCGGTTTTAGGGAGCCTCGATTTTCTCGAAGTGTGTTCTGCAACCAGGTTATCTTTAGTTGAAGATCAAGGCCGAGGACGTTGCGTTAACGGCCTTCCGGACTCGTTACGGGCTTTACGAGGTCACGGTTTTGCCGTTCGGTTTGACGAACGTCCCGGCAGCTTTTTGGTTTTGATGAATCGAATTTTCGGTAGATTTTGGATCAATTTGTCGTGATCTCCTTTGACGACATACTGATCTTTTCGAGGAGTTTCCTTCTTGGTTCGCATCGTGACGCGGGTTGGCTTTGCGGTGGAACCAAGGAAGGTGGGCTTTGTTGTGGTTTGGCCTATTCCGACTTCTGTGGCTGAGATTAGGAGCTTCCTCGGCTTGGGCGTTGTTGCCGGCGATTTGTTGAGGGTTCTTCTCAAGATCGCCGCCCCTTTGAGCAAGCTGTCGAGGAAGGGCACGTTGTTTCTGTAGACTCCCGCTTGTCAGATGAGCTTCTAGGAGTCGATGGACTGTTTGACTCGTGCCCCTATCTTAGCATTGTCGCAGTCTGGTGAGGTTTTTGTGGTCTCCTGCGATGCATCTTGGATGGGATTGGGGTGCGTGCTCTTTCAGCATGTGAAGGTTATCGCTTGTGCTTCACGCTAGTTGATGGACTATGGGAAGATCTATCTGGCGCTCGATCTCGAGTTAGCAGCAGTGGTGTTCGCTTCCAAGCTTTGGAGACACTGCCTGTACGGAGCGGCTGGTAGTGGAGTTTCGTCGACTTGGGTTAGGAGTTTTACCTCATGGAGCTACCGAGTAGTTGTTGACCTTGGAGGTGCAGCCCACATTGTCGGATTGGATTTTTTCGGTGGGCTGCTGATGGATTCGCACTTGCAGAGAGTGCGAGCAGACGCCGAGCAGGGCAGAGATGGTGACTTCGTGCTACACGTTGTTAGTTTTCCTTCGAGGACGGAGGTGTGTGCCCAGTGTTCAGGATTTGAAGTGGAAGTTTTGGCTGAGGCACACCGGTCGCCGTACACCGTTCATCCTAGAGGGACGAAGATGTACCGCGACTCGAGACAGTTCTGGATGTAGCTCGGCATGTGGCACTGTGACTGGTTTGTCAGCAGGTGAAGGCTGAGCATCAGCGACCAGCAGAGAAGCTTTGACCGTTGCCTGTACCTGTAGGGAAGTGGGAGCAGATCACCTTGGTTTTCGTCACCGGGTTGCCTCGTTCTCAGCGAGGTCATGTTGCGATCTGGGTTTTTGTGGACTGTTTGACGAAAACAGCTCACTTCCTACCGGTACACTCAATTCAGTCTCGGGATCGACTGGCGCCGCGCTACTTGGATGAGATCGTCAGGCTGTTTGGAGTGCCAGTGTCGATCGTTTTGGATTGAAGTTTTCGCTTCGTTTCCCAGTTCTGGAGGAGCTTGCAGCAGGCACTGGGGACGGAGCTCGACTACAGCTCAGTTACCACCCTCAGAGTGTTGGCAGTCGGAGCGAGTCTTCCGGACCCTTGAGGATATGCTCCGAGCTTGCGTTTTGGATTTTGGTGAGGGTTAGTTCAGATTCTTTTCCTTGGTGGAGTTTGCCTTCAGCGACAGCTTCCAGGCGAGCGTTGGATTGGCACCGTGCGAGGCGTTGTATGGACGTCGTTGTCGATCACTGAACTGTTGGGTTGACGTGGGTGAGCGTCGTGTGATCGGCGCGACAACGGTTCAGCTGAGGGAGGATCTCAGCTGCGGTGAGGTGCCTTTGAGTTTTCGGCTCGCAAAGTGAAGCAGTTGGGGAACCGGAGCTATCTGTTTGTGAGAGTGCTGTGGACGAGTCGCGAGGAGCGCGAGACTTCTTCAGGAGCTGGAGTCTGCCTTGCGTGAGAGGTGTCCGCTGTGTTCGCGGATGGTGTGTGAGTAAGTTTCGGGGACGAAACTTCTTGTTAGGTGGGAGTGATGTGAGAATTCGAATTTTGGAAAATTTGGATTCTGAGTTCCTCTCCCCTGATACTGTGTTTTCGATCAGTATACGTATATATATATATAGGTATTTATATATATATATGTATATATGTGAGTTTATTGGGGTTTAGTGTTTTTGGATTTTCGTCGCGAAGAGTGAACGGCTTAACGGCGCGATCCGGAGTCCAAATCTGACGATCCAAAATAGTAGATTCGATGTCTCGGCAGTGCTGAGCGCGATGGCGCAAACCGTTTCGACATGCGACGTACGGTTTGAGAGTTCTTCCATCTTCTTCGCCGAGAGGTTGAATGACATATTTTGCAGTTTCGCGATTTAGACCCTGTTCTCGCACCGTTTCGCGTGAGGTTACTTTTGGAGGGGTGTCTGGGCACTTTGTACTTGCTGTGAGGGACTGAGGAGGGATTTGCTGTGTTTGGAGGGCTTATTTGCAATTGTGCTTTTTGTTTAAGTGTGTGTGTGTGTGTGTGTGTGTGTGCTTGGTTGGAGATCACTCACATCCTCTCTCCCCCTCAGCTCCCAGAGGTGAGCACCAGGTCCCCCTGCCGCTCAACCCTCTCCCCGAGCTCGGCCGGCCGCCGCCGGCCACTCCCTGGCCGGAGCAACTCCGGCCAAGCCCATCTCTCTCCTTGCCTTCTTCTTATTCCTCTTCTTCTTCCCTGCGGTGTGCACCCAGGGGAAACCCATGCATGGGCTTCCCCTGAGGTGGCATGACCGCCGGAGTGGCACGCCGCCGCCGGGAGCCGCCGCCGTGGGCCGCCGGAGCTGCTGCAGCTCCTGCTTGTGAAGCTGCGGGCCGAGCTTGGTGGGGCCGCGTCGCCACCGCCTCCCGACGCCTGCGAGGGTGAGCCTCGTCACCCTCGGGACCTCCTCTGCCATACCTCCCCTCCCCGGCCATCGCCGTGCCGCCGGAAAGCCGCCGGAGCCGCCGCGGGCTCGGCTTAGGAAGCTAGGGCAGCCGCGGACTTGGTTGCTCCGCCGCCGCCACCCGCCGCCGTTTTTGTCGCGGTCACCGGGAGGACGGCGTCCGGCGACCCCCTCATGCCGGTGCTCGCGTCGCCGCCGGCCGCCGTCGCCGCCCGTTGCCGCGCCACCGAGCCCTAGCCTAGCCGAGAGCAGCCTTGCTCCCCACGCCGCCGCCGCCGGTTCCTGCCGCCACCTGAGGTGAGCCCCCGCTTCCTCACCTCCCCCGCACTCACCTTTGGCCGCCGCCGGCCATGCATGTCGGCCGGCAGCCGGCCGGAGCTAGCTGCTCCGGCCAGGGGTCATTTTGTGGTGTTTTTGTTTTTGCGCGCTTGTTTGAGCTCTCTGTTGCCTCCCGAAGCTCGGGAAGGTGAGCACGATGATCGCGGCGACGCGCTGATCATCATGCTCATCCTAGTTTCCCTTTTTGGTGGGTTATTTTGCTGCGTAGCCGTTGTCGAGCCATTTTGCCTTGTTTGCGCTGTTTTTATGCATTTTCCCGGCCTGCGACTGTTCTTGTCGCAGAGGGGCTGTGAGCATGGCCTCCGTGACATCATTGCCTATCCGCTGGTGTTTGCGGAACGCCGTGCGGATGTACGGTTTGCTCGAACGGCCTTAGTTATGCTTGCTTTTGTGCGTGCGCTCACTGTTTTTATGGGATTTCCCGGCTTGCGACTAGTCCTGTCACAGTGGGACTGTGAGCACGGTTTCCGTGACGTCGTTACCTATCCGCTGGTGCTTGCGGAATGTCGTGCGGACGTACGGTTTGCTTTAGCGGCTTCGTTTATTGCTTGTATGTTGATATTTGTCGCTTGATTGTGGACTTTGGCGTTTGTGGTAGCGTTGCGACGCTGTGGGCAGCAAGGGCATGATCTTTGAGGCCCTGTGGACTGGTTGTCCAACCCCTTCGCCCTTCGCAGAGTTTCGGATTCGTTTCCGACGCGTTTTTCGATGAAATAATTGGCGAAACGCGCGTTTCTAGTTGTGCGACTTGCTCGCTGATTTTTCGGGCGACTTGGCTTCGTCATTTAGCCTTGTTGGCTGTTCCTCATCCCTGTCCCGAGGTTCCGAGGACAGCGGATGAGTGACGTTGGGTTCCGGTGTCAAATCGGCACTTTTCGGGAACCCGGGAAGCCGTTTCGGGTGCATTTGGTATTCGTGGCACTCCGAGCTTGTGCTCGCTGTCCCGCCACCTTGTGGTGTGTGTTTGGGGGGCAGCAGAGGACTTGTATGGCTGTTGGTACCCCTCTGGGGCTTGGTGTGGCTTCGGGGTCGTCCCGGTGAGTTTCCGGGCGATCCGTCGGGTTCGGGAATGTGAGAGCTTTGTGTTTAGCGTCGACTTGGTGGACCTTGACCCTGTGAGTCTTTCGTAGGTCCTGTCGTGGTTCCCGAGAGCCGTCGGTGTTAGACTTGATCTTTCGACAGGTGGGTACTTCGATCCGGAGTCGGTTCAGTGGACTACGGTGATACCTTTCTATCCTTTCTCTTGCATTACAGTTATTAGTTCACTTGACTCCCGTTGACTCTACTTATATGCGTGCTTGGATAGTAGAGTAGTTGTGGTTTGCATGGTTCTTGAGATGACCTAGTTGGTCGGTGGTGATCGCTGTTGTTCCGAGCGATCCTCGTTGTGGTTTATCAGTTGCTTCACGGCTCGTTGCCGTTCTGTCGATTGAGCATTCGCATCGATCGTCACAGCTCTTCTAGCACTTCACGTACACCGCGGTCTGATCCACCGTTTGGGGGTGTTCTTTTCCGGAAAAGGGTCGTTGAGTTTGTGCCGACCCGTGAGCCTTGATGCAGTGCGTCCAGAAGGTTTATGTGCCGAGAGATGAGCAGTGTGACAGTGCCTGGGATCCATCCCGGTGGCTATGATTAGGTTTACTTTGTGGTTATCTCCTTTGATGCATTTACTAGTTGCTTACAGTAGCATAGTTGTTTCAGTTGTATGTTAGCCTCATATTTACTTGTGCTACTGTATACCTTATCTAGCTTTTGTTGACCCTCGTGCCGGTGTGTACACCTCGCCTTCGTCGGCTTGCGGTACCCACTGGGAGGGGAGACATGTTTACATGTTCTCACCCCCCGCCCTCGTTGTTGTTTTCAGGTGAGCAAGGTGGTGAGTGTCGGGACGCCGCGAGACACGTCTAGATAGTAGCTCTAGAGGTTCCGACTTGTGAGGCTACTTCCCAGATTTGGTTATCACCCTACCCTTATCAGTTAGATGTGATTGTGGTTCAGTTACCTTTTGGATATTATCTAGCATGTTATGTTTTGGTACAACTTTATGTTGGATGTTTACCTTGCATGCTTATATCATGTGGTTTTCGTTTAGTATTCATGTGAGGTTTTCTTGTTTAGACTTGTGGATATAGATGCTTTCAGATCTATCTTGGTGGCCTTTTATCGCATGTCTTGGTTTTCTACCCCTCGTGGTAGCGTTTTCGAATAAAGGTTTCCGTGTGGGAAACAGTTTTCAAATGAATTTTCGAACGATCGACTTTTGAGATTTCAAAAGAGAGTTCTCGTGTGGAGAACAGTTTTCAAATGATTCTTCAATGTTTGAGACTAGGGTTTCAAAATAAAGCTCCGGTGTGAGGAGCAGTTTTCTAAATGATCTGTTGTATGTGCATTGCATCATCCTTCGCCTAAGGAATTGCTTAGATTCATACAGGTTTAAGGACTGCTAGCTGTATGAATCTCTTTGAGCTGTTGTGTTGTTGTGATGAATGAATGGTGGTTGTGATCCTGTTATATGTTTGTGGACGCCGTGCAAATACAGGGGAGGCTCTGTCCGTGTGTACAGTGGACCCTGTATTTGTGGCGGGTCTGTACGTGACGCGGGCTAGGCTTTCAAAAAAAAAAAAAAAAATTTCTAGCACGTTTTTCCGCATCTAGAACTAGCCCGGGGCGTGACATATACTCTTGATCTTGACTACAAGACTCCTATCATCACTTTTTGAAGGATATTCGTTTTCAGCCATTCATTTTTTGCTCACTTGATGGAGAAAAGAACAATATCAAAAAAGGGTGAAATTTGATTTCTAAATAGTTTAAATGGTCTTGATTATATTCAACGGTACCGATCGTCAATTTGGAAGCTCTATTATCGAAAATAAATCGGTAATAAACCGCTCAGTTTACTACCGATAGTATTCTAGCAAAACTCTATATATATGTATATATATGTATATATACATATATATATGTATATATACATATATATATGTATATATACATATATATATGTATATATACATATATATATGTATATATACATATATATGTATATATACATATATATGTATATATATGGAGCACGGCTGCTGTTCTCTCAGGATCACGGAGCCCTCCGTGCTCCTGAGCCGTTTTCGATGATGAGACTTCCGAATCGACGATCGGCTCCGTTAGGCTTGATCTAGCATATTTGAAGTATCTAGAAAATAAATTTTGCGATTGTTCAATATCATTTACATAGCAATCTAAAGGGTTCAAAATCAACAACTTTTAATGGTTGATATCTACCGTTTCAAGTTTAACGGTATAGAAGCATCCAAATCATATAAAATTTTGATAGAAAATTTTATATACTATCTAGAGCAAGTTGAATATCTCTGATCGAAAATTTTAGTACTATATCACTAATTTTTATGAGATTTTTATTTTCAGCCGTTGATTTTGAACCTTTTCGATCACTAGGTAAATGATATCGAAAAATCGCAAAATTTATTTTCTAGATACTTCAAATATGCTAGATCAAGTCTAACGGAGCCGATCGTCAATTCGAGAGTCCCATCATCGAAAACGGCTCAAGAGCACGGAGGGCTCCGTACTCGTGAGAGCACAACAGCCCTGCTATATATATATATATACTAGTGTAGGACCCGCGCGATGCGGCGGGTAGAAATTCTTTAGTAAAAATTTACATGTTAAATAAATAAATAAAAATATAATGAAGAAACAGAAGATATAATCACGTGTGCTTGGATTTAATGAGATGAAAAACCCAATAAAGGCTTTTAGAATGAAATTACAACCCAATGGAGAACAACAAAAGAAAACGAAAAAAAAAAATTATTATATAGATATCCTGAAGAACTATTTAGAATATTATAAGGAACATTTGCACCCCCTTTGTCAAAGATGACATTTATATTTCACATCTTTTCTTTTCTGATGATTTCCTTTTGTTTGTCCATGCAGATGAGAAGAACGCCAAGAAAGAATAAAATTAATAAAAGTATAAGAAGATTCGGAGAATTCTATGCCTTTGAGGGCAAAGAAGTAAACGACCGAAAAAGTAAGCTTCTCGAAAGCCTCCCTCGAAGCCTGAAAGAAAATAAAATATTAAGCGATCTTGGAATGAAGGAAGAATAACAAATAATAAAGAGCAAACCGAAGAGGCTCAATTCATATTTAACTAATCATATAAAGAAATTCATCTATCCTATCATCCTTTCTAACTCAAATCAGATTCCTTTTAAAAGACAATGATCATTGCATTTGCCTATGGGCATCAAAGTTGTTATCACAAAATTAGTACAAAATGTAAAGAAAACTAAAGAAAAAGTACGAAGGAATATATAGTAGTCATGCAAAAAAAATTTGAAGTAACAATAGTTACTTCAAAATTTTGCTTTATATCCAATTTCCATACATCTATGACCCAATAACCTATAAACTCAAATAACCTATTTAAAAATAGTAGTGTAGAATTGATTTGACTTCAGCAATAAAGAAAAAAAACTCTTAAGGAAAAAATTCTTAGAAGTTATAGCTTCCACCCACATGTAGGATCAAAATAATAATCGCTCCTCTCTTAAGTTTGTTAGAAATTTAACACATTAAAGAAAACAGTAATTTGACAAAAATTCAAAAGAAAACTGCCATTTAAATATGCTGTCTTTTGCACCCAAACAAATTTTTTTTTATTACTAAGGGTAATAAGTTTACACAAAGTGCAGTTAGCAAAAGCTATAAAAGATACTTGTTATCAAAAGCCTAGTGTTATCAAAACAAATACTCAAATTGGTAAAAAGTAGTAAAGATGTAACCAAAGATTAAATTGCCTTTAATATTTGAATCCTCCAGTGAAGATTAAATCATAAATCAGAACCCACAACAGATCAAGAAAATAGAGGTAAAAATAAATTGTAAAAAATACTTCTTGTCAAAAGGCCCAAGTGGTGATCAGAACACCACGTGACAATAGTAGGCAAGCATAAAAAACAACAGTAGCGGGAAAAAAAAGTAAAATAGTTAATTATTCAACAAAGGTTTAGAATGGAATAGCCAAATTGATAAAAAGCAATAAAGCAACTGGGCAGTTAGAAGCCTAACACTAATGCAAGAAACAACCCAACAGTGACATCAAAGGCAGGGAAAAAATGTTCAATAATGCCATAAAAAAAGAAAGCATTAGTGTCACGCCCCGGGCTAGTTCTGAATGCGGAAAAACGTGCTAAATTTTTTTTTTTTTTTTTTGAAAGCCTAGCCCGCGCCACGTACAGACCCACCACAAATACAGGGTCCACTGTACACACGGACAGAACCTCCCCTGTATTTGCAAGGCGTCCACAACAAACAACAGGATCACAACCACCATTCATTCATCACAACAACACAACAATACGAGAGATTCATACAGCTAGCAGTCCTTAAACCTGTATGAATCTAAGCAAGTCCTTAGGCGAAGGATGATGCAATGCACAAACAACAGATCATTCTAGAAAATTGCTCCTTACCCAGAATCTTTATTTTGAAACCCTAGTCTCAAACATTGAAGAATCATTTGAAAACCGTTCTCCACACGAGAACTCTCTTTTGAAATCCCAAAAGTCGATCGATCGGAAATTCATTTGAAAACTGTTTCCCACACGGAAACCTTTATTCGAAACGCTACCACGAGGGGTAGAAAATCAAGTCATGCGATAAAAGGCCACCAAGATAGATCTGAAAGCATCTATATCCACAAGTCTAAACAGGAAAACCTCACATGTATACTGAACGAAAACCACGTGATATAAGCATGCAAGGTAAACATCCAACATAAAGCTGCACCAAAACATAACATGCTAGATAATATCCAAAAGGTAACTGAACCACAATCACATCTAACTGATAAGGGTAGGGTGATAACCAAATCTGGGAAGTAGCCTCACAAGTCGGAACCTCTAGAGCTACTATCTAGGCGTGCCTCGCAACGTCCCGACACTCACCATCCTGCTCACCTGAAAACAACAACGAGGGCGGGGGGTGAGAACATGTAAACATGTCTCCCCTCCCAGTGGGTACCGCAAGCCGACGAAGGCGAGGTGTACACACCGGCACGAGGGTCAACAAAAGCTAGATAAGGTATACAGTAGCAAAAGTAAATATGAGGCTGACATATAACTGAAACAACTATGCTACTGTAAGCAACTAGTATATGGATCAAAGGAGATAACCACAAAGTAAACCCAATATGTAACCACCGGGACGCACCCCGGGCACTGTCACAACCTGCTCATCTCTCGGCACCTCAACCTTCTGCACGCAAACGCAAGAAGGCTCACGGGTCGGAACCAATCTCAACGACCCTTTTCCGGAAAAGAACACCCCCAGGCGGTGGATCAGACCGCTGGTGTACGTGATGTGCTAGAAGAGCTGTGACGATCGATGCGAATGCTCAATCCACAGAACGGCAACGAGCCGTGAAGCAACTGATAAACAACAACGAGGATCGCTCGGAACTACAGGCGATCACCACGACCAACTGGGTCGTCTCAAGAATCTTGCAAACCACAACTACTCTACTATCCAAACACGCAAAGAAGTAGAGTCAACGGGAGTCAAGTGAACTAATAACTGAAATGCAAGAGAAGGGATAGAAAGGTATCACCGTAGTCCACTGAACCGACTCCGGATCGAAGTACCCACCTGTCAAAAGATCAAGTCTAACACCGACGGCTCTCGGGAACCACGACAGGACCTACGAAAGACTCACAGGGTCAAGGTCCACCAAGTCGACGCTAAACACAAAGCTCTCACACATTCCCGAAACCGATGGATCGCCCGGAAACCCACCGGGACGATCCCGAAACCACACTAAGCCCCACAGGGGTACCAACAACCAAACCAGGCCCCTCGCTGTCCCCGAACACACAAAACCAAGTGATGGGACAGCGAGCACAAGCACGGGGTGCCACGAATACCAAACGCACCCGAAACGGCTTTCCGGGTTTTCGAAAAATACCGAATTGGCACCGGAACCCCTCGTCACTCATCCGCTGTCCTCGGAACTTCGGGATAGCGATGAGGAACAGCCAACGAGGCTAAACAACGAAGCCAAGTCGCTCGCAAAATCAGCGAGCGAGTCGCACGACAGGAAACACACGTTTCGCCGATTAATTCATCGAAAAACGCGTCGGAAACGAATCCGAATCTCCACGAGAGGCGAAGGGGTTGGACAACCAGTCCACAGGGCCCTAAGAACCAAGCCCTTGCTGCCCACAGTGCCGCAACATTGCCACAAAAGCCAAAATCCACAATCAAGCAACTTATACAAGCATACAAGCAATAAACGAAGCCGCTAGAGCAAACCGTACGTCCGCACGACCTTCCGCAAGCACCAGCGGATAGGTAACGACGTCACGGAAACCGTGCTCATAGTCCCACTGCGACAGGACTAGTCGCAAGCCGGGAAATCCCATAAAAACAGTGAGCGCACGCACAAAAGCAAGCATAACTAAGGCCGTTCGAGCAAACCGTACATCCGCACGGCCTTCCGCAAACACCAGCGGATAGGCAACGATGTCACGGAGGCCATGCTCACAGCCCCACTGCGATAAGAACAGTCGCAGGCCAGGAGAATGCATAAAAACAGCGCAAACATAAGGCAAAATGGCTCGACAACGGCTACGCAGCAAAATAACCCACCAAAAAGGAAAACTAGGGTGAGCATGATGATCAGCGCGTCGCCGCGATCATCGTGCTCACCTTCCCGAGCTTCGGGAGGCAACAGAGAGCTCAAACAAGCGCGCAAATCAAAAACACCACAAAAATGACCCCTGGCCGGAGCAGCTAGCTCCGGCCGGCTGCCGGCCGACATGCATGGCCGGCGGCGGCCAGTGGTGAGTGCGGGGGAGGTGAGGAAGTGGGGGCTCACCTCAGGTGGCGGCAGGAACCGGCGGCGGCGGCGCGGGGAGCAAGGCTGCTCTCGGTTAGGCTAGGGCTCGGCGGCGCGGCAACGGGCGGCGACGGCGGCCGGCGGCGACGCGAGCACCGGCACGAGGGGGTCGCCGGATGCCGTCCTTCCGGTGACCGCGACAAAAACGGCGGCGGGTGGCGGCGGCGGAGCAAATAAGGCCGCGGCTGCCCTAGCTACCTAAGCCGAGCCCGCGGCGGCTCCGGCGGCTCTCAGGCGGCACGGCGATGGCAGGGGAGGGAAGGTCCGACAGCGGAGGTCCCGAGGGTGACGATGCTCACCCTCGCAGGCATCGGGAGGCGGCGGCGGCGCGGCCCCACCAAGCTCGGCCCGCAGCTTCACAAGCAGGAGCTGCAGCAGCTCCGGCGGCCCACGGCGGCGGCTCCCGACGGCGGCGCGCCACTCCGGCGGTCGTGCCACCTCAGGGGAAGCCCATGTATGGGTTTCCCCTGGGTGCACACCGCAGGGAAGAAGAAGGGGAAGAAGAAGAAGGAGAAGAAGAAGAAAAGGGAGAGAGAGATGGCCGGGGGGTAGCTCCGGCCAGGGGGGTGGCCGGCGACGGTCGGCCGAGCTCAGGGAGGAGGCCAAGGGGCTGGGGGAGCTGATGCTCACCTCTGGGGAGGCTGAGGGGGAGAGAGGGAGAGAGAGAGAGGGGGTCACAACACCACACCAACACACACACACACTTAAAACACTTGCACAAATGCAAATAAACCCTCCAAACACAAAAAAATACACCTCAGTCCCTCACAGCAGGTACAAAAAGCCCAGACACCCCTCCACAATCAATCTCACGCGAAACGGTGCGAGAACAGGGTTTAAAACGCGAAACCAAAAAATGTGACATTCGACCTCAGGGCGAAGAAGATGGAGGATCTCTCAAACCGTTCGCCGCATGTCGAAACGGATCATGCCATCGCGCTCAGCACTGCCGAGACATCGAACTTACCATTTTGGATCGTCCGATTTGGACTCCGGATCGCGCCGTTAAGCCGTTCTCTCTCCGCGACAAAATCTCAAAAACAACTAAAACACCAAAAAAAAACACTTATATACATATATATATATAATTACCAGTATATATATACGTATACTGATCGAAAACACAGTATCAGGGGAGAGGAACACTGAGAATTTCAAATTTCCAAAATTCGAATTCTCACAATTAGATACTATTAAAATAAAAATTTATAAATAATAAAATACCAAAATAAAAATAAAATATTAATAATGAATAAAATATCAACAAATCAATAATAAGTATAATAATTAATATTGAGAATTATAATTAAAAATGATTCAATTTATATACATGATTTAAATGAACAAATAATATGAATAGAACAAAACAGTGAATACCAAAAAAAGGAAAAAGAGAAAAATGCAAAATGTAGAGAAAACATCTTAGCTATTATTTTTTAAAGTATTTTTATAAATATCTCATTAAAGAGACCGGCACATGAAGAACATTAAAAAATAATTTTTATTATACTTTAAAATACTATATAAGAAAGAAACAACTACGCGTTTCAGACCAAATTTACGGAAAAAGTAATTGGGACCTAAACACCAAATTACTGGACAATATAAAAGTAGAGCAAAACCATTCATATATAGTTAAAAATAAAGGCATACGAAAGAAAGCAAAAAACAAATATAAGGTACAAATTTTCAAACCCAAGTAGGAAAAAAAAAAGCAACATCAAACACTGGATAATATAAGGCACAAAAGAAAGTATTTTTTTTCCCATTATCACAATATATACAAATGAACGAAGAAATCAAAACATAGCAATTTTTTAAGCAGAGAGGCTGAAAGCTATAAAGAGGTGTGTGGAAAATATATGCAACAAAAAGTTTTAGCAACTTAAATAGTAAGATATACAAAGCAAAAAATAAGAAGAAGACTGTAGGAAAAAAATAGCAAAAATTCAATGTAGCAAGTAAGCATCAAAATTTACAAATAAAGTAATAGTTTGCATTGAGATAATTTAAAGGTTTTCGAATTCACTACCAACATATTTTTTCTCAAAAGTCCCATTTAATCACTTCTCTTATAAAACATCCAAATTTGTCTAGTACAAAAGATTTTTAAGCACAGATATAATAATTAATTCTGGCTCCTAGCAAAAACATGAATGTATACATCTTCGCATTCAAAAAGCCTCTGGAAATAATACATAATTTTAACTTTCAGCAAAAGAAGTTTCCCAAACTATCATAATGAAACTTCTTCGCAAAGGAACTTACCTTAAGCAGCACATTATAGCTATAAGTTATCACCTTCAAATCCTAATAACTATTAAGTTAGCTCAATATTTCAAGTTAACTAAGGCTAAAACCAGTTTGACTATTATATTCCATGGTTTCACTTCTTCTCCAATCCACAAAACAACTCATGAGAATATCATGCTTTAATAGAAAATAACACTTCCTGAAGTTTAAGCAGCTTCAGCACAAAATAAAGTTAAGATTCAATCAGAAAATACATAGAAGCTGCGATATTTTAGCTCAAGTTATTAATATATAAAGTCTACTAAGCATATACAACCGTATAGTTAGAAAAAACAAACAAAAAAGAAAGGCACTCAAGAACTAAATGTAAATAGAAAAATTGTCAAGAAAAATGCAATACATTCCGTACATTTTGATTGAACCACAATAAGCAAACACAACAACACTTACGAAAATCAAATTTCAAAGCAGAAATTTAAATATTTAGTATGATCCAAGAAGAGAACAAAGATAAGTCTTTACGTTTCGCTGTGATATACACGTCTTCTAAAATTATCTACTTTTACTCTATGCTTCAAAGTACCTTATTTAAATAAGAGCTAAAGGTTTACTTAAGATTTTAATTGTACCAAAATCAACCACAGAGTCGAAAAGTATAATAAAATAAATGATAATATTTCCAGTGTTTGAACTTCAAAGCGAGAAGAAGACCCGAGGTCTACCGATTAATCAACAAATAGAGAGAATTGAGCTGCAAAAGGTAATCAGAAGTAATAGAAAGTGAGAATTTGAGGACACAATTTTGAATTTTTTGGGACGCAGTCTTTATGAACAAAAGTTTTTACTTCAATACTCAATTTCTTTTCCTTGAAGTTACTAATACTCAAAGTACCAACAATATATACTAAAATTGTGAGACCCCAGATAGTCCTATATATGAGATATAATAGGGCTAAACTCTCAACCCGGCTTAAGCATTTTCGGTGGTGGATAGGCCGAAGAGGTTGAGAGAGTTAAGCGTGCTAGGACGGGAGTAGTCCTAGGATGGGTGACCCCCTGGGAAGTGGGGGCGTCACAAAAATATTATTTGGAAAGTACTCTCGGAGGAAAGACGAAAATCTTATTTAAAAGAAAAATAAAATAAGTAGTGATAGTTTTAATAAAAATGATAAAGTGAAATTGGTTAGTTAAACAATTTTACACTTACTCAACTATGAAGTAAAAGTGCAACCCACAGATAATCTCTTTATCTCGACTGCTTGTCCGAAGCCTTAGACCAGTTTTTTTATTGTGAAATATACTCAGCTACGATCACGTCTCTCCAGCTTAATAAACTATGTCAAATAGTTGAGTAAGTATATAACATGATAGATTAGAAGCAGCATTAGAATGAAAAAGCACAACATAAAGCACTAGATATTAAAAAAGACATTCTAATTGCTTAAACGGTAATAACTCAATTGATCATTTTTTGTTATGATTGAACAATTACCTTAAACTTTGTAGATTTGATCAATTAGAAAAACCAATACATCCCCGTCAACCGACTAATGATGTATAGAGAAGCCTCTCCGTCCTCCACTCAAGCCTCTCTTATTGGCAAGGAAAACCGTATTAAATTTCTCATACTCTTCTTCAATTAAAGTGATATTGGAATCACATTTCCATAGGTATTTGTCTATAAATTGAGGGGCATGACTCTGTTGAAAAGATATAACCATATTTGATTAGATTCAATAATATTAAAAATACATTAAAAAATTTTAGAAAAGAGTTACGACTCAAAGGAAAACAATGAAAGCAATCCAAAAAAAGAAAGAACTATAGGAGAAGAAAAATTGCTACATATATATTATGAAGAATTATTTAGAGTATGGCGAAGGAAGGATAACAAATAATAGAGGGTACACCAAAGAGGCTCAAACTCACATTTAACTAACCGAATACACAGATTCCTGTCTTATTCTCTTTCCTGATCTAAATCAAATTTCTCTTAAAAAACAAATAGTGAAGTGACTTACGCGTTGCAACGAATCGATACTTTTAAAGTAAATATTAAAAAATAATAAACTATCAGTAAAGATAAAAATAAAATATATTCATCTTTATTAAATAATCTTAAATATACACATCGACTCTAGAATAACCAAAAATATAAAACTCACCTAAACTAACAAAAAAATCATAGGACGAACTCTAAATTGGGCAAAGTGTGAAATTTGAATTACTCTGCATTTGTGGGACACAAAATTTGGAACTATTATTTGTTGACGTGAAGTCAACGCCAGAGCCAAAAAAGAAAAGAATAATGTAAAAATACTATAAAATAAAATTTAAAAAAGTAATAAATAGAGGCCAAATAGGACCGACTCAATGTACATCTTGACTGAGCAAAACCTAAACACAGTTTATTTGATTTGACGTAAATGAAGAATGGTTAGTCAAGGATCACAATGCAATCTCAAACGACAATTTTATAAATACTCCTTAAAGTATAAAATATCATCAGTGTCGTTCTATATATATAAGGGTTTAGAATTTAAGTTAATAGTTTAGAGTTGAGAGGAGTATTTGCGACAAATTCATACATTTAGAGGGATATTCGTAATAGGTTTATGTGTTTAAAGGAGTAATGATGATATTTCAAATTTTAAAAGAACATCTATGATATTTTCGAATTTATAGGGTTATGTTTGGAATTGCCTCTAAACTTTTAGTTCCTCAACTTTTTTCATGTATCACAATTCCATTCCTAAATTTTCATGTGCCGCAATTTCATTCCTAAATGCTAACAAAAAAATATTTTAAAGTTTTGATGCAAAATAACAATTTAAACCCTAATTCAGATGTAAAGAATAAAACTTCACTTTACAAAAATAAAAGAAAGATAAGATTATAATTTTACTGAAAAAACTAAATTTAGTTTTTGTTCTCTTGACCAGGACTGGGATGTATAATATGAGGGTTTTTTTTGGGGGGAAAGAAAATATAAGACTATTCAAATACAAAATAGTGTATATTAAAAGTCCTAAATAACTTCAATGAAAAAAAAACTGATACCAAAATAATATCTAATATTTATTATTGCGAGCGCACATACATTATACCTAATTATGTTTTGACTCTCAATAAAAAATAATTTCACATATGTTAATTGATAGTTACAGAGCTAATTAGTTAATTACCTTGTGGCACGATGAGGATCATGCAGCCTTGCCGCTAGCCGGAGGAGATGAGCTCGACTGTGACATTGATGGTCCAGCAAGGGAGCTCGATTGTGCTGTTTATGGTTCAGCCGGGGATCTACATGATACCCTCGCCAACGGCAACGCTTGTGAATCCGCTCGCCAGAGCCGTCTCGAAGTCCCCATTTGTCAGCAGCCCTGAAGTAAAACAGGGGTTTAGCTAATTTATTTATTAGCATTAACTCCATAAAAATCTTATTACTCCTTTCTTTTGCTTAATGAGAGATCATACTGTTAAGCAATAGATCCCTCAAATTTAATCATCCCTTGGACATAATGGGTTGAGTTAGATACTCCATAAAAGCTTAGATAATATATTTGGGTAATTTTCAACTATTCTCGACAGTTCTGTATCAGGTCGATCTGTTCGGTAACATGATATCAACACCCATCCTAAGATACTTTCGTTTCAAGAGGTTATGGGTTCAATTCCCACACCCGCCATTTAATGGCATTAATTCCTGTCTTTCTTGTCAGTGCAGTTGAGATGGTTCACCTTATTCCTGTCATACACATAAGCAGAACTATTAAAATTAGTCCTGGGCCATTACCTATTAGACCCATTTGGTGGGCAATGAAAGCTACGTGGCGGAGCGAAACAACCGGAGCTCACCGAATAACTGGAAAATTGTCCAGTTATTCACTATAACATCCTATATTACTTCAATTATCTATTTGTATTCAACATAGTCCTCATTTTTTTACCTCAAATTCCAAGTTATCTATTCTCTCAACAACAAAAAAATCCAAGTTATCTATAATTCAACTCTCCAAGCATGATTCGACAAATAGTGATAACAAACATCAAATTAAAACCAACCGGGTAATTCCTCACGCAACTAAAATTCATTTAGCACCAAAAGTAAAACCCTAATAATGGAGAGGAACCAAATCAAATTCAAAAAGCTAATCTCACCTCGGTCCTAATCGTGCGCCGATTGAGGAAGGGCCCGAGGGGGAAGGAAAACCCGGTGAAGTTGAGGTCGAACCTCTCGGCGGCACCGCCACCTCCGCCGCTGCCCGTGGCGGCGGAAGCCACCACCAACGCCCCCGCTTCCCCGCGCAGCCGCCGCCGCCGCCGCCGCAGGGGATTCGACTCAAAATCGAAACTTTTACGATACCCGTCGAGAAACGGACGAGCTTTGCCTCGCAAAGAAGACGAAGTGGGGAAGAGCGCGGTGTTTGGGAGAGAAGCAGCAGTGGCCGCCATTGTCTGCTTCTGATCGTTGAACGGGACTGCTTCTGGGGGGCCTGCTTCGGTCCATCAGAGCTGCTAGGGTTTTTGTCGGTGGACATCATGGTGGCGGCGAAGTTCTCCGACGAAAGGCGGAGGTGGGGGAAAGAGCGGAGAGGGTTATTAGGAGGAGATCGAAGAGGCGGGGAAGGGATCGAAGAGGCGGGGGAGGGATCGAAGCGGCGGTGTCGCGGGTGCTCTCTCTTTCTCTCTCGGGTTATTAGAGTTATTAGGAGGAGATTGAAGAGGTGGAGAAGGGATCGAAGAGGCGGGGGATGTCACGCCCCGGGCTAGTTTTAAATGCGAAAATGCGTGCCAATTTTTTTTTTTGAAAGCCTAGCCCGCGCCACGTACAGACCCGCCACAAATACAGCGTCCACTGTACACACGGACAGAGCCTCCCCTGTATTTGCACGGCATACACAACATACAACAGGATCACAACCACCATTCATTCATCACAACAACACAACAGCTCAAGAGATTCATACAGCTAACAGTCCTTAAACCTGTATGAATCTAAGCAAGTCCTTAGGCGAAGGATGATGCGATGCACAAACAACAGATCATTCTAGAAAACTGCTCCTTACCCAGAAGCTTTATTTTGAAACCCTAATATCAAACATTCAAGAATCATTTGAAAACCGTTCTCCACACGAGAACTCTCTTTATTTGAAAACGCTACCACGAGGGGTAGAAATCCAAGATATGCGATAAAAGGCCACCGTGATAGATCTGAAAGCATCGACATCCAAAAGTCTAAACATGAAATCCAAACATGGATACTAAACCATAACCACGAGATCTAAGCATGCAAGACAATCAACTAAGATATAACATGCTAGATAAAACAACCGCAGTGTAACTGAACCATATCCATAACTAACTGATAGAGAATAAGGGTAATAACCAAATCTGGAAAAGTAGCCTCACAAGTCGGAACCTCTAGAGCTACTATCTAGGCGTGCCTCGCAACGTCCCGACTCCCACCACCCTGCTCACCTGAAAACAACAACGAGGGCGGGGGGTGAGAACATGTAAACATGTCTCCCCTCCCAGTGGGTACCGCAAGCCGACGAAGGCGAGGTGTACACACCGGCACGAGGGTCAACAAAAGGATAGATAAGGTAAACAGTAGCACAAGTAAGTATGAGGCTGACATACAACTGAACAACTATACTACTGTAAACAACTAGTATGCATCAATGGAGATAACCACAAAGTAAACCCAATCATGGCCACCGGGACGTATCCCTGGCACTGTCACACTGCTCATCTCTCGGCACCTCAAACTTCTGCACGCAACGCAAAAAAGCTCACGGGTCGGTCGAAATACACGACCCTTTTTTCGAAAAAGAACACCCCCAGGCGGTGGATCAGACCGCGGTGTACGTGATGTGCTAGAAGAGCTGTGACGATCGATGCGAATGCTCAATCCACATAACGACAACGAGCCGTGAAGCAACTGGTAAACCACAACGAGGATCGCTCGGAACAACAGGCGATCACCACGACCAACTGGGTCATCTCAAGAATCATGCAAACCACAACTACTCTACTATCCAAGCACACATAAGTAGAGTTAACGGGAGTCAAGTGAACTAAAAATTGAAATGCAAGAGAAGGGATAGAAAGGTATCACCGTAGTCCACTGAACCGACTCCGGATCGAAGTACCCACCTGTAGGTAAGATCAAGCCTAACACCGACGGCTCTCGGGAACCGTGACAGGACCTACGAAAGACTCACGGGGTCAAGGTCCACCAAGTCGACGCAAAATACAAAACTCTCACATCCCGAAATCGACGGATCGTCCGGAAAACCCACCGGGACGATCCCGAAACAACACAAAGCCCCAGAGGGGTACCTACAGCCAACCAAGTCCTCCGCTGTCCCCCAAACACACAAAACAAGGTGGCGGGACAGCGAGCACAAGCTCGGAATGCCACGAACACCAAACGCACCCGAAAAAGGCTTCCCGGGTTCCCGAAAAATGCCGATTTGGCACCGGAACCCCCCGTCACTCATCCGCTATCCTCGGAACTTTGGGACAGCGATGAGGAACAGCCAATGAGGTTAAATGACGAAGCCAAGTCACTTACGAAAACAGCGAGTGAGTCGTACAACCAAAAACACGCGTTTCGCCGATTATTTCATCGAAAACGCGTCGGAAACGAATCCGAAACTCCACGCAGGGCGAAGGGGTTGGACAACCAGTCCACAAGGCCTCAAGGACCTTGCCCTTGCTGCCCGCAGCATCGCAGCACTACCACAATCGCAAAACAAGCAATAAACACAAACATACAAGCGATAAACACGGCCGTTCGAGCAATCCGTACGTCCGCACGACCTTCCGCAAGCACCAGCGGATAGGTAACGACGTCACGGAGGCCGTGCTCACAGCCTCACTGCGACATGATAAGTCGCAAGCCCAGAAAAAGTATAAAAACAGCATGCACATGCGATTAGCAAGCATAATTAAGGCCGTTCGAGCGCTCCGTTCGTCCGCACGACCTTCCGCAAGCACCAGCGGATAGGTAACGACGTAACAGAGGCCGTGCTCACAGCCCCACTGCGACAGGAATAGTCACTGGCTCAAACAAGCCATAAAAATAGCAAAACATACAATAACATGCTCGACAAAGGCTAAACAGCAAAACAACCCACCAAAATAGAAAACTAAGGTGAGCATGATGATCAGCGCGTCGCCGCGATCATCGTGCTCACCTTCCCGAGCTTCGGGAGGCAACAGAAGGCCAAAAACCAAGCTTGCGGCCAAAAAGAAGGCCAAAAACACCCTGGCCAGAGCAACTAGCTCCGGCCGGCGGCCGGCCGACATGCACGGCGCGCTGCGGCCAGGGTCGGATGCGGGGGACCCAAGGAAGAGGGTGCTCACCTCAGCCGGCGGCGGGAAGCGGCAGCGGCGGCGTGGGGAGAAGAGGAGCTCTCGAGTGGCTAGGGCACGGCGGCGCCGGCAACGAACGGCGACGGCGGCCGGCGGCGACGCGAGCACCGGCAAGAGGGGCCCGCCGGATGTCGGTTGGCCGGTGACCGCGACAAAAAAGACGGCGGGTGGCGGCGGCGGAGCAAGCTCGGCCGCAGTTGCCCTAGCTGCCTAGCCGAAGCTTGCGGCGGGCTGCGGCGGCGCTCTGGCGGCACGGCGACGGCCGGGGAGGTATGGGGCGGCGCCGGAGGTCACGAGGGTGGCGGCGCTCACCCTCCCAAGCGTCGGGAGGCGGCGGCAGCTCGGGTCCACAGGGCTCGGCCTGCTGCTGCCCTAGCAGCAGCCGCAGCAACTTGACGGCGGCTCCCGGCGGCGGGGTGACGGCGCCGGCGGTCGTGCCACCTCAGGGGGGGCTCCGGCGTGAGTTCCCCCTGAGTGCACACCCCCGGGAAGAAGAAGAAGAAGAAGGAGAATAAGAAAAAGGAGAAAAGGAGGGAGGGAGCTTGGCCGGAGCTTGCGCCGGCCAGGGGTGGTCAGCGGCGGCCGGCCGAGCTCGGGGAGGTTGCCAAGGAGCTGGGGAAACTGGGGCTCGGTGCTGGGGAGGCTGAGGGAGAGAGAGAGAGAGTGAGGTGGTCACTTTCTCTCACAAACACACAAACACACACAAATACACTTGTGCACATTTGCACAAAAGCCCCTCAAACACCACAAATAACCCCTCAGTCCTTCACAGCAGGAACAAAAAGCCCATACACCCCTCCACAAGCAATCTCACGCGAAACGGTGCAAGAAACAGGGTCCAGATCGCGAAACTGCAAAATGTACAATTCGACCTCTCGGCGAAGAAGATGGAAGATCTCTCAATCCGTCCGTCGATGTCGACGCGGATCGCGCCATCGCGTTCAGCACTGCCGAGACATCGAATCTCACATTTTGGATCGTCAGAATCGGACTCCGGATTGCGCCGTTAAGCCATTCACTCTCCGCGACAAAACTCAAAAACAATTAAAATACAATAAATACAACTTATATACATATATATATATATACCCATACATATATATATACGTATACAGATAAAAAAACACAGTAACAGGGAAGAGGGACACATAATCCAAATTTCCAAAATTCGAATTCTCACATTCATGCTGTCCAGTGTACCGCGTGGGGTATTGCTATACACACGTTAGCCCCCAGATAACCCACCTATACCTTGCCACCAACTTAAAAGGGCACTATACGGTACTTAAAACCTTGACTCAAGTTAATCAACAGCCAAAGAAGTAACTTTGGCATTATGTTAACCCAATCAAAGATTGTGTTGCTTCCAACTTGAAGTAAACTCTACTCTACAGGTAACTACACAAAATCAGTAAAATAATATTATTCATTATCAAGAGGGATGTGGTTTAGAAACTTACACAAAATGCAAAATTTATTTTATGAAGAGCTTGTCAAGTTAATCATTATCACTAACACAGTTATAGACTTAAATTATAAGAGTTTGGCTAAGTATTAAAATGAGAAAACAAACAAAGATTCTAAATCCAGCCCTCAACAATCAATGCTGTGCTCCATTACGACTTAATACACGAATATCACAACAAAGTTTTGTCTTGTTCCCTAATTCTTTGTCTTAATCTAGCACAACCTTCATTCCATACTGGACGGGGCCAGCCATGTGAATCCCCAAAATCTTATTTCTAGTTGCATCCCCCATGACAATATTGTGGATAAATATATCCCTGATCACCTATTAACATGTCAATTTGTACCTTTCTCTTACTCTCATATTTGCCTCACTTTGTCCTTGATAACTTGGTTTTTCCCCATTCAGTGCAAGGTATCTTTATTGCACCTATTCAGTGCAAAGTATCTCTAAATGCAAAAAAAGGATCCCCTTCCAAAGATATTTTAAGCAACCTCATTGTTAGTATAGTAATACTAAAATCTTGTTCTGATTAAGAATGTCTAACAATCTTTAGTGATGAAAATTAATGCAAACTCACAGATAAGCACTTTGGAAACTAAAAATTGGTGATAAACAAATTGAAACTTTTAACTCTGGAAGTGTGCATAGCAATGTCTTAAGGCATATTCGCATTCTTCATATTGAATTGACCGAGAACATAACTCCAACATACAATTCTTTCAATACCCAGTGATGAAAGGTAATCAAGATCGAAATGCAAACTCACAGATAGTAATACTAAAATCTTGTTCTGATTAACAATGTCTAACAATCTTTAGTGATGAAAACTAATGGAAGCTGACAGATAAGCACTTTGGAAACTAAAAATTAATGATTAACAAATTGAAACTTTTAGCTCTGGAAGTGTGCATAGCAACGTCCTAAGGCGTATTCGCATTTTTCATGTTGAATTGACCGAGAACATCGCTCCAACATACAACTCTTTCAACACTCGGTGATGAAAAGTAATCAAGATTGAAACACAGAGAGAGAGAGAGTCTATAGAGTTTCTTTTTTGCATTTTGTCAAATAGGTAATTGAGACAGGGTTATCCATATAACAGTAGGATTGGGTTTTTATAGGCCCAAAAAGGAATGTAATTAAGGCCCTAATGTTTCTTCCCCATATTTGAATATGTTAATTTCCAATCCCTCCTAAACCTTTTTGTCCATTCCCTCCAATGTTTCTTTTGTCATCATGTGCTTATTTGTTCTCTTTTAAATTCCCTCCTGTATTTCAACTACAATTAAAATTCTTTTTGAGATAAGGTCCTTCAACTTTCTCTTGGAAGTTCAGTCCAATATTGGAAGCGAAACTAAGAGTCAGCCGCCATATCCCTAGAGGGCTTTGAGGACGTTGAAGAGAAAAGTTTCTAATATGTGTGCACACAGCTACTTGAGCTTGAGGATGGGCATGTACTAGTCCAATTCAGGTCAAGCTAGCATGGAGCAGGGCGACATGGCTGCAGCCTGCAGGTGTGGGTGCGGGATATCACCTCTGCGAATTCGCTACTTCATTTCTATTATTTTTTTATTAGCTATTTTACTCAATTACCAATTAGCCATTTAGTCATTTTCACACGTTAAAGACCTAGATTAATTATCGTGTTTCTTCCAGTCTTCTCACAAACGATCGCCAACATGGGAGCTCCCATTACAAATCTTACCGTATATGTTCACGAGCATGGCATTAATGTTTTAGCATTAGGAAGAACATTAGTGCCTTAATTAGCCTAAAGCTAGCCCTACCATTATCGAAATATCTATATCTCTGTTACCTATTCGACAAAAAAGTCAGAAAGAAACCCCCTAGATTCTCTCTCTCCCTATCTGCAATTTCCTTTAATCTTGATTGCTTTTCATCTTTGGGTGTCAGAAATCTTTGTCTACATCCTCCATTGTCATACTTGCGAGGTTAGGATTTTTGGTTGTATCTTAGCACAATGTTCTTGATCAATTGGACACAAAATATAGAAATATGCCTTAGGGCGGTGCGACACACACTTTCCGAAGATAGAGTTTCAATCTGTTCTACTTCAATTTATGGTTACCAAAGCACTAATTTATGAGTTTGCATTTGTTTTCATCACTAAAATTTATTTTATCTTAAAAAATACAACCAAATTCTTGTATTGTTGTTCTGGCAGCAATTGCACTCGACCATCTTGTTTCCTCTACAATATGTCTCAACCTATCTAATGCTGGCCTCTTCATTGCTAACAAGCATGCGATTAATTTTAACCAGGGATAGAAGTAAAATAGAAAGGCGTATCCTAGTGAAAATTAAAATATAAGCAGTATCATATAAACCACATTAAATAGCCAATGCGCCTGTTTGACTGTGCTTCTACTTTTGTTTTCAAGAACAACTGGTTCTAATAAAAGCAGTTGGGGGGAAATAATTTCTAAAACTTCTACTGCAGCGGAAAGAAAATGAGATTCTGAGCCTCAAAAGTAGAAGCTCATATTCAGTGCTTTTGATTCTACCATACAAAGAACTTGCTAAGGGCATTTTAACTAATACTTCTTGCAATAGCACTACTTAGACAGACAGCAGCATATCAACCGGCACTATCTTACGCGGCCAGATACGAACTGCATATGCAGTCTGCTAGCCTAAACCAATCATCAGTGGCCAGTGAATGAAGTCTGGTGGGGCCTAAAGAGTGGTTGCCAACGAGGAGTTCATTGAGATCTTGTTTACATTACATTGATATCCATCTTGTCATTTATTAATTTAGTTCTTAAATTACCAACACCATAAAACTTGTTAAGTTTATCTATTAACCTATATGAATCCCCAATATTTTTTTGTCACACGGTAAGTTTTCTTTCACCTTCAATAATGTGTGACCCTTCTCCTTCCCTCCACCAAATTTTCAATTAATGCAACTAATTAATGCAACATCTTAAACGTTCTCACTATCAAACTTTCAATTAATACATCTAAATAGTCAGTCTCGCTGCCATTTACAATTCTCATCTCTTCATCTCCAATTAATTTATCAATTCTTTCTCATCTTTTTCTATACACCGTCACTTCCTTTCCTCTCTCTCACTAATGCCTGCACACCTCCCTCTCTGCGCGGCTGAAGGGATTGTCGTCGCCGTCACTATTACTGTCACCGGAGAAAGCGTCGTCGGGCACATCTCCGCCGCCAATAGTAAGAGACCTTTAATGAATGTGGCAAGTAAGATATAATATTTTTTTATTATTAATTACTCTTATAATTTTTACTGGTCGGGAAGGGCGGGTAAAATGAAACGGGAGTTGGAAAAACACGTGGCGGGGAAGGGACGCGGGAGCAGGTGTTGGGGTTGGGGTTGGTGTTGGGGTTGGGGTTGGGGTGGGGGCGTGGGGCCCACCTGAAGGGGGTGGGGATAGGGATGGGCCAGTCATTTTTTTTTATTTTTTTTATTTTTCACTTCCTCCACTAATTTAAATTAAAAAATCGAATTTATTTTTTTAATCTAATTTAATTTTTCTCTCTCTCATTATAAAAATTTAATTTAGATTATATGTATTAAATATAAATTTTAGTTTGATAATATTAATCAATTAGATATAAATTGTATAATAAAAAATAACAGAGATTGATGAAGTTTAACTTAATTAGTTATTTTAATAAATTTAGTTGCAAAAAAAGAATACTAATTAAATTTGTAAAGGTAATTACACATTCAAATTTTGAAGTCAAAATATCATTGATTGATTCAAATCTAATATAGAAAAAAGTTGGATAGTAAAAACAAAATTTTGAAAGATTGGATAGCTGATATAAAATGGTTCGTTCTTCAGAAAAATTCTATACGTTTTTACTTGATTTTAATATTAAACTTCAATGCTATATTTATTGTCTGATGAGCGATAAATTTTACATTTAAAATATTTTAAAATATCTAATATATGATTGGTCGACTTTTAATTTTAATAATTAGATATTTTAAAATTTATTAGATAGTTTAACATATTTTTTTCTCAAATAAAATTACTGATTAAACAAAATTGTTTGATGCTCATCTCTGTCTTCATCTGAAATAAAATTAAAATATAAAAAGGTACATTACGCTTTTGGTCCTCAAACTATAAGACACATGACAGTTTAATCCTCGAATTTTAATGGATTATATTTTCTTAGCTCGAACTATGAGGCATGTGACGCTTTAGAGCTCATACTTTAATTAGTTATAATTTCTGGCTCTATGAGTCATATTACATTTTAATCCTTAACTTTTACTGTTATTATAAATATAATTATTATGATTTTTCTTTTATACTTTTTTATTCTTTTTATATTTTTATTCTTATACTTTTTCTGCCGCCGTTGATGTTTTTCTTTAGTTTTTTTTATTTGTATTCTTTTTTTGTACTTTGACTCTTTTTTTTGTTTTTTATTTTTTTAGCATTATTTGTTTCGACAGAATCGATCCGTCGCAACGCGCGGGTATCTTCACTAGTATACATGATACTGCTATAATTCTTTACTGAGAACTGCATATGCATGAATCAAACAACCACCACATTAGCTAATTCCCCAAAATGACAAGTGCACATAGCTAAGTAATGCCCAAGAAATTGAATACTTAACAATTATGGTGCGTTTGGTTCGCGTTATTTTTTCAAGATTTCTAGTAATCCAATAGGAATAAAAAAATATGACGGTGTTTAGCTAAATGCACTAAATAATCTAGTTGGTAATGTTGGATTCACTTGGGAATAAGATTCACACCAAAGTACTAATCTCATTCCTTTGAGGGAGGATGGGTATCTTATATTAATATATCGGGATAATCATAATATGTCTAATCTTTTTCTCTTTTTTCATCCGCCGGCTAGTTGATATTATTTTCTTTTACTCTCTAACCTCATATCTCTCTCTAAACTTATCTTTCTCTCTCTAAACTTTAACTTTTTTTCTCTCTCTAAGCTAAGCTCTCTCTCCCTCTCTTTTTCTAAAATTTCGATCAACTCTCTCGCTTTCTCTAACCTCGACTATATCTCTCTACCTATTTCTTTAATTATGCTCTCTCTCTTACTTATATTTTCTCTCTCTAACCTATATTCTCTCTCCCTTTTTTTAAAAAGATGGTGAAATTTTTTATAGCAATATCTAAAAATAATTAACGAAACAAATACATTAATTATATATTTTTCGTAATTATAAATAATATGACTAAATAATATAATGGTACGAACCAAATATCGAAATATCACATTCTTAGTAATAAGATGAATAAGAATAAAAATTTTGGATATTTTTATATTTCTAATAATCTTTCATAATGCGAAACAAACATGCCCTTAAGAGAGAGAGAGATAGTGAAGAAGGGGTTAAGCGGCAGCATCACCTTCTCGTCGGCGTCGTCGGAGGGGCGAGCGGGCTTCGACCGCTGGGCCTTCTGGACGGCGGCGGCGGAGGAGGAATCGGGCTGGTCGCCGGCGCTCTTTTTGGAAGAAGATGTCGTCGCCGCCCCCGCCGCCGCCGCCGCCGCGGCGGTGTTAGGCATCGGGGAAAAGGATGCTGGAGTCGGTGAGAGAGTAAGAGACAGAAGGTCGGGTTTAGGGACGAGGCAGAGGGAGCTTTCTCATTTCTTCTTTCTTTATTATTTGGAGCGAGGCAGTGGATTAGTAGGGCTCGCCGAACCTTGAATAGTCGCGTATCAAGGCAGCGCCCGATTCCTTTCAGCCGAATTACCGACCCAATCCACCCTCCTCGTCGCCAGAAACTTCGCGTTTTTTTGTGCCCTACCTTCTCGCCTCGCCCCGCCTCCGCCCCCATCCCTTCCCCTCCCCCTTTTCCCTTCCGGCAGTTTGCCGATCGCCATTGGAAGCCCCTGCGGGGCCACACGCCGGACATCAAAGATTGGGTTCTGAACTCTGAAGAACCCTCCTCGTCGCCTCTTTCTCTTCCGCTTCTGCTTCTACTTCCGCTTCCGCTCTCCAACGATGGATCAATAATCGAGTGGTTCACGGATCAGGTAGAAATCGTCGTGATTTTTATGCTTTAGTTTCTCTCCGTTTTTCCTTTTTTCATCTTCTCTTTCTGTCTGATTTGTACAATCGGTTTCATAATTTATATTGGATCCGAATTTCCAAAGAGATGGAGTCTAAATTTTGCGTTTCCTCAAATATGAGAATTGTTGATTAATATTATGCAACAATAAATCAATTTCCTCTTTTACAATCTTTTGATGAGTTTTTGTGTATTATTATGAGAGAGAGTTATCGCGGGGCCGAGCTGCTCACCATCGGAACCTCCCACTCGCAAGCTGGTTCCGACTTCTGAGTGCTGCAGTTTTGCTACCGCACGCCCACTTCATCTGGTACAAAACTGCAAATTCATATTTTTCATGACTATGAGTGGAATTAATATTTGCTATTATCTGCATTTTTAGTGCCTTTTATAATCCCAGCAGTATTGTTTTGCTTTTCATCTGGCATGTTAAGTGCCAAAACTACAAATGCATGTTAAGTGACTTCATTTGGTTGATGCTGGTTGCTGTTGTGTTTTCTTTTTCACCCAAAACATCTCTTTCTCTAAATTCCAAATTTCCATATTAGTTCTAATTAAGTTATTGTTACATCCATTAATTTGCTTTTGCTTGTTACCGTGACACCGTCTGAAGACTTGGAACCAATGGAGTAGGGTTTATTACTTAGAGTTAGATTATGTTTGATGCATGATTGATGGGTAATTTTAATGTTCTTTGGATGTGATTTTGTTCTTTCGAGAATCCATGATAGGCAATCATGTGGTAAAACTTGAAATATTTGAGTCATTAACCTTTTTGTGCAGAAAAATGGTTCGAAAGAAAGATAGGTTTTGGGTCCATGCGGAAGAGTTGAGCGAAAAATTTAAGTGCAAATATTGTTCTAAAGTGTACTCGGGTGGTGTTGCAAGACTCAAATCCCACTTATCTCAAATTGTAGGACGTGATATTGAAACATGTGATAAAGTACCACCAGATGTGCAAACAGAAGCATTCACAGCTATTGGTGGAGATCCTAGCAAAAGAGCTAAGAGTATTGGAAGTACGAATGTTGATGAGTCTGGAGAGAGTATTGCAGTTTCTGGTTCTAGATCATTTGGAGGAACTAATCAAATGACATTACCAGAAGTTTACAAGAAAAAGAACAAAGAAGAAGTTGATCAGTCTCTTGCTAAGTTTTTTATAATGAATAATATATCTTTTAATGTTGTTCAGTCAAAGTCATTCATTGACCTTATGAGAGATGTTGCGAACTATGGCTCTGGCTACAAAGTACCATCCTATTCGACACTGCGAACGAAATTGATTCCAAATGAAAAAAAAGAAGCCGAGACATATGTTGGAAAGGTGAAATCCTCATGGTATTTGAGTGGTTGCACCATTATGTCGGATGGTTGGACTGACTTAAAAGGAAGGGCATTCACTAATGCCATTGCCTATTCACCTGGAGGTGCGGTTTTTATGAATTCTTTTGAATGCTCAAAGGAGAGAAAAACCGCTATGTATCTTAAAGATATTTTATCGTCTGTAATTGAAGATATTGGGCCAGATAATGTTGTCCAACTCATCACCGACAATGGTAGTAATTTTCTAGCTGCAGGTGACATGCTTTTGGGAAAGTATCCAAGAATGTATAAGACTCGATGTGCGGCACATGGCTTACAATTGCTCTTAAAAGATATATATAAGGATGTTGAATGGATACGAATTGTGATTGACGAGGCGAGGCTGATTGAAAATCATATGTACAAGCACACCGTTCTCTTGGCATTGATGCGAGAAGCTACTCAGAAAGAACTAAAGCATCCTTGCGTTACAAGATTTGCCTCAAATTTTCTTGTGCTACAATCACTTGTGGATGTTGAGAATGAACTAAGATTTTTTATTGCTTCTGCTGAATGGAGAGGAAGTAACTTAAACAAGAGTCGGCAAGCAATGAAAGTAACTGAGCTAGTCCAAAATAATGAATTTTGGAATAGAGCAAATGAGGTTTTACAAGCTTTAGAGCCTATTGTTCGAGTTCTACGTTTAGTTGATGGTGAGGGATCTACTTCTGGATACTTATATGATGCTATGGAAAGAGCTAAGGAAGCAATCAAATGTCGCTTGGGTAATAACCAAAATAAATTCATGCGCATATGGGAGTTATTTGATGAAAGAAGAAATGAAAATATTATGCATCCTATACATGCAGCTGCAGCTCTTTTGAATCCGGCTTACATGTGTCGTGAAGGGTTTAGAGAAACTCGGGAGATGAAAGATGGCATAGGTTTCATGTTTAAGAATTTAATTCTTCCAGAGGAGAAAGAAGATTTTTTAAAACAAGTACAAGTCTATCGTTCAAAGTCAACTTTGATTTTCAATTCTGTGGCCTTGATGATGCTAAAAACTTCACATCCTCGTAAGTTATGTTCTATTTTAACTTTGGTATAATTTTCTTTGAATATCATTGACTATTTTTTTAATTCTTTATTGCAGGAGTTTGGTGGGATTATTGTGGTGATCCACTTCCGGTGCTAAGAAAATATGCAGTTCGTATTTTAAGCCAACCGTGTAGTTCTTCATCTTGTGAGAAAAATTGGAGTGCCTATGAAGCAGCACAAACAAAAAAAAGAAACAGATTATCTTATGAAATATTAGATAATCTTGTTTATACTAGAATGAATACATTAGCAATGAAAAAATGGTCCACTTTGGAATCACAAGATTTGGAGCCTATTAATTTAGAAAAACTTCATGAACTTCCGGAGTATATGGATCATGTAAAAGATGGAGATGAAGACAATGACGAAGAAATTGAAGAAAATTCGTTAACTAACCTTGACCTTTTGTGGTTAAATCAGGAGTCGGCGTTCGCTGATTATAGTTATTAGAACTTTCTATGCTTGTATGCTTTATGTTTATGCAAACTCTTATGTATGCTTATATGTGGAGTTGTGAACTTTATGTATCTTTTATTTGTTTACTATTTGGACTTTAAATATGCTAGTATGCACTATGCAGAGTGCAAGCTTTATCTTTTTAATTTTCAGCTATGCTTGTATGTGAACCTTGTATGTTTTATAGGACTATCTTAATCTCTTACATGCTTGATTATTTATGTATTGTGGGGCATAATATAGTTTGCTATTTTTTTACTTAATTTGCTTAATTTTGTAGCTCTTTATTTTTATATTCATAAGAATTATGAGTATTTATGCTAATAGCATAAATCGAGAGGAAAAAAAACTTAATTTAATAGCCGAATTTTTGATCCCGAATTTTAAATTCGTGAGCGTAGAATATCCGTATAAATCACGTATCCGAATAATTGGCGAATCCGTTTTTTAGCCGTATTTTTCAACGAATTTAAAAATTAGGATACGAATTTTATTCGTATTATATCCGTACCGAATTTTCGCCGAATCCGAATTAACTAACTATGATCCCTAATGCCCATGACTATAGCCGAGGAACATATGATCTGAAAAAGGTAGCATTTGTATGTTCCCCTCGCTTTAGTTTTTGTTACTTCCTTTTAGTAGAGCTTATAAGTTTGGTACTTTCTAGCAGATTGTGGAATATGCTAGGAGAAAGGACTTTACAGCCATTATAAATGTCCATACAAATCGAAGAGAACCAGGTAAACACATTTACTTAATGGTTGACCGGGCAAAAAAAATATTTTCTCTACTTAGAATGTGATCTTTCCATTATTTTGGTTTGCAGATGCACTAGTGATAATTAACTTTCCTGATGGACTAACTGCACATTTATTTAAATTTCTCTGGCTTTTGCAGATGGATTGTATATCATTAAGTTACCCGATGGGCCAACTGCACATTTCAAACTGTCTAATCTTGTCCTACGCAAGGATATCAAGGTACTTTTATGTCTTTTCCTAGCATTCTGTTTCATGTTCAGTCACAGGTTTACTTTGTATGAATATGTGTTGTAACAACTGCTGATTTCATTCACTACTCAAGTTGAATATTCGTTCTCTTGATTTTCCTGACTAGTATTTTGGAGAAGTTCTGTGCATTTTAGGTCATCCAAATTTTGTTGGCCGTTCACCAAGAGAGCATAATTCCTGGATTTAAACATGTATACATCTTGAGACGTGTTGTTGTAGTTTGTTAAGAGTTATCATTATTTTTGTTATCTATCTGGTTCTCCTTGTCAAGATGACATTAGGGTCCTTATAAGCGAAACTTGTACAATATTTGGTATGCAAACTAAAAACTAGAAATTTATTTTTATACTGATTACTGAAATTGTTTACCAGCAATCCGGTTTCTGCTGTTCCTTAAGTTCGGTTTCTGGAGTTCTGATTTTTAAGTAGGTAAGGTCTACAATAGCATTTATATTCACTAGAGACACATGAATGACTTTTTCTTTTTTCGGGCTAATATGTCTCTGGTGTTGTTAAGTTCACCAATAATAGTTGGTTTACACTCCTAGACTTTTACATGTTCTTCTATAACTAACTTTGAGTATATTCTTCATCATACCTCGCTCTTGTACCTCCTTTTTTTTTTTCTTACTTTTGGTTGCTTTAGTATGTCTGGCTAGTAATTTCATTTGATACAAGGAGTAAGACTTGCATAAAGTTAAGTTGCTTTAAAAGAGTACATTGAAGGCCAAGCTTTGATTCATTGAGGGTGCAAATATGATCTCCTCTTTTCTAGTTCTTTAATTTTAATTGTCGTATAAATATTAGGAAAAGTAGGATTCCCTGGTGCCTTCTTACATTTTCTTTTTCATGACTTAGTTTTTCTGAATGTTAGAAAGTGAACGTAATTCACTTCCAAAAGTTGAAGTGATTTCAGTCCTGCCTTTTACATCTTCCATGCTTCCATCCACACTCAAAACTTGCTTCTTGCTTCTCTCCTTCCAAAAAATGTTTCCGGTTCAGTGAACTCGACTTTGAAAAGAGTGGTAGCTCGAAATGCAGATTGGACGTAGAAATAACATATTAATTCTAATTTGCTCTGAATTTTTGATTTCTGGATTTCTTAATAGTTTGTTTGCATAGCCTTGGTGTTTTAGCAGTCTAAAGCTATCTGTTCTCTTTTTCCATCTTTTGGCTAAACATGCAAAATCATGGAAATCCTACAAGTCATAAGCCTGAGCTAGTGTTAAACAACTTCACTACACGGCTTGGCAATCGAATTGGAAGGTGATTCCGAGAACTTCTTGTCACGCCCCGCCGGCCCTTTAACACCAACTAGGTGGAAAGGAGAACCGCACGGGCGCATGCCCCAGACCCGCCGAACGGATAGAGTCCTTTCTACCCGCCCAAGGCGTCACAACACAAGCTTATCCACAATGTTCCAACTAGGAACGGAGTACAAGAGTTGCACAAGAAAAGCATCAACCATAAAAGCTCTACTTCTATTACATCACATTCCACAATTATACATGCTAACTTTTTCTTTTCATTCCATACAACATGTTCCAAAATATGGAATATACAAAGTTTATACATGTAATACAAATCCCCTATGCTATCATAGTCCAAAGCTCGGGGTACAACTCTATGTATCACCTAAATGGAAGGGTCGCTATCTACAAAGCCAAACCCTTGCCTCGCTCCGCCGCCTCACTCGCGGAAGGACCTGGGAAAATGGGGGGTGAGAACTATAAACATAGTTCCCAGTAGGTAAGGCCACCCAAGAGAGAAGCTCGACCCACCAGGTCCAAAGAAACACCACATGCATAAGTTAGATCATATATAACTATGCAACAATTATTTACATGCTTAGTAAATAAACATAAAGGATGCAACCAAAATGAAACATAATTTATCATTCTCTCCTAGGTTCATCCTATATTCCACATTGACTAAGTTCTTTTACTTATCATTTACTTATGGTTGCGGAATGGCCGTCGCACCATAGTTGTTTCAACATTCGAGGAGTGAAATCGTCACCTCCTATTCGAGTAGCGAAATCGTCGCATACTCGGGATAGCGAAATCGTCGCATACCCCCTTCGACACCGCCAATCCATGGCGCGGTAGCGAAATCGTCGCACACCCGGGATAGCAAAATCGTCGCACATCCATGTCGGCACCGCCAAATCGTGGCACGGTAGCGAAATCGTCGCCTACCCGGGATAGCAAAATCGTCGCACATCCCCTTTGTTCTCGTTTCTTGCTTGACAACCCAAGTTCCATAATCTTAGATTCAAGTCACTAAGTCTCACCTATGTTTAATAACACTAGGTTTACTTTCTTGTTCTCAACCTAGGTTCCATGACTCTAGGTTCCAATCACATGTCCAACCTATGTTCAATGACACTAGGTTTACATCTCACATGTTCCAACCTATATTCAATAACATTAGGTTAAGTTCTCACACATTCCAACCTATGTTCAATGACACTAAGTTAAATGTCACTTGTTCCAACCTATGTTCAATGACACTAGGTTTAATCATACATATTCCAACCTATGTTCAACAACACTAGGTTAGATTCTCACATGCAACCATAAAACAAGTATAGATAATTGAATTATACTTGAATATTCATATCATGCAATAGGAGTTCATTGTTCTACCCATCATGATTTCTACCATTGCCAACATGCAAGTCCTAGGGTTCATATACATATACCATTTTGTTCTTAAATGGATAATTACCCTAGACATGGAAGTGACCTAATCACTTCGGTAACCATAAAACCCACCTCAAGAGCTTCCAAATCTTGTGTTCTTCAAGCTCCTAAGTGTCCAAGCTTGGAGTTCTTGCTTCAACCCAAGCTTCAACAAGAAAAAGGTTCGTTACTCATTACGAACCCTAAATCCATCTCAAAATACAAAATCAAGTGTTCTAACATGATTTCCTATGTCTCAATTGCAATTATCGAAGGTCCAAATATTTTTAGAACCCTTCATTGCAAAAGCCCTCATTCTACCTAGGGTTTGCATGCATGCAAGCCAAACCCTAGATTTCGTGGCCAAACAACCACCATTTGTGGTTTAGGTTGCCAAGGGTTCCCAAAAACCTCATTTCAAAGGATTAAATCCAAGGTTTGAACCCAAAACGTGAGGTACTAACCTTAATCACGAAATCTCCAAGCTTCTTCTTGCACCAAGAAGCCTCTTTTCTCCTTTGGAAGCCTTTTCCAAGATCAATCCACCACTTCTCCAAGCTTTTGGAGAGATCTCTAGAGAGAGAAAGTGAGAGGAGAGGGGGGGGGGAGTGTGGAGAAGAAGGTCCTGTGAAAGGGGGAGTGTTCCCTGCCTTTCAAATACCCCATGGCATGTGAAAAGACCTAAATGCCCTTCTCCAATCAAAACACAACACCCAGCCCACTCTGGGCATTGTATACCGGTATGTGCATTTTGCATACCGGTATACGGGTACACATTCCGGTATACCTCAGGGATTCCGCAAAACCCGAGAGCAAGGCTCACTGTTTCGAACATCACATACCGGTATCCCATTTTCGCA
Source organism: Puya raimondii (assembly GCA_016920855.1). Lineage (NCBI taxonomy): Eukaryota > Viridiplantae > Streptophyta > Magnoliopsida > Poales > Bromeliaceae > Puya > Puya raimondii. Next base: position 24,173,531 of record JABWPP010000050.1, on the reverse strand, counting down.
TACCGGTATACCCTCAAGGAATCCCGCAAACCCGAGAGTTGGGTTTCTCGGTTTCTCCTGGCATTCCGGTATACCCTCCTCACATACCGGTATACCAAGCTCCAATTCCGGTATTGGAGTTCACATACCGGAATCAAGTGCAGACTTTACCAATTCTGCAGTTTTAACTTATCGAGGTCCGTTTTCACGCCTCTTTTGCGCCGAAAACACTTCGCATAAGTCCTAAACTTGGTCGAAGCCTCACACATAGCCTCTTATGCCATTTTCTCACTAGAACTCTACAATTTGTAGAAGTTCAGTACGATGCACTGAAATTCAGTGTACTACATTCCACCCCCCTTAAAGAGAGTTTCGGCCGCGAAACTAAAATCATACCTCAGCTGGACTCAGCGAAGAGGTAAGGAAACCGCTCCTTCATCGAGCTTTCCAATTCCCATGTAGCCTCGCGCTCACCGTGATTTGTCCATTGTACTTTCACATAAGGAATTTCACGGTTCCTTAAACTTTTCACCTCGCGATCCATGATACACAAGGAAAACTCCTCATAAGTCATATCCTCGTGAAGCTCCATAGGCACATACTCGAGGACGTGCGCCGGATCATATACATACTTGCGGAGGGTCGATACATGGAACACATTGTGTACCCCCGCAAGTTTTGGCGGCAAAGCTAGCCGATATGCCACGGATCCCACACGCTCCAAAACCTCATAAGGTCCGATATAACGGGGACTCAACTTACTCCGAACACCAAATCGCTTCACCCCTCTCATGGGTGACACTTTCAAGAAGACGCGGTCTCCTACCGCGAACTCCAAATCTCGTCGACGTCGATCGGCATAACTCTTTTGTCTAGATTGCGCCGTCGACAAGCGTTCGCGTGCCAAGCGGACCTTTTCCTCCGCTTCACGCAACACGTCCGGTCCTAAGACCCTCCTCTCGCCGACTTCACTCCAATGAATAGGAGAGCGGCATTTTCTTCCATACAAAACCTCAAAAGGTGCCATACCGATGCTAGCTTGATAGCTATTATTGTAAGCAAATTCAGCCATCGGTAGATGAGTAGGCCACGCACTTTTGAAGTCCAACACGCATGCTCGTAGCATATCCTCCAAAATCTGAATTGTCCTTTCCGATTGACCGTCGGTTTGAGGATGAAATGCTGAACTGAAATCGAGCCGTGTACCCAAAGCTTCTTGCAAGCTTTTCCAAAAGTGCTATGTAAAACGGGGGTCTCGATCTGAAACTATCGAGGTCGGAACCCCGTGCAACCGCACAATCTCGTCGAGGTAGACTTGCGCCAACTTGTCCCCCGACCAAGTGGTGTGGATTGGCAAAAAGTGTGCCGACTTTGACAAACGATCCACCACCACCCATATCGCATCGTGGCCACCTAACGATCGAGGTAAGCCCACAACAAAATCCATTGCGATGTTTTCCCACTTCCAAACCGGGATTGGCAATCCTTGCAATTTTCCCGCCGGAAAGCGACGCTCGGCCTTTACTTGTTGGCATACTAAGCATTGTGCCACGAAGCGTCCAACATCAAGTTTCATCCCCGGCCACCAATAATGCAATTTGAGATCCTTATACATTTTGGTGCCGCCTGGGTGAATCGCATAGGGAGAAGTGTGAGCTTCTTTCAAGATCTCCCTACGAATGTCCTCAATCTTCGGCACGCACAATCGATTTCGAAATCGAATCGCGCCCATCGAATCTACATGATAATCACCGGCATGCCCGCTCTCGATAGTACCCCGCACCTTTTGGAGCTCCGGATCACCGGATTGCTTTTCCTTTATTTGCTCCAACAAGGTCGGCCACACCTCGAGATTCATAAGTTGAGCGGGAACGCCCGGGGCCACGATCTCCAAATCGAATCGGCCCATTTCCTTGATCAACGACATTTGTCCCGTCATCTCGATTGCAAAGTTCTCCACGGATTTTCTACTGAGCGCATCGGCCACCACATTGGCTCTACCGGGGTGGTACAAGATGGTTAAGTCGTAGTCTTTTATCAACTCCAACCACCTCCGCTGCCTCAAGTTCAACTCCTTTTGAGTGAACAAATACTTTAAACTTTTGTGATCCGTGTAGACCTCACAATGCTCACCGTATAAATAGTGTCTCCACAACTTAAGTGCGAAGACCACCGCCGCAAGCTCTAAGTCGTGGGTGGGATAATTCTGCTCATAGCTCTTCAGCTGTCGAGAGGCGTATGCTATTACTTGTCCTCTTTGCATAAGCACACACCCAAGACCACGCCGTGATGCATCACTATACACTACATAACCCTCCCCCGCAATCGGCAAGGCGAGTACCGGAGCCGAAGTCAACCTTTCCTTTAGCTCCTTAAAGCTTTGGTCGCATTCCTCGCTCCAAATATATTTGGCTCCCTTGCGGGTAAGACGCGTTAGTGGACCGGAGATTTTTGAAAATCCCTCCACGAACCGCCGATAATACCTCGCAAGACCCAAAAAGCTCCGCACTTCCGTGACATTGGTCGGGCGAGGCCAATCCTTGACTGCCTCTACTTTCATAGGGTCCACAGCTACTCCTCCTGCGGAAATTACGTGACCTAAGAAAGCGACCTCACGGATCCAAAATTCGCACTTTTTCAATTTGGCGAACAACTTGTTCTCTCGAAGGACTTGAAGCACAATTCTCAAGTGCTCTCTATGTTCCTCTTCACTCCGAGAGTAGACAAGAATATCATCTATGAACACAACTACAAATTTATCTAATAGTGGTTTGAACACACGGTTCATTAAGTCCATGAACGCTGCCGGGGCATTGGTAAGCCCAAATGGCATAACCGTGAATTCATAATGTCCATACCGCGTCCTAAACGCGGTCTTATGCACATCCTCCGGTTTGATCTTCAATTGATGATAACCGGATTGTAAATCAATCTTTGAATATACCCGAGACCCTTGTAACTGATCGAACAAGTCATCAATTCGTGGTAACGGGTACTTATTCTTGACGGTCACTTTGTTCAACTCGCGGTAATCCACACACAACCGCAGCGAACCGTCCTTTTTCCTCACAAATAGAACAGGGGCTCCCCAAGGTGACACACTTGGTTTTACGAAACCCTTGTCCATCAAATCTTGCAATTGTGCTTTTAATTCCTTTAACTCCGCGGGTGCCATCCTGTACGGGGCCTTAGAGATCGGCGCCGTACCCGGGAGCAAATCTACCACAAATTCTATTTCCCGATCCGGTGGCATTCCGGGCAACTCCGTCGGAAACACATCCGGGAACTCTTGGACTATAGGAATGTCCTCGAGCCCCAACACTTCCTTACGGTCATCCACTACCGTCGCCAAGTAGGCAATGCAACCACTAGCAATGAGCTTTCTTGCTTGCGACGTGGACACCATTGAAGCAAAGAGCGAACTCTTACACCCACGGTACACAAACTCTTTGTGCCCGGGTTCTTTAAACTTCACTATCCGACTCTCACAATCTATAGTAGCGTAATACTTAGAGAGCCAATCCATTCCTAGGATCAAATCATATTCATTCATTCGATTTAATACTAGCAAGTCAGCTGGCATGATCCAATTTTCTATCCTCACAGGACAACCCATACACGCGTGATGTACACAAAAAGTGTGTTCGGGTACTTGTACCGTTCTTGCATGTGTGGCATCTATGATTTCTATTCCATGTGCTATAGCAAATGATCGAGCAATGAATGAATGCGATGCACCAGTATCAAACAAAGCTCTACATCGAATGCCTTTAATTAACACAATACCTGCCACGACGTCCTCCTGAGTAGCAGGCTCCTCCACCTGCGAGGCGAACACTCGTCCACTGGGTGCTGGCCGCTGGCCCTCCAATGGTCTCGGCGGCTGTGCACGGCCCGCTGACATCGCCGCGGGTGGGATGCCCGCAAGCTGCCTCGGGGATGCAAATGCCGATGCCGATGACGGTGCTCGGCCATCATCCATCGGACAGTTGTACCGCAGGTGCCCTTGCTGTCCGCACTTGTAGCACCGGCCCTCACGATGTTCACACTGCTGAGGGGCGTGGGGGCCGCTACAAATCGGGCACGGGGTCGGGGGTCGGTTCCGTCGGGACCCTCGAGGCTGATTTTGGGATTGCGAGTGCTTCGGGGGCCGCTTAGAGCTAGATTGCCCACCCGAGCCACCCGCCAGTCGCTTCTTCCCTTTTTCTTTTTCTTTCTCTTTCTCCCAAGAATCGCGCTCCTCGCGCGCACAAGCATTCCCGTGCTCCACCCAAAGAGCACGGTCCAAGACCTCCGCGAAGGTCCGCAACTTAAGGGCGTGCACCGCCCGAAAGATATCTGGTCGAAGTCCGCGCACGAAGCAATCAACCTTGTCTAGCTCCCCGCGAACAACGTGCGGCACGCAGTTAATGATGTACGAGAACTCCCTCTCGTACTCGCGTACCGAGCGGTTCCCCTGCTTTAACTTGCGGAACCTCTCCTGAAGCTTTCTTTTCTCGCTATCGGGGAAGTAGGTGGCGAACACCATACCCCGAAATTCTTCCCACGACGGTGGTGGAAGGCTAGGGAGTCGATCACGCCGAACCCCTTTCCACCACACCTTCGCCGACCGCTCTAGACAATGAACGGCGAGGTGCACCTTGTCCCTCTCCAAGGTATAAAGGTCCTCGAAGAGCGTCTCGATAGCGTCGATCCATGTTTCTACGTCCCACGGATCTACGTTCTCCCCGCTAAAGATAGGCGGGTTGAACTTTTTGAACCTCATTAGAGCCGCAAGCGCGCGCTCTCGCTCCGTATCCTCCATGTCGGAATCGGGTATAGGGGCACCCGACCCCTCGGCTACAACCGGTGGCGCAGGTGGCACCACGGCTGGCGTCGGTGTCACCTCCACGGCCGGTGCCGAAGCAGAGAGGCCGGAGGTACTCCCGACCTTTCCTCCCTAGTCGCAGCCGTCTGCCGCGCCATCTCGTCTTGGAGCCTTTTAATTTGCTCCTCCTGTCGTTGCATGGCTTCGGCTTGACGCCGAACCACGCCCATTAACTCGGTTAGCTCATTGCGGAGAGCCGAGTTCTCGCCCTCCCCGAGTTGTTCGGGAACCGCGCCCGATCCTGCGGGTCCGGTCTTCTTAGGAGGCCGTCCTCGTACCATTATCCTGAAAACACAATGACTTTGGTCATTTCATGACATTCAAAGTCATTTGCGACATAACATTTCACGAAAATAAACGTGAACCCAATCTAGGCGAAAGTCACACAAGGGTCCTTATTCCCCTCACTTGGTTTTCATGTTGTCGGCCGCCAACATGAACACACTTTGTGAAGAATAAGACACACCTCGAATCTACCTCTATTTCCAACTAGAGGCATAAGGACATAACCCAATCACTTATCTTTCGCCACATCAAAGATCTCGTCACTCACGAGCCTACACTCCTAGGGTCTTTTCCATCCTAGAGTTTCTTAGGTCAACCTAGACCGTTTCTACGCTCTGATACCACCTCAGTCTGTCACGCCCCGCCGGCCCTTTAACACCAACTAGGTGGAAAGGAGAACCGCACGGGCGCATGCCCCAGACCCGCCGAACGGATAGAGTCCTTTCTACCCGCCCAAGGCGTCACAACACAAGCTTATCCACAATGTTCCAACTAGGAACGGAGTACAAGAGTTGCACAAGGAAAGCATCAACCATAAAAGCTCTACTTCTATTACATCACATTCCACAATTATACATGCTAACTTTTTCTTTTCATTCCATACAACATGTTCCAAAATATGGAATATACAAAGTTTATACATGTAATACAAATCCCCTATGCTATCATAGTCCAAAGCTCGGGGTACAACTCTATGTATCACCAAAATGGAAGGGTCGCTATCTACAAAGCCAAACCCTTGCCTCGCTCCGCCGCCTTACTCGCGGAAGGACCTGGGAAAATGGGGGGTGAGAACTATAAACATAGTTCCCAGTGGGTAAGGCCACCCAAGAGAGAAGCTCGACCCACCAGGTCCAAAGAAACACCACATGCATAAGTTAGATCATATATAACTATGCAACAATTATTTACATGCTTAGTAAAAATAAACATAAAGGATGCAACCAAAATGAAACATAATTTATCATTCTCTCCTAGGTTCATCCTATATTCCACATTGACTAAGTTCTTTTACTTATCATTTACTTATGGTTGCGGAATGGCCGTCGCACCATAGTTGTTTCAACATTCGAGGAGTGAAATCGTCACCTCCTATTCGAGTAGCGAAATCGTCGCATACTCGGGATAGCGAAATCGTCGCATACCCCCTTCGACACCGCCAATCCATGGCGCGGTAGCGAAATCGTCGCACACCCGGGATAGCAAAATCGTCGCACATCCATGTCGGCACCGCCAAATCGTGGCACGGTAGCGAAATCGTCGCCTACCCGGGATAGCAAAATCGTCGCACATCCCCTTTGTTCTCGTTTCTTGCTTGACAACCCAAGTTCCATAATCTTAGATTCAAGTCACTAAGTCTCACCTATGTTTAATAACACTAGGTTTACTTTCTTGTTCTCAACCTAGTTTCCATGACTCTAGGTTCCAATCACATGTCCAACCTATGTTCAATGACACTAGGTTTACATCTCACATGTTCCAACCTATATTCAATAACATTAGGTTAAGTTCTCACACATTCCAACCTATGTTCAATGACACTAAGTTAAATGTCACTTGTTCCAACCTATTTTCAATGACACTAGGTTTAATCATACATATTCCAACCTATGTTCAACAACACTAGGTTAGATTCTCACATGCAACCATAAAACAAGTATAGATAATTGAATTATACTTGAATATTCATATCATGCAATAGGAGTTCATTGTTCTACCCATCATGATTTCTACCATTGCCAACATGCAAGTCCTAGGGTTCATATACATATACCATTTTGTTCTTAAATGGATAATTACCCTAGACATGGAAGTGACCTAATCACTTCGGTAACCATAATACCCACCTCAAGAGCTTCCAAATCTTGTGTTCTTCAAGCTCCTAAGTGTCCAAGCTTGGAGTTCTTGCTTCAACCCAAGCTTCAACAAGAAAAAGGTTCGTTACTCATTACGAACCCTAAATCCATCTCAAAATACGAAATCAAGTGTTCTAACATGATTTCCTATGTCTCAATTGCAATTATCGAAGGTCCAAATATTTTTAGAACCCTTCATTGCAAAAGCCCTCATTCTACCTAGGGTTTGCATGCATGCAAGCCAAACCCTAGATTTCGTGGCCAAACAACCACCATTTGTGGTTTAGGTTGCCAAGGGTTCCCAAAAACCTCATTTCAAAGGATTAAATCCAAGGTTTGAACCCAAAACGTGAGGTACTAACCTTAATCACGAAATCTCCAAGCTTCTTCTTGCACCAAGAAGCCTCTTTTCTCCTTTGGAAGCCTTTTCCAAGATCAATCCACCACTTCTCCAAGCTTTTGGAGAGATCTCTAGAGAGAGAAAGTGAGAGGAGAGGGAGGGGGGGGGAGTGTGGAGAAGAAGGTCCTGTGAAAGGGGGAGTGTTCCCTGCCTTTCAAATACCCCATGGCATGTGAAAAGACCTAAATGCCCTTCTCCAATCAAAACACAACACCCAGCCCACTCTGGGCATTGTATACCGGTATGTGCATTTTGCATACCGGTATACGGGTACACATTCCGGTATACCTCAGGGATTCCGCAAAACCCGAGAGCAAGGCTCACTGTTTCGAACATCACATACCGGTATCCCATTTTCGCATACCGGTATACCCTCAAGGAATCCCGCAAACCCGAGAGTTGGGTTTCTCGGTTTCTCCTGGCATTCCGGTATACCCTCCTCACATACCGGTATACCAAGCTCCAATTCCGGTATTGGAGTTCACATACCGGAATCAAGTGCAGACTTTACCAATTCTGCAGTTTTAACTTATCGAGGTCCGTTTTCACGCCTCTTTTGCGCCGAAAACACTTCGCATAAGTCCTAAACTTGGTCGAAGCCTCACACATAGCCTCTTATGCCATTTTCTCACTAGAACTCTACAATTTGTAGAAGTTCAGTACGATGCACTGAAATTCAGTGTACTACACTTCTAGTCAGCAGTTTAATGTTTTATTGTTATAACAATATTGTCTTATATATATGTATGTTTTTTCTTTGCTTTTTTTCCCCCTGTTCTTTGGTGACTTTTCCTATTTTGATCTTTTTCTTCTTGTAGGTTAATCTAGGCGTCACGGACACTGACACGGGACACGGGATACGACACGACTCGGACACGGCGACTCGGCAGCTTTCAAAAAATTAGGACACGGACACGGTATCGACACCGCTAATAAAATATAATATTATTAATATAATAATATATATTTATTATATATAAAATATTAATTTTGGTAAAATATTGTTATATTTCTCATACGAATGAAAGTTAGTAAAATTATCATTGATAGTTCATATATTTTTTTTTAAAAAATTCTCCACCGTACATAATTTATTTATTTTGTCAAAAAAAATTTGTATGCATTCATCAAAAAGCTAAAATATTTATCATCTTACATTATATATGCATAAAAAAAGTAAAATAAAAATATGTATATATCTTTTTTAATTGTTTGCACTATGGATCGGCATTAAACGCGCGTCCAAGGAGTGTCCACATCGGACACGTGTCCGACACGGACACGCGAGTGTCCGACACGGACACGCGAGGCTTATAAAAGTGTCCGTGATACATAGAGGTTAATACAATCACTTTTTCCTCAAGAACCTGATTTCCGTGGTCGTCGAGTTGTTACCTTTCATAACCAGCGAGATTTCATATTTTTCCGGCATCATAGGTAAGTTTACTTGCTATTAATATATCTTAATCAAATTTCTTTTCAGGGAGAGTGCTACCATCATTTTTGAACTTTGATAGTGTTTCCAATGATAAAAGTATTTGACAGAAAAGATTCTTTAGATAGTATGGCCTCTTTGTCAAGACTTTTTACTATTGTTGCTTAGATACTCTCATGGCAAATGAATACTTACATGATGAATATGCTAGGACTCAGCTTACGTATTTGTATTATCTAGCTTTTAATTTTAAGGTTAGTTAAGAGTTAAGCTCTTTCCGTAATAATGAAGAATCTGGATCAAAATCTAGGTGGAAGAATCTCCATTAACTGACCTACAGAATAAATGTACTAATTTGTCTTTGGTACCATTTTCTTTTGCTAAACTCTCCCCTAAAGGACATCTCACCTTTTCTATGGCAAAGATGCTGTTATGTGGAAAAGATTGTCCTTACACCATGGCATTAAACTAGTTTAACCATCCATTGATTCTTCAATACAAAAGGGTTGTTTAATAGTTGAATGCTAAGATAATATTAGTATACGGAGACGAGTTATGGCAGAAAATCAGAAACTAGGATAGCTACATCAGGAATTCATCCTTGGTGCTGGTCTATAAATTCGACAAACCGGTCAGCCAGAACTCTTGGGTTTTGAGAAAACCTACCACTTAGTTAGCCTAGTTGACTTGGGGTGGTTCAAATTGTCTGACTCTATTTCGGGAATATCTTACATAGTTCAACTAGTTTGACATAGAGCTAGTTGTCTCTTAACACCAGATTAATGTGAAAGACAGTTTCCAAGGTAGTTTATTCTATCACTTAAATCTTTACAAGCCAAATTCTTAGTATAGTCAGCCTTGCTTTGCTGTTCAGATAAAGAAAGAATAAACATTAAAGGCAGCTAGTGCCCTCACATCTACCATAATGGAGCCTAGCGTTCTAAATAGCGGCCGCTATGGCTCTTTAGCGGGATAAAATGCAGGTCCAGCTTAAATCTCAATTTTTTAAAGATTCAATTGGTCGGTTAAGTTCTAAAATCATTAAAATTCTAAAAAAAATATTCTAATGGAAGAAATAAAGTACTTAGTGGATACCGGAGAAACTATTCAATTATATTTCTAACACAGAACGAATGAGAAAATTATAATTTTATTCATGTGCGGAGAAAAGCAATTATGATGACAACACAAGTTTATCGGCTGCCATTAAGGATCACCGCGATCATGAAGGATCACTATACTAAGTAGAAAAACTACCTGAAATATAAATGTAGAGAAATTAAGAGTGTTATACTTTTATATTTGGAACTATTAGATTATTGATGTCATTTTTTATACAAATGCAGTGAAGAATATTCGTTATAAATCATGCTATGGGTTAATAGCGGTCGCTATGGCGCCCGCTATCCGCTATTCGCTTTGATACCTTTCAAACGCTATGTACCTGCTATCTGCTATTTACAATCTTGATGGAGCCGGGCATTGTTTGTTGGAATCATGAAGTGTAAAGGAAATATAGCATTGTTGGCTTCTATTGGTCACTTATCTAGGAGATGCACTTGTGTTCACAATATATGTTTTGTGTGAAACTTTGTAACTAAAACCAATCGTTTTGGTTTAGATCAGTATATCTCCAAATCTGAAACTAATCCAAAATGAAGATAAGTCTGATTTAGTTATAGTAAGCCAAAAGAACGTTATTTTTGCAACTTATGGTGACAAATTTGGTTCACCTAGAAATTTTTTATATTGTGTATATTGTACTTATATATCTTTGATAGATCGTAGTATCAAATTCAGACATGTTCATTATGTCTAACTGTTCTAGATTAAGTATATTTTCGAATTTCTCTCTTTATCTTGGTCCTTTTGACATATTCTTACACTTCTGAATTGACTACTTAAAATGAAACTCAAAACTGTAGAAATTGCCAAAATTACTTAGAATTACTTAGAGAACTACTCAAACGCCAAAACTTGAGTGCTTTTACAGGGGTACCATTCCTTTTCTTTTTTGGTATTAAGACATTGTTTGAAATCCTCTGAACTCTCGAACTTTGTATTTATCCAAAATCAGTTTGAATTAACTTGCAAAGTAATTAAACTAGTTGTGGTCCCAAAAGAAGTAACTGGTCCACTTAACTTGCCGGTTCACAACAGGACTCTACAGAAAAGCTAGACTTCATGTCTAAAGGACGGTCGGTAGATGTTTGGGTAGCTTCCTTCTTTGTTTCATATTTTCTGGGCTAAAATCACATCATTTAAGTTTTTGAGTCTTTGGTGACATCTAGTTTATAAAGGTCATGGAGTTAAAATCAACTATTGTTAAAGCGTGGCCTTGGAAGTGCTTTTAAAATGGCTGCTTTAGAGTTAGTTGTCCTATCTATTGCATTACTGTCAAGTTCATTCTTTTTTATATAAATGTTTTCACTAGCCCATGGTGATCTTTGTCCGTTGACTCGTGGAAAAGCATCTAGTGTAACATTCTTCTATGGTCTGCCTAATTTTAGAGTCTTAATGCTAAGATCAGTGTTTAGATCAGTGTTTTTGAAATGCCATTTCATCTTTTTTGATAGGTTTGCAACCTTTTATAATTTATTGCTAATTCTTTTTGTTAAATGTGCATTAGATATATCTTTGATGCCAAAGAGATAAAGGAGGACTCAAAAGGTAAAGCTACCAAGGCTGCTAAAGGCAAGAATCTACCCGGAAAGAAGGTGATTGCTCGGCTTCAGGTATGAACTAGCAGTATGCTAGAATTTCTTTGACACCTGCCATGTGTATCCTGTTTTAAACATTAATAGCTTAGAAGATAAAATTACATCCTCTCTCCTTTCCCTTCATCATTCTTACAAAGGACAAAAATACTTAGATTTGACATTGATTTTATATGCCTCGAGTATAACTGTATAACACGTGTAGGGCAGAAAGTGGATAAGATGAAATATAGCATGTATTGCTGCATGCTTGCAACTCTGACGACAAGTACTCCTGAAAATTTAACGTCTCATTTTCTTCTATCAGCCCTCGTCAGTCTGTGTAATGGCTATTTGCCTCTAACAATTCTCTAATTTGTGTAGCTTACACACAAGAATGAAGTAGAGATTTTTTTATTGAGATGCAGAAATGTACCTCAGATAAAACTACTTCTATGATATGAAGACCATGCTGAATCCTCAATTTGGAAAATAATGAAAACTGTAGAGCAATTTAAGAGAGTGGCAAAGATTAGACAACTAAGTTCGGAACGTGCTGTACATTCGTCATAAAATATCACGATTCTTCCTCTCATTCTACTGTGTAGTTCTTTTGGTGTAAATTTTTGTCGCTAGGTTATCCCACTTCTCAGTATAAACCAGATAACTAAGAACCAAGCCGCCTTGCTATTTTCTTCGTATGCTTACTGTTTCATATTCAATTGATGCAGGAGTGTGGTCCTCGATTTACATTGAAGTTAATCAGTTTGCAGCATGGAACATTTGATACAAGAGGTGGAGAATTTGAATGGGTCCATAAGGTATCGACCTCGTCTTGAAAACAATAAATAGCCCTTCTAAAGATATCATATTCTTCTAACTTTTTATTTTCCTTTTTGTTTAGCCTGACATGGATACAAGCCGGAGGAGATTTTTCTTGTAGCTTCGATGTTTTGATGGAGTCTTGCAGAAATATTCTTTTGGTAAAAGCTGTTGTGGAAGAGTATTTATAACTAGCGGCTGGTCGTATCTTGCGCCATTTACATAGTGGCTTGTTTTTTTTGAATTTTATTTTTTTAATAACAATCTGTTGTTTAGAAAATCTCTTGCATGTTCGAAATTTCATTTTGGCGCTTTACTAATGGTAATTTTGACATTGATCCCTGTTTTTGTGGCACAAATCTGATGAATTTGATGCACCCATCTTATATATTATCAACTAACAAAATCAACTTATGTAACTCCAGTGGCAAGTGGGGAGGAGCTAGCATCTTATGCTGAGAAAGGTTGTTTGCCGCGCGATGTTATCGATATCCACTTTGTTCTTCAGTGATGATCTGTATGCTGTATTTTCTGAAAGTTTAGCCCTGTTTGCAAGATTTGTGCTTATCCTGCATTTTATGTGAAGAAAGTGTTTACAAGCAATTTCTTTTCTTTTTTCTGTTTGGTCTGAACCATATATCAAGAGTTACAGAAGTTGCTTACCTGTAGGAATGGAAAAGGATCCGGGTCGGTGGAGCTTCCGCCGTGGTCCGAATTTGTCTCGATCTGTTAAAAGGTCACTAAAAATTTGTTTGTCCCGACCAACTTCGAATGGAGCGAAAAAAAAAAAGAGGATAAAAATCAATCCACCCCCACCTGCCATGAGAACCGGGTGGGAGGTGGGGTACCCCTCCCGCCGCAGATCCGTACCAGTCTGTATTCTTTTTATCTGTTGATGTGGAAATATCTGTATCCTTTTTGTCTGTTGAAATGGAAATGTTTGTTGCATAATGCGGAAACGAAACTGTGCCCAGACTCTGATACCATTATTTGGATTGTTAGCACTAACCACAAACTTGAAAGCGCTAATAGAGAGAGCAGTCGATTTACCTTGGGGCGTGTTTGTTTCACCCAAAGTGGATAAGAGCGAAGTGATTTTGAGTCATAGGTGCCCACTTCTGTTGTTTGATTCATTATAATATGAATTCGGTAGTAGCTCAAATTTCTCAAAATACTATAAATGACTTTGGCCCACCTTAGGCCGAAATAAATTACGGAAAAGAAGGAAAAAATTAATAATGAATTAACGTTGGGGAACTTGTTTTCACGCCCTTAATATTAAGGTCTGGGACTTCAACAATTTTAACAAGTAGCAAGAGAGAATAATTTTTACTTGAATTTAATTCCAATTAAAAGTATTCTCCAATCTGAACTTTCCTTTCGATGAAAGGTAAATAGACACACAACGACTGCAAACTTCGATTGTGACTTAGCTCAACTTGGCCTCCACCGCAAGGTAAGATGCAGATCTCTTTAAACCTAACAAAAAGATCAAAATGTAGCAATTCCTACAACACCTCTTCAGATTGTCATTCACAGAATCCATGCATATTTTATGCTTTCGACCCATTGGGAGGCCTGGCCCATTCTGATCGTGCTCTCGGATCCTGGAATATGGAGGCCTATTTCGTACTTCCATGGGCCCATTTTGTCCAACTCAATTCCCGCTTGTTTTTGCTTTTCTATATATCACTTTTTCCACTCAGATTCCGATAGGAAAATAAATTTTTTGTTTAATTTTGGTAAGTGATACCACGCTGCGTATACCGTAATTAGTCTCCATTAGAAATTTCTATGGTGCCACTAGAAAGCTACGGCCTTCAGTACCAAATATGCCCTTAATAAGTTGGTAAAATCATACGAAGATCTTTTCATCTATAGGATATTTGGAAATAAACCCTCCTTTATTTTTTTCATGCCGAAGTTCGCTGAACTTTTAACTTCTCTGATTAGAGTTGTTCTTCCTAAAAGTAAATTGAGGATATCAACTATTAATAGTGTTTATCATTTGATGTTTAATTTTCGGCACGTTTCAAAATTTCGAATTGCTCTTCTCTAGTTTTTCGCTGAGGCATCTGTTTGGAATGATCTTCAATATAATCCATATCTTTCTACCGAAGCTCGAATCTTAAGCTAAAGCCCTCCTGGCGTTATCCCTCTAAGTACACATGTCTTCCTCGGGTTTGTCCGTATTGCGGTGTTAAAATTAGGCATCGACAATATTAGTTATAGTTTTCAAGCCATAATTACCCACAAAAAAGAAGCTCTCAAGTTTCACTTTTGTTTTTTTGTGAACAAATGAGGTCTTCTTTGATGTTCTTGGCATTTTTTTTTCTTAATTTTTGATACACAATTCTATATAATTGAATGCGTCAGCGGATGCATTTTTCTCTTCTTATTATATTTGGTTGGTTGGATTCTAATGAATCTCAAATGAAAAAAATGACAATATTTTTGTTTTTGAAATTGTTACAATGATTTGCGAGCCGCTCTTACATTATTTTAAGTATAAAAAATAAAAATACACCAACAACATCAAATGAGGTCTAAGAGTCACACCTTTTTTGTCCCGCTGGATGATTTGTGGTACAAAATTTCAACAAGCTATTATTCTATAGGCTAAAATACAAGAAAACTTTTCTGCAAATATTAGCTTTTTAACTTTTCTTTCTGATTCTCAAAAATCTAAATTTTGTCCCCTTAAAATTTCACAAATATTTTTAGGGAATTAGAACATTAATGGAGAGAGCAAAATGGCCCAATTACCCTCACTTGGTCTATAACAAAAAAAATAATTTTTAATTTACTTTCGTCATTTTCAACCATATTTTTAGTATAAATTATAAGAAATAAACGAAATAGTGATGAAACCCTAATGGAGGGTGGCTAAATGCATCAATTTGAAATTTTAGGGAAGTAAAATACAGGTTCTTGAAAGTCAGGAAGTAAATATTAAAAAGTAATTATCTACATGAGAGTTTTTTTTATATTTTACGCTAATCTATTCTAAAGACTTTCTATCTATTTATGTTTAACGAAGGAGAGAAATATTTGTTTTAAACCAAGTTTGTCCAATAAAAAAATAAAAAATCTGCAACTAAGATGACTAAGAGCCTAATTGATTGGTAGTTAAGAAAACAAATCAATCGGGAAAAATAATTAGGTGTAACCAACAAAATACTTAAGTCAAATGAATTATGAGTAATTACTTGGTCTTAGATATCATAGGAAGAGGTATACAATGATTCTCTAGGTTTTAGATATTGAAGCATAACATATTTGAAGCTACCATAATTAATCATCTAAAATTAATCATTAGCTATAGCATTACTTTAGCTACCAATCATCTAATTCCAAACATTATATATCCAAGTAATTTATTTATGAATTAATTCTCTTATATGTGACGTATATATTTTTTGCTAATACATACATATATCCAAAGTTTGGAGAATATGGAAAGGGACACGTGGCATGAAACTATGAAGTGAACTTTATATGAAACAAGATGGAATATAAATCAATCACACATAGATTAGATTTTAAGAATGATTGGGCAATGTCATCATTGTTGGGAAGTAGGAATATTTTTTTATTTTTTTAATTTTTTTTGGAGTTGACACATAAAACACATATAAAATTAAGAAATTATTAATTTCAAAATAGTTGAAAAATACGAGAATTGATATTGTGAGAACATTTTTTATTATTGCTTAATTTCTTTTTGAAAATATCACAATAAAATTATATATATATATATATAATTGAGCTCCTATACTTTTAAAAGTACCAAGACATTGGTGCTTGTATATTTTCAGCCTTTGGATTAAGGAATGAGTGGTTAGGATGATGTGGGCCCCCTAGGGTTGAGTGTGTGGTTGGTTGAATAGTAAATGGTCAACGGTGCAGATCTAACGGCTAAAAACCTACAAGCACCAAGTGCTTGGTGCTTTTAAAAGCACCATAGCCGGATTCTATATATATATATACACACACACACATAGAACTAGACTACAATACTATTAATAGCATCAAGTCATTGGTGCAATTAGGTTTTCGGCCTTGGATAAAGAGATATACGGTTAGGATGATGTGGGATCCCTAGGGATGAGTGGTTGGTTGGTTGAATAGTATAATCTAACGGATGAAAATGATCAAAAGGAAAGATTTAACGGTAGAAAACTTGGTAGCACCAAGTGTTTGGTGCTATTAATAGCATAGTAGCCGAACTATATATATATATATATATATATATATATATATATATGGTAAATTACACTGTTACCTCTTGAACTTTTGACCAAGTTTCACTTGACCTCCCAAACTCTTAAAATAAGCATCTAACATCCTAGACTCTAATATTTCAATCATGTTGGTTCTTCCATCGGTTTTCCGTCAAGCTCCGTTAACTGAAAACTGATGAAAAGGGTAATATGAATAAAATATTAGAATTTAGAATGCTATATGTCTATTTTAGGAGTTTGGGGGGTAAAGTAAAACTCTGTAAAAGTTCAGGGGGTAATAGAAATATTTTGTTATTGTGAAATTTTTTTTACAAAAAAGTATTTAATTATGCCAAAGGAATAGTTCCAAAAAAAATATTAAAAAAATAAAAAGAAAAAAAGCAAATGAATTGGATCGCTTATACGGGGTGTGCTGTCGATATCTGAAGGATGAGATGATATTAAGTATCTCTTAATTTAACATCACTAATTTTATTTTTAAAAATTTTTCATTATAAAATAGTATTATATTTTTATATTCAAAATTTTTAATTGGTTAAAAAAAAGTATAAAATTATGACTTTAGGCTACAATAAAATTGTGTTGCATAATTTCATAGGGAGTAAGTGCATTCTCTAAAACAATATTTATAGAGATAAAGGCAAGAAATAAATGGTACAGAAAATTAGCTAAAAATTAAAATCTCTATATCCGATTGAGGATACTTATTGTAAATCAACCACATTAGCGAGTACACCGAGAGAGTAGGGTGTTCGAGTATCATAGCTAACTAGCTAGTGTCTCTCTTTTCTTATATTTAAGCTACTCTAATTCTTCTTCTTTTTTTTGCTTCTATATGATAAAATATAGGGTAATTTGTAGTATGATTTACTTTAGGATAAAAAAATATACAAATTCAAATCAAAACCTCGCATGATCACTAATTTGGGCATCAATACTCAATCCATAAATAACCTATTTTAATGAAATAATTACATAAATTTAAAAACTCACATGATCACTAATTTGAGCGTAAGTACTCAATCTGTAAATAACATATTCTAATAAAATTATGTATAGTCAAATAATGGCTAAATTGCACTGTTACCTCTTAAATTTTTGGTGGAGTTTTATTTTACCCCGCAAACTCCTAAAATAGACATCTAATACCTTAAACTTTAATATTTTTTTCATACCCCTTTCGTCAGTTTTCGGTTAATGGAGTTTGATGAAAAATTGACGGAAGGTGTAAAATGAAGAAAATATTAGAGTTTAGAGTGTTAAATGTCTACTTTAGGAGTTTGGGGGGTAAAGTGAAACTCTATCAAAAGTTCGGAGGGTAATAGTACAATTTACCCTATATATATATATATATATATATATATATATATATATATATATATATAACTAGGCTACTATACTATTAATAGCACCAAGTCATTGGTGCTATTAGGTTTTTGGCCCTTGGATTAAAGGATGTGCGGTTAGGATGATGTGGGCCCCCTAGGGTTGAGTGGGTGGTTGGTTGAATAGTATAATCTAACGGGTGGAAATAGTAAAGGGGGTAGATCTAACGGTGGAAAACTTGGTAGTACTAAGTGTTTGGTGCTATTGATAGCATAGTAACCGAACTCTATATATATATATATATATATATATATATATATATATATATATATATATATATATATATATAGAACTAGGCTACTATACTATTAATAGCACCAAGTCATTGGTGCTATTAGGTTTTTGGCCCTTGGATCAAGGGATGTGCGGTTAGGATGATGTGGGCCTCCTAGGATTGAGTTGGTACGTGGTTGGTTGAATAGTATGATCTAACGGGTGGAAATAATCAAAGGGGTAGATCTAACAGTGAAAAACTTGGTAGCACCAAGTGCTTGGTGCTATTGATAGCATAGTAGCCAGACTCTATAGATATATATCACTACAAGAAAATCTCAATATAAGGACGCTTTTTAGACGACGCTTGGGGTAAGCGTCCTCAAGCATCCCTATAATGTAGCAAATACCGACGCTTCAAAAAGCGTCGTCAAATGAACCATATATTATAATAAACTAATTTATTAAATGTTAAACTTTACTATTATTTTTTAATTTTTCGACGCCTCAAAGCGTTAGGATTTTAAAAAATCATGACCTTAACTATAGAAAAAAGCGTCCTTAAATGTAATCTTTTTTGTACTATATATATATATATATATATATATATATATATATATATATATATATATATATATATATATATATATATATATATATATATATATATATATATAGCAGGGCTACTGTGCTATTAAGAGTATAGCAGTCCCTGTGCTACTAAGTTTCTAACCACCCATCAAGTTTGATGGATGATTAGGAAGAGAGAGAGAAGAGAAATTGAGGAGAAATAGTGTCTCAATTTCTCCTCTCCTTAAATTTCTCTCCAATATCTCTTCTCTCTCTCATCTTAACCACCCATCAAACTTGATGGGTGGTTAAAAATTTAAGAGCATAGAGGCTGCTGTGCTCTTATATATATATATATATATATATATATATATATATATATATATATATATATATGTATATACATGCTCGCAAGCTTTAAAAATTTATAAATTCATATCTTGACTGATTAAACAGCCTCATATTTTACTTAAAAAACTTTTAACCTTCGTCAACTTTATTCGCTTCCATTAAATCTGTTGGCTTTCGATCAAACCGAATTGGATGCATCTATGATTAGACTTGATAAGCAGAGAAGAGAGATTTTCTAGACATACTTGGATAACAAATAATAAACGGACTAGGCCTAATCTTCTAATTTACCTTTCGGAGTATTTGAAATTCATGTAAATACATGGATAATTTTTTTGTGAGACAATATGAAAGAAAATATACACCGAAAAATCAAGAAAATTTGTAAGAAATTTGTATGCCTTTTTGAGATAAGCAAGACCGGCCACATCCGCCATTAATTCATTAATTATAAAGGGCGTCATTTCTAATAATTAACAATTAGGGCAAAGTTGTCATTATACCAAAATATAGTGAGTTAGTTTTCCAATATATTTGCAATTTTTTCAAGTTTACATAAACTAGTTGAGTGTACGTGTAAATGCATGCACGTAATAATTATTTAATTTATTTTATATTAATATGTGTTTTAAAGTTTACATAAACTAGTATGTGTTTTAAATTAAAAACATCAAACTTTAATTCACAATTACTTTAAAATGTAAAATTTAAAATTTAATTTTGAACCGCTGTAATTAAAATATTTTAATTATTAATCAAATTTGATATGCAAAATTAAATTTAATTTGCAATTTAAAATCAAATTTTGATTTTAATGTAAAATAGATGGATATGAATGTAATTTTTTAACAAATTGATCATAATAGTTCATTTTAATTTAAGATATTTTTTTTTAACAATTTGATCATAATCGTTCATAGTATTAAATTTATAGATAGATAGGAATGCTATTTTTTTAACAAATTGATTATAACCCTTCGTTCTTATTTGAAATATTTTTTAATGAATTGATCGTAACCATTTGTTGGGAACATTCTTTTATTTTTTTTGATTCCGTTGGTAATTGTAAGATTTTTTATACGCTTTTATATATAGTATAGATATATATAAGATATACAAATCCCCACTTTGTAGGGACATATATGCGATTATTCCAAAGTAAAAAAAAAAAAAAATTTAAGTTCTCACAATGTCAAAAATGTGTTAACAAGTTTAAATTCTAAAAATATGTAGGCCTTTATTGCCTCTTATCTTTTTGTGCTATATATATTTGACATTTTTTTTTAATGGATTGTTTGGATACTCTTTTTACAGTTTTAAAATACAGAATTTATAGTCCAAAATAAGATATTTTGAATACAAAATGAAAACAAGATTCTAGCTCTGTAAAAAGAAAAGAAAAAATCAGTAATATAATGCCTATTTAAATGATATACAAATGTAGTATTTTGAAATGGAGTATGCAATACTAAGATGTATCAGTATTATAGTAAAATATACTATAAAGTTTTCACTATATAGCATTCCACTATATAGCAAAATTCATAAAGTATCATCATACGAACATTAAGGTTTCTATACTGACTCTCTATTTGCAGATGTTTTATCCAATGTTTTCTTACGTAACAGTAGACTAATTTAAAACATTTTTAAGCATTGTTAATTACTAAAAAAATATTTTTTTTGTATATATATATTTTTTGTAATGATAGAAAGAGGAAAATTTTCAATGAAAGATCCTTAATTTGTTTGTCTAAAACGACCACTAGTTGTCAAATTTACCACTGTTAATTACATATTTAATTTGTCATCTACTTTTGAGAGAGAGAGAGAGAGAGAGAGAGAAGAAGACTCCTTGGTTGGTGATGATGCTTTAGTTGTGCATGTGGGTGTCCTTATTTAGTTTCATTTATTATTATTATTATTATTATTATTATCATCATCATCATTAATTATTAAAAAAAAGCTTTAATTTCCGTTAATTCTAGCTCCATAATATGCTTTTAAATTTTTTTAGAGATAATTTCATATGTATCCTTACAAAATTTTGAATTTACCGATTTATCCATGCAAAATTTTAATTATTAAATATATTTTTCTAATTCTTCAAAAGATGGAAATATATCCCTTAAGGTTGACTATCATTATATTAGTTAACCATTAATTTTTCACCATTTAAACAATTATGCTCTTGTGAAAAAATAGGCTTTTTAATTTTTTTTTTTTGTAATTTATAGTTTATCGTTCAAATAGAATGACAAAAAAAATTACAATAAAAATGTTAGAATTGATAAATGACTTTAAATCTAGGCGTACGGAAATAGATACAGAATATAGGATACGACACGACTCAGACACTGCGATTCGACTACTTTCACAAAAATTTAAACAAAAAAATGACATAGACATTTTAAACATATATAATACTAATAATATAATAATATATATTTATTATATATAAAATATTAATTTTTTTAAAATATTGTTATATTTTGAAAGTCAATAAAATTTTTATTGATAATATATAATTTTTAAAAAAAAATTCTCTGCCCATATATAATATCGTCCAAAAAGATTTCTTATGTATTTATAAAAAATCTTAAATATTTATCATCTTACATTAATTATATATGTATATATATATATATATATATATATATATATATATATATATATATATATATATATATATATATATATATATATATATATATATATATATTTTTTTTTTTTAACTATATGTTCCATGGCTGTCCGTTAAGCATGCTTTGATGGCGCATCCGCTCAGGACACGAGTCCGATACAAACACGCATGTGTCCGAGATGAACCTACGCGAAGCTTATTGTGGTGTCCGTAATACATAGCTTTAAATATAATTAAAAAGGTATTTATCTAGAAGTAGAATTGTTATTTTGTAGAAGAAAAGTCACATTTAACTGGTTAGCTAATAGAGAAGAATATATATATTTACAAACTATGCTACTTTATTTGAGCAATGCATGTGATTACTAAAATTTTATAGGGAACAATATGTAATTTTATATCTTTGTAGGGATATGTACGCAATGTTATATATATTTACAATAAATATATTCGAATGCAAACGAATGGTATACATGCATGTCCGGCCACAAAGTACGTACTTGTAGTAGTTATTATTGTAAGTATGAAATGAGCAAATAAGAGAATCTTAATTTGTTTCTGGGGCTGTGATTGGAAGTTCCTTAATTTAATTCAATTTAATTTTATTTTTCTTTAGGAGATGTGATTTGATGTTTAAACTACCGCATCTCTCTATCTCTCTTTCCCCCTGTACTATTTGGTTTCCTTTCACGTGAAAGGAAGCTAATAAGCAAGAATCTTGGTTTGGTTCCCCTATATAATTTATATTTTTGAAGGTCATTGTACAATATCTATACATTTTTTTATATCATGTTTGGTGAAAGGAGAGTATGATTACGATCACCTATGTCATTATCAAAGTGGTAGTTGTATCACACTTTTGGACTCCTATTTTCAAAATACTTTTTTGATTGTTAAGTTCAGTTTCACAATCCAATTTGTTGATAAGTAACTCAATATTTTTGATAAGTTTAGATTTATTTATGTCAGGTTTATCTCTTAATATTTTATTGGTTAGATATAAGAGATAAGTTTAAATCTTGTTCTGTTATTCCTATTAGAATTTTTATTTGATGTCTATATATAGATTGCTGTAATTGTGTGAAAAATTATTCACCACCGAAATTTAGTCCAAGAATATTTAATAAAGTTTTTAGTTTAATTCGCTGCAATACTCCTCTTGATTCCAACAAGTGGTATCAGAGCCAAGTTGAAGAAGCCTTACGACGAAAATAATCGTCGGCTTCGTGATCGAAGATGTAGAACGTGCCGGCATCGCGCTCTCCATCGACATCGACATTGATAGTTGATCATGGCCCTAAACGGGATGATTCAACAACAACTTCCGAAGTTTACAGGAAAGAACTTCGATTACTGTAGTATCCAGATACAATGCTTATTCTCATCTCAGGAGTTATGGGATATTGTGAAGGATGGCTTCAAAGATGTCACCGACAATGAGTTCGAAACGCTCGCTGCTGTAAAGAAGGAGGCGCTCAAAGATTGCTGAAAGAAAGACAGAAAGGCACTATTCTTTCTGTATCAGGCGGTGGATGAAGTTGTTTTTGAGAGGTTATCGAATGCCAAGACAGCGAAAGAGGCTTGGGACATGCTCGAGAGGAGTTACCGAGGCGCAGATAAAGTAAAAAAGGTACGAATCCAAACTTTTAAAGGTGAATTTGAATCTTTACAGATGAACGAAGGTGAATTAATCGACGACTATTTTAGTCGGGTAGTATCCGTATCAAATCAAACACGGATGAATGGAGAAGACTGGCCCGACAAATTAATTGTCGAAAAAATCATGAGATCAGTTACTAGAAAATATGATCATGTCGTTTCTTCGATTGAGGCGGCCAAAGACATAGACGACCTAACAATAGAAGATTTGCTGGGATCATTCCAAGCCTACGAACAGCATGTGAAACTGAGAGCGCAACGCACGGTTGAACAAGCTCTCAAAACCCAACTGACAATCAGCGACAGAACTTAGGGAGGAAACAGAGGTGGCAGAGGACCCGGCCATGGTGGCGGACGCGGTCGTGGCCGCGGCAGAGGCCGAGGCCAAAATGAAACAACAGTTGGTGATACAAATGGTTCAAATTCAAATAGAAGAACAAGAGGGAGAGGTAATTACCACTATCAACAAAGATATGACAAATCTCGGATTCAATGTTTGTCACGCCCCGGGCTAGTTTAAATGCGGAAAACGGGTCAATTTTTTTTTTTGAAAGTCTAGCCCGCGCAATGAACAGACCCGCCACAAATACAGGCACCTCTGTCTACACGGACAGAGTCTCCCCTGTATTTGCACGGCGTACCAACAACATACAACAGGATCACAATCACACTTACATTCACGATAATCCATACAATACAACATAGAGTGTATTTCATTCAGCTATCCCTACATGCCTCTAAGCACACCTTAGACGAAGGATGATGCAATGCACAGTACAACAGACATCCTATTAAAATTGCTTCCCACTCGAAAGCTTTGTTTTTGAACTCTACTAAGCATTAAAGAAAGACAAGAAAACCTTTTAAACCGTTCCCACACGGAACTTCCTTTTTGAAAACCAACTACCACGATGGGTAGACACCCACACGATAAAACACAAGTCAAATGATGATAATAGAAGCTGAAACCCAATCTCATGCATATTAAGTCATCATCCCATACAAGTTGTAAGCATTCAATATTGATCATCTAACTGAACCATTTATATGTCTATCTGACTACTAATGCAGATAAGAAAAACATAACCAGGGTGATGACCGCTAATGCAGTCTAGCTAGATCGTCCTCGCATCGAACCACGAACTGGCTCCTCGCCCGATCCACCTGAAAAACAGGGAGTGAGAAACCACAACGAGGTTTCTCAGTGGGTACAACTGAGCCACAGGGGCATGTCGTAATCACTGAGAAACAAAGGATATATGATAACAATATAATCAGAGATCTACAGTAGCTGTGTCAGTATGAACAGAATAAATAATCAAAACGCTACTGTACAGGAAAAAACTAAGCTGCATATGCATCAATGGAATGAAAACTCAAAATACCCAATCTGGTGCCTGCCATATTGGTCTGCAGATCTCAAGCGTTGCCCTATTGGTCCGCAGACCTCAAGCGGTGCCCTATTGATCCACAGACCTCATGCGTTGCTTGTCACTTTGCTTACACCCGATCTAACTCATGCGCCCGCAGGTCGACTCATCCGGATAGTACACCTCTGATCGGTGGCCAAACCGAACTGGTGTCATGAATACACGCTGTGCAGTGACTGATCATGCGCTATGCTCAAGAAAAAGCCGGCAAGAAGCCGATATCTGGCCGAAGCCACAGGCGAAAGGAACGCCGCATCCTGATCAACAGATCAAATCAAAGTCGGCAAGAAGCCGATACCTGGCCGAAGCCACAGGCGAAAGGAACGCCGCATCCTGATCAAACAGATCAAATCCAAGCCGGCAAGAGGCCGGTACCTGGCCGAAGCCACAACAGATCGAAACACACGACAAGAGAGTCGATGTGTTGCCTGGACAAGAAGTCCACAAATCATCAATGCACAATCCTGCTCTACATGTCCATGACCGCAAATATACTATGCAAGTAAGGTAAGTATGAACGAATGCTGTAAAGAAGGAATCGACATGTAGAGCTATATCAAAGAAGGGACAGGGAATAGTGATACCGACTACTCCGTAGGCTCACCCACCTGTCATACTCGCGTCAGGAACCTGGACGCGAAGCAGATCAACCGGACCTACGATAGGTCCACGAGTCAGAGACATGTCCCAAAGGACTCTACATATGCATCTCACACAAATCCCAAAACCCGAGACTCGGTTTCCCAAACCGATCTCCAAACAACACCGGAACTCCCGAAATCGCACCGGGACGTCCCCGAGACACACGAATAGTCCCGCAATGTACCGACTCAATCCACGAGTCAACCGCTGCGCCAAAACACATCCGTTTGGGTGTCTTGGCAGCAAGTACAAGATCAAACATCAAAACGATTATCGTCGGACAATCGTTCCGATCCGGGTTCCCGTAAGTGTCGATTTCGACACCGGAACCCACTGCCGCTCACCGGGCATCTCCGAAATACACGAGACGGCCGAGACAACCAGCCAACAAGGCTCAGCAGCAGCTCACAAGTCACACACATTGCGTCGAACATTTCCGAGCCGAAAACCACGTTTCGCCGACGGATTTTGTCGGGAAACGCATAAGAAATAGATCTTCGATTTCCGCGAAAGACAACGGACCTTGGACAATCAGTCCAGAGGTCACCCAAGTCTACAATTACTATCCACAGGACCCACCCGATGCATAATTGCATAAAAGTCCTCATACTTCTATAAAATCACATTATTTTATGTGATTTATCGGACACTATGGGTCGTTACGTCGAACTGAGGGTCTTCGGGGTCAGCCGAGACACGCACCGATAGGTCTCGACGTGCCGGAGGCCGTGCTCACAACTGGGAGCACATTCGGACACTGTGGAGCGCGCGGGTGCGACGCGAACTACAGCGAACTATGCGCACTGCACGATGATCGCGCTTATTCCGCAGATCCGGGAGGCGCTGACCACAATGGAGGTGAGCATCGCGTTCAGCACTGACAGACGATCGCCGTGCTCACCTTCGGAAGCATCGGAACAGCCTCCGGATCATCGGAATATGGATCCGAACCTAGACTCATGCACAGACAGCATAAATTATAACTTACCGGCAGAGGGAGCTAGGGCACGGCCGGCGGCGGTTCTCCGGCGGACTCACCGGCGGCAAGGGGTTGCTGCCGGTCAGGGGAGGTCGGCGCGTGCGGTGGCCGACGGCGGGAGGCGGCCAGAGGCGGCGGCGGTGATGCCCTAGCTCGGTTTTTACTCCAGGCCGAGCCTTCGCTTCCCGGCGATCGGCGGCTCCGGCGGAGGTCCCGTCGGCAGACGACGGATGCGGAAGGGCCAAGGAGGTCGGTGCTCCGGTTAGTCGACGACGGAGAGCGGCGGTGGCGGCGCTAGCACAAACCGAGCCCGCACGGTTTTAGGGCTCGGGTTCTAACGGTCCAGCGGCCACGGCGGCGGCCGAGGTACTCCGAGGCGACGGCGGCGGGTTGCCTGAGGCCGGAGGAGAGCGGCCTGACAGATCCTGGGAGGCGGCACGCGGGGAGATGGGACCACGCGGTTCTGGCCAGATCTGCACCAGATCTGGTGCAGACTGCTTCCGGCGGCCGAGGCAGCGCGCAGGGACGGTGGTGGCGGCAGCAGGGGTTGGCCGGAGCTCGGGGCGCCGTAGGGATGAAGCCCGTTGCTTGGTTTCCCCCCTCGGGTTGGTCCCTGGCAGAGATGGAGAGGGAGGGAGTAGGGATGGTGGTGATGCCGGGGTTGCGCCCTCTACCGGCCGGGAACAGGGTCGCCGGCGGCGGCAGTCGCGCGCAGAGGGAGGAGCAGGAGGTGGGGATGTCGGCTGGGTGGCTGTGGAGGGAGGAAGGAAGAGGCCTAGGGTTAGGGTTTGTGTAGAGAAAACCCTAAGACCACCTATATATATAAGTTGGCAAGTCGCAACTTAGCCCACCAACGCCAACTATTATCAGTTGAGTCCCTCACAGCGAGTATATTTTGCGCGTAAGTACCTCCCGGTCCAATGTCGTGCAATTTGGTGCATAAAATATAGGGGTTTTTCTGGAAATACCAAAAGTGACATTTTAACCCTTCCTCGGAAAACGTACTATATCTTACGATCCGTCCGTCAGATTTCTGAACGCATTGCGCCAGCGCGATGAGCACTGCCGAGGCATCGAACTCACGATTTTATTTCGTTCGATTTGATTGCCAATTTGCAGATTAATAGACCCCTTTACCGTTCACATTTTTAATTACAATTTGGTCCCTCAACCATCAAGTAGGCTTTTATCGGAAACCGTGCGTCAGATCCAAATTCCGTCAGTGCCCTTGAGTCCAGAATAGTCGGACAGTTGAAAACGAGCTATTGGACCACTATGAACGGAGTCCGATACACTCCGAAAGCCATCTCTAATCATCGGCCTATCCGAAAAACCAGAGTTACTATTCACTTAAGTGAATCTTCAAAATCGCGTAACTCTTTCATTTTAAATCATTTTCTCCCGAAACTTGACGAGTGATTATGTGATTAAAATACACACATAAACATCATCAACGGAGAGTTAAATTAAATATGAGAAAAATCTCGGTTCTTACAATGTTATTATTGCAATAAATACGAGCACTATCAATCTGAATGCAGAAGAAAACAAGCGGATGAGCAGAATAATATTAATGCAAATTTTGTTGAAAATAAGGATGAAGATTTTAATTTTAAGGATGAAAATAATGCACCTATGCTCCTCGTTTGTAATATTGTTGAAACACCAAAAAATAATATTTGGTATTTAGATTCAGGCTGTAGCAACCACATGTGCGGTAAAAGGGAGATGTTCAGAAATTTAGATGATAAAGTAAATACAATGGCAAAACTGGGAGATGAAAGAAAAATTATTGTTGAAGGAAAATGTGACATTTTAATTCGAGCACGTAATGGTGATCATATTATAATATCTGATGTTTATTATGTGTCTGGATTAGAATGTAATTTATTAAGTATTGGCCAATTTCAAGAAAAAGGTCATATTGTGCATATTGAAAAGGAAATTTGTGAATTGAAGGATAAATATAACATATTAATTGCTAGAGTGCCAATGACTAAAAATCGCATGTTTCCTTTGAAAATTGATAATGATACTTTACCCTATTTCAATACAATTGTGCATGATGAATTTTGGT
The DNA here is from genome assembly GCA_016920855.1 of Puya raimondii. Lineage (NCBI taxonomy): Eukaryota > Viridiplantae > Streptophyta > Magnoliopsida > Poales > Bromeliaceae > Puya > Puya raimondii. The sequence goes on along the minus strand of JABWPP010000050.1, from coordinate 24,144,996 downwards.
TATGGCATTTACGGTTTGGTCATTTAAATTTTGGATCTTTGAAAAAGTTGGCTAGCAAAAATATGGTGAAGGGATTACCATACATAAATTATCCAAACCAAATTTGTGAATGTTGCATTTTCGAAAAGCAACATAGAGATCCGTTTCCAGAAGGAAAAGCAGTTAGAGCCACAAAGCCTCTACAGTTGGTTTATACGGATTTATGTGAGATGGATAGACGTTCAATTGGAAACAATAAATATTTTATGACTTTCATTGATGATTTTAGCAGAAAAATTTGGATTTATTTTCTGAAAGAAAAATCAGAAGCTTTTACTGCATTCCAACAGTTTAAAGCACTTTCTGAAAAATAGAGCGAAAATTATTTAAAAATTCTACGGTCTGATGGTGGAGGAGAATATTCTTCTACAGAATTTAACGAGTTTTGCAGGGCGCATGAAATTGTGCATCAAAGTACCCCAGCTTATATACCGCAACAGAACGGCGTAGCAGAAAGAAAAAATCGCACAATTGTGGAAATGACAAGAAGCATGCTTATTGAAAAAGGTATGCCGAAATATTTTTGAGTTGAAGCTGTTTCATGTGCAGTTTATGTATTAAACAAGTGTCTGACAAGTAGTGTGGCGAATAAAACACCTGAAGAAGTATGGAGTGGAAGAAAACCTATAATAGCACATCTACGTATTTTCGGATGCATGGCATATGCACATGTTCCAAAACAAACGAGAAAGAAATTGGATGACAAAGCAGTCAGGTGCGTTTTCATCGGCTATGCAGAAAATATGAAAGCTTATAAATTATATGATCCAGTCGCAGAAAAAGTCATAATCAGTAGAGATGTGAAATTTGATGAAACTAAATCATGTGATTGGAAAGGAAAAGACAAAGTAAATAATGGCATTAGCATTCAATTTGAAGATAATTTCGAGAATCAAGAACAACGTGTATCAAATCCTCCTACTGCACTAACATCACCTCCCTCGTCGTCATCAGGTTCTTCGCCTTCTTCTTTGAAGGAAGGTGTTCGAAGAAACCCTCCACAAAATTTTACAATGCCCGTAAAATTGAAAGATTATATTCTTGATGATACTGATAATGATGATGATAGTGATTTAACCCACTACATCATGTTTTTAGATTGTGATCCTTTCAGGTTTGATGAAGCGGCGAAAGAAGAAAAGTGGCGTAAAGCCATGTGTGATGAAATCGAAGCGATCGAGAAGAACAAAACTTGAGAGTTGACAAAACTTCCAAAAGGCCAAAAAGCAATTGGCGTAAAGTGGGTATACAAAATCAAGTACAAACAAGACGGGTCGATCGATCGCCATAAAGCTAGACTTGTTCTGTAAGAGGCTACAAGCAGAAGCCCGGTGTTGATTTTCACGAGGTGTTTGCTCCTGTTGCTAGATTGGAGTCGGTGCGGCTTCTAATTGCTTTAGCGGCGCAAAAACAATGGAAGATCCATCAGATGGACGTCAAATCCGCCTTCCTCAATGGCTTTCTCGATGAAGAAGTATACATAGAGCAAACGCCAGGATTTATACAAAAAGGTGAAGAAGACAAAGTTTACAAATTGAAAAAGGCATTGTACGGCTTGAAGCAAGCTCCGCGAGCCTGGTACATACGTATAGATCTATACTTTCAAAAGGTCGAATTTCGTAAGTGCCCCTGTGAACATGCGCTTTACATTAAAAATAATTATAATAGTGATGTTTTATTTGTTTCCCTCTATGTTGACGATCTTATCTTTACGGGAAATAATTCAGTTATGATTGAAGAATTTAAAAAGAGCATGATTAATGAGTTTGAGATGACTGATATGGGCCATATGGCTTATTATTTGGGCATCGAAGTTTCACAAAGAGATGAAGGTATTTTTATTTCTCAAAAGAAATATGCAGGAAAAATACTTGAAAAGTTTCAGATGGCGGATTGTGAGCCGGTCATCACCCCAATAGAGATCAGATTAAAGCTCAACAAGAAAGGAGACGGAAAGCCTGTTAATCCCACATATTTCAAACAGTTGGTGGGAAGCCTACGCTACTTAACCGCAACTAGACCCGACATAGCCTTTGGTGTTGGGTTGATCAGCAGATATATGGAAAAGCCGACTCAGATGCATCTACAAGCAGCAAAGCGTATTTTACGCTATATAAAAGGAACGGTCAACTACGGTATTTTCTACACGTACGGTGGCAAATCTGAACTCAACGGATTCACCGATAGCGATTGGGCCAGCGATGTAGAAGAACGAAAAAGCACATCAAGCAACGTATTTTTTCTTGGAAGCGGCGCATTCACATGGTCATCGAAGAAACATGATATCGTAGCTCTCTCGACAGCAGAAGCCGAATACGTAGCGGCGTCAGCAAGCGCTACACAACCAATTTGGCTTAGAAGAGTTCTTGAAGAATTTGGTGAAAATCAAAAGGCACCTACAAAAATATTTTGTGATAATAGCTCGGCTATAGCAATCGCAAAAAATTTAATTTTTCATGGAAGGTGTAAGCATATTGAAGTTCGTTATCATTATATTCGAGAACTTGTGAAGAAGAACGAGATCGAGTTACACTTTTGTAGAAGCGAGAACCAAGTCGCCGATATATTTACGAAGCCGCTGACATCAGAAAATTTTGTGAAGCTACGAAAGCTACTCGGAATGCGAGAAATTGGGTTAAGGGAGGATGTTGATAAGTAACCCAATATTTTTGATAAGTTTAGATTTATTTCTGCCAGGTTTATCTCTTAATATTTTGTTGGTTAGACGTAAGAGATAAGTTTAAATCTTGTTCTGTTATTCCTATAAGGATTTTTACTTGATGTCTATATATAGATTACTGTAATTGTGTGGAAAATTATCCACCACCGAAATTTAGTCCAAGAATATTTAATAAAGTTTTTAGTTTAATTCGCTGTAATACTCCTCTCGATTCCAACACAATTTAATAAATTATATGTTGATGTGTCGCTGATGCGGTAGTTATGCCACATCTCCATTCATTCAAGAAAATTGGACTACAGGATCATTGACGCTTATAATCATTAACCCAACTATTAGAAATATGTAATCAATTTACTTAAAACGTAAAGACGCTGCCCCCACGACTCTCTATTGTAACTCGATACAGCCAGTCTAACACCACTTTAAACATGAATCGGTCCAACCCAGCCTCTCGTTATAGGGCATGATGCTGGCCCTTTTAAGCCAACAATCCTTCCTCCAGCGCCTACACAAATTCGCAGTATGCGAAATCGAACCTGTGACATTTGGCTCTGATACCACTTGTCAGATCGTTGGTGCTAACAATTTAGTCTCAAAAATTCGAGCTATAAAAAATACGCAACTAATTCACTTAAAGCGTACTGACAAGGCGCTCACGGGGCTCGATTGTGACTCCGCCTAACAAGTCCCGCGCCACTTTAGACATGAATCGGCCCAATGCGACCTCCTGGCATTTTGAATATGACTCGATCCAACCTGGCCTCTCGCCACATGGCAGAATACATGCCCCTTTACGCCAACACTTAATTGCAACATTATTAAATGTTTAGGTTAAAAATTACAATAATTAAAGTTTGAAAACAAAAGTTTTAAGTTAGCTTTATTTATGTAACTTTCATTTGAAAGCGTTTAAATTACGTGGTTTTTAAAATAATTTCAATTGCAAAAAAGTAAGCACAAGTACCATCACAAGCACCAGGTGCGAAAGCTAGATTATAATCACCAACTACAATAGAAATGAATGTATTGATAAGTAAACCGCAATTGAAATGAAATAGATTGTGCCTCGTTTTACTTCCTTAATTAATGAAATAGATTGTGTCTCCTTTTACTTCCTTTTTCTTTTCTTTTTTTTCTTTTTTTTTGTGTATACTATATTTATGTACATTGGATGCTCTAGACCTGTTGGGCAATTTTTTTGCTTCTGTATTTGACAACAGTGACCTCGAGTGAAGCATTATTCGACAAAGAAAACAAAGAGAAAAATCTGAAGCGCTTGATGTAGTGGCAGGCACATAGAAATGGGATTCTAAGTCTCAAAAACAAAAAAGTAAAAAATGTATAGACCATTTTGAACATGCTTTGAACTATAAACCATTTTGAATCGATTATCCAACATTTCAAAATTTTAGTTTTATTACCAAATATTTCAATTTGTTTGATCTGAATCAGTTAATGGCATTTGAACTTCAAAATTTGAGTACGTCATTTATATTTACAGATTTAATTAGTATAGTTCATACAATTTTCACAATTATAAAATTATTAAAATAAGCAATTAATTTAAATTTTGGAACGGGTTTGGATAACAAAGGGTGAGAATAAAATGTTACTTTTGTCTTAATAAATCTAAGCCACACCTATTTCAGGGTGTACGACTAGCATTTCTCATTTTGAAAAATACTATCTGTACGCTCCAAAATGAAGTGCACATTTTACACCCCTCTATATATCCTAGAATTTAGAGAATCCTTCGGGTTTTTTGTGTTACTAGCTAAGGGCCCGTGCGATGCGGCGGAGAGATAATATTTTAGTAATATTATGACTCTATAATACACGAAACAGAAAATACACTCCCACGAATTAAATAAAATATTTGACAATAACTTTATATGAAGCACATTCATTTCAAAAGTTTTTGGGCGGTGCGCTATTTTGTGTATTCTTACTATTTTAATTAAGTAATACTTTATATAATTTTAGTTACATAAGAGAAAAATAGTACAATAAACAAAGAGCAAATCTCATACCCCAAACCCATAAATGTTTTTTTTTTCCCAAAATGGCAGGTCCCAGAAGAGGAAGGAGGAGGAAGAAATGCAGCAATGTAAAAACCCACAAAAATTCCAACCAAAACATCTGGAAGCCCAAAAGAAAACATGTGCGTTTACTTATAAGGCTCAAATGCTAATCATGTAAACTATATATTCGTCCTTTCTAACAAAATAGGCTCTCTTACCAACTGTCCCTAGCGCAAGTGGCAAAGGGCTTGATGGTTGATACTCGAGATCCCGAGTTCGAATCCTAGTTGATTCACATTTCCAGCTAAGTTTATTTCTAAACGAAATAAAACGAAGCAGGTAGCGTGCTACCTTTCTCTCAAAAAAAAAAACAAAAACAAAAAAAACAAAAAAACAAAATAGGCTCTCTTTAGATCATGAAACTTTGAATTCTCAATTATTTCCAGCAGTTGCAGAGATTGCCTTAAGGCCGGTCATTCTGCCATACTCTTCGAAAGCGTTAATCAAGACAAGAATTTGCAATAATTAAAACCACCCACCAGAAAGATTGGACTATAGCAAAGAACCCTCGTCTATATCATCATTGCCTTATTCCAAATAATCAAAATTATAACCAACAGACCAACTTTCCATCAGGATTAAACCCCCCCTTTTTTTGTGCAATTCAATGAATCAGCATAAATCCTAACCCAACTAATAAGCAGGAGGAAAAACAAAGGATTAACATATAAAGTAGGAGAACCAGCAGAAGTAAAAGGCAAAGCAAAAAATAGAAGTGACATATTGAAGTAAACAGTAAGTCGAGACAAGTAATCAATCAACCAAAAAAAAAAACAAATCAGACAGTAGAATCGGCAGAAGCAAAAGATGCAGGAAAAATAGAAACGAAAAATTGGAGTAACCGAAAAAATAATAACAATAATTTCTTTGTTTTCTTCCCCTGTTAGTAATCACCAAAAAAAGAGCGCGAATATCAGGCAAGAGAAAAAACAATAGAAAAAGACGAAGTAAAAAATAAAACAATAGACCAAAGCAACATAAAGAATAACAACAGTAGTCGCACTTTTTTTTTTTTTTTTTTTCTATATCTGCAGTTTTTGTTTAAACTCCAATTTTGTCATCTAATTTAATTGTGCGTGCATAGTGACCGCTAGTGTTCTATGCGCTCTTTTGCTCAACTTTCATAGGTTATCAAGTATTTAATAAACAAAAGCAAAATGATAATAAGAACAAATTTTGATCTTAGAAATAAAATCGAAAGCATGTGCTATAATTTCCCACGTGAAAATAAGACTGGAGCATATAATGCAATCACCCACAAGGAAAAGAAGCCTCTTCAAAAAGCAATGCTCAATAAGAATAAATGATAAGGTCAATAGCTTACTCTAATAAAAATCAAACTTTAACTCTAATAAAAATCAAACTTTAACTTTTCTCCTCGCATCTTAAGTTTGATGTCCCCAAAAACCCAACTGCATGAAATGGTTGCTAGAAAGCCATCCAATTTGCTGCTATATATTTCAATAGCCGGGCATCTATTTAGGGGGGAAAAAAATTAAGAGGAATAGAAACATATCCATTAGAAAAAGCTCCAACAAATACACAATGCCCTTTTTTTTGCCTTTTTCTGATCATCATAGTTTATCTTCGCATTCCTTATACATGAATTGCAAATCCTTACTTCACATTCCTTATACATGAATTGCAAACCCTTCAATATTGCAGCTGCTGTCTAAAAAATACCAGACAAAAATTTTCGAAGGTAAAATCATAAAACATTTCTGGCCATCATCCATCAAAAAACATAACAGATACCAAGATTTTATAGGAAACCATAGTAGGAATACCAAATATCAAGAAATACATTTAAAACAGTAATGCAACTATATTTTAAATCCCTCAAAATCTAATAGGTAAACAAAAACTCGAACCCCTATTACGGCGAACAAATGTAAGCAAACTCAGCTAGACAAAATTTGAAAGAAGTATAAAAATTAGGCTCAACTGTTGTTGTGCTGAGTATATATTTGTCCCTTTTAAGAATTGGAGCATTCAACAACCAACAGGGAAACCAAAAAATAATGGCCAATAAGAATAAGCGATAAGCTCAGACAGTTTAGTTCACAAAAAAAAAAAGTCTCCTATCTTTTCTCCTCATTAACAAACTGATCATATGCAACGGTTGCCATAGGGCCATCCGAGTTGCTGCAGCATTTTTCCTCACTAACGAATTAAGCGCATGCAACGGTCGCCAAAGAGCCATCCAATGTCTTGCAATATTTCGATTCTCCGGCATTTACTTCGTAGGGGAAATTTTCCAAAAGAGAAAACATAGGATATCAATTAGAAAATATTTCAGCAAACAAACAATGCTTTTTTTTTTAAATTATCATCGCTTATCTCATAAAAACACAAAGTCAAATCGACAAATAAAAGCTCACACAGAGGATGCAGACTAAACATTTTGTGAGAGGAAAAAAAAGCATGCAACAAAACTGTAAAAAAACAGTAAGCCAAGTCTAAGATCCATTCATAAGATGCTTCTTTAAGTCATAGCACATACATACATACAAACAAATATATTCTCAGTTTCAGAAGGGAACAGCTAGTTCTAAAAGCAAATATATATTTATATTTATATGAGTCGAACCCTCTGGAGATATGACAGAGGAAGGTATACCTCTACGTTAAACCCGGGATGAGTTCCTCAACCGGAATAGGCACACCTAGTTATATTTTTAATCCATCAAAATCTAACAGGTCAACAAAAGCTCGAACGCCTATTGGGGTGAACGAATGTAAGCAAACTCAGCTAGCCAAAATACGTAAGAAGTATAAAAATTAGGCTCAGCCGTTTTTGTACTAAGCATATATTTGTCCCTTTTAAAAATTGGAGCATTTAACATCCAAAATGAAAGCCTAAAAATAATGGTCAATAAGAATAAGATAAGCTCAGATAGTTTGCTTTACAAAAAAGAGAATCCTATCTTTTCTCCTCACTAACAATCTGATCATATGCAACGGGTGTCAAAGGGCCATCCAAGTTGCTGCAACAATTTTTCCTCGCTAACGAACTGAGCACATGCAATGGTTGCCAAAGGGCCATCCAAGTTCTTGCAATATTTTGATACACCAGCATCTATTTCGGAGGGAAAAATTTCCAAAGGAGAAAACATAGAATATCCATTAGAAAATATTTCAGCAAACAAACAATGCTATTTTTCTAATCATCATCGCTTATCTCATAAAAACACAAAATCAAATCGACAAACAAAAGCTCGCACAGAGAATGCAGACTAAACATTTTGCGAGAGCAAAAAAGAGATCATGCAACAAAATTGTGAAAGACAGTAAACCAAGCACAAGATCTACTCATAAGATAGTTCTTTAAGTCATAGCGCATACATACATGCGAACATATATATTTTCAGTTCCAGAAGGGAACGGCTAGTTCTAAAAGTAAATATATATTTATATTTATATGAGTCGAACCCTCTAGAGATGTGACAGAGGACGGTATAGCAAAAGCCCACGGCCAAACACCTTTACATTAAATCCAGGATGAGTTCCTCTACGGGAATAGGCACACCCAAATAGGTAAGTCAAAACAAAAAGGAGCGAGAGGAAAGAGAGAGGCCACCAAAAGCAGAGGAAATACGGGAAAAAAAAAGAGAAACTCCCACAGCACATCAACCCCTATATCCCGTAGGATGAGTTCGGCGTAATACCCTTTCAACAGGTTGTAGTCACTTTTAAGGCGTTTATATTTTCTGCGGAGCGAGCTATAGCCAGTAGAAATCCAGGCATATAAGTTTTCATAAAACTTCTTATCATCTAGATTATAATCCGTAACCTCAAAATCAAACTCCTCACGTAACTTCTCAACTGCACGACGTGCAGTATCTTCTTCACTCTTGTCGACATCCATAGACGGCGTACCCCAACACCTAATGCTTTCTGTAACAGAATCCTCCCTCCTTACTTCCACATCGACAGAAACACTAATAAATCCATCGCTTTCAACCGGAATACCGTATCTAGGTACTGGCATAGTTAGCCTTTGACAATTCGCGAAAATAAATTGTAACAGACGTTGCTGCCATAACTGCACTGAACGATCAAAAGTAGGAAAAACTGGGATTTGGCCAGCATGCAGAAGAATTTAAGAAGGATACGAAGAAAAAAGAAAAGGCAAGGGTCTGCAACTCATCCGCCGGTCCCAAAAAAAAGTTTTGTTTCCTCAACAGGTAACCACAGTATATGTTCCACAGTTTCAGCAGATTGCTCAAAATTGTAGAGCCAATGCTCACTGAAGATCATCAATGCATAAGAAAGAGACAATGACCTGAAGGCCCAGAGAGAGGCACCAAGAAAGGTGCAGAATAAGTGGATAACCCTCCAGGCCCCTCCCTCCACAAGTTAAAAACAAATTTTCTAGAACAAAATGTAAACAATCCCACTACAACCTATCTATTTATACTGCACAAAGTATAAAACTAAAAAAGAAAAAAAAAAAAAAAAACCCCGAAAATCCCAGAGCAAGTTTATAGAAGCACGTAGAACAAAGGTAAGGCCCCTTTAGTCAGGGGGGCATAGCCATTTCAGCAAGCAGAGGCGGCTACCGTGCATACAGGGCAAGGGGTGACAGAGAGAGAGAGAGAGACCAGGTAAACCTGCCCCCAAAATACCCCAACCATTATTGCTACAGTTGGTTGGAAGAGCAGCACACGCAAGTTCGACCTCGCGAGCACCGCGAAGGAGGCGAACGTACACAAAGCATCGAAGCCGATGGTGGCAGCAACCAGCCACACAGAATAGAAAAGGAAAAGGAAAAGGAAAAGGAAAAGAGAGAGATTAGGTAAACCTGCCCCCAAAATAGCAAGGCCATTATTACAGCCGAAGGGCAAAATAGCGATGGACGCAAGCTCCATCCCACAAGCACGGCGAAAAAGGCGAACCGTACTGGAGCGGAGAGAGCGAAGACTGCCGGAGAGCGGGGGGCCGTACGCCCATTAATGCCCGAGATGATTACCAAGCCGAGAAGGCATGAGACGGAAGGGAACGCGAGAGCGCGTCGTATGGAAATAAGATTGTGAAATACATAAAGCAACCCTTGTACTCTAATAAAGTCTTTATATATTTTATATTCAGCACTCCCTCTTAAGTCTGGACTCGAAAATTTTAATAGACTAAAAATTGTAGGCTCAATTAAATAAGAGAAAATTAAATAACTTTAGAATTTTGGCACTGACGGAACTCGAACTCAGAATCTCCTGTTTTAATATTATGTGAAATATATGAAACAATCGTTATACTGTAAACGTTTAAGCTACTAAACAACGGTGTTTACATATTTTACATTCAACAATTATAAAAATAATAAATTTGACAAGACGAAAGGTCAATTGTTGGTCGGATGAAAAAGTGTATGATGTACCTTCTCTTTCGGAGTGTACAGGTGGTGGTACTCTCATGTTTGAGTTGAAGCATCAACTTGATCCATTACAGAATCTCTCTCTCTCTCTCTCTCTCCCTCCCTCCCTCCTTTAATATTCACACATGGAAGATAAGTTAAATTGAGAACTGAGAACACACCTCTCTCACTCACTTGGTGCATGCAATAAATGGACAAGCTACTCAGCTGTTATATGTATGAATGACATTTTATACTTTTATTAGTATATGCATGTGCCACCTCCTGAGTCCCCTCTGCCTCCTATACACTTATATACCATATACTTACTTTATATATTATATATTGGAAATGTAGAGATTGATTGTGAGTAGCTATTGCGTTTTGACTCCATTCAACTCCCCTCCAACATTGCATGAATCAGGGGGCGCTTCATTCCAAAACCAACTCCTCTTCAAGTTTCATCTTCATCATCATATATAGATGCTCTCCTCACATGAACACCTCACATGGAGTCCTTCTTGGGCACGCATGACTCATATATAGTACAGAAGTATATAAATAAAAAAAAGATAAAAATATATATAACTTACATGAATTATAAACTATTTTGAATCAACTACTCAATCTCTCAAAATTTTAATTTTACTGTCCAATCTTTTAGTTTATTTGAGAGTTAATTGCATATAGCTTCCTGTAAATATATCGAATATATAGCAGATATATTCCTATGATGTTCAACTTTTCATATTTATTCATGTAGAAGTTCTAACGTTTTTAAATATATCTCTACTGTTAGGATCTGATAGAAAAATATAATTAACCATAGATAAAATACCTAACCTTAGTGAATGAGGTAATTGACATTTTTTACCGCTTTTATATTATATGTGATGATAAAAAGAAAGAAAATGACCGTTGTAGATCTTTGGGAGGATATTTCTATATAATTTTAATTTTTTTTTCGATTAAACAGGGATATACCCTATTTTAAAACATTGACAGCATCGGACACTGAGGTCCTAAACGCATACAAAGTCATTCAAAGACTCACAAAGCAAGGTAAAGAAGGAAAGCTATATAATTTTAATAGTTAGGGCTTTTGGAGAGACATTTATGTGACGAAAAAAAATTATTTCACTTATTTTCTGTCAAAAAATACACAATACTCTAATGGTAACAAATCAGAAAGGCAAATATAAATATCACTAGAGTTGTGTAGCGATAAATATAAAAAATTGAATTTTGTAGGGATATATTTGCTATTCGATAGATTTACAGAGAGCCGTATGAATTTAACCCTTTATTTAATTTTTCATTTATCTTTATAGCTTTAATCAATATATTTTACGCAATTCTCATAACTATAAGTTTATTAAAATAAGAAATAGACTTAAATTTTGAAGTCAAAGTACCGTTAATTATCTCAAATCAAACAGATTTTAATGAGTGCAGATATTTATGGTATTTAATGTGGCTCAGATCAAAGTGTGAGGTAGAAGTAGGGATGCAAATGGATCCAGTTTAGTGAAGCTCTCGCCCCGATCTGCCTCAAAATGGGTGGTAAGTGAATTCTAACAATATAGAAAAATGAAATCCACCCCGAATCCGTTCTGATTCGCCAAGTTAATGGTGTGACAGTTGGAAAATCCCTTTCTTTCTTTGATCCGCCCGATCCGCCAAAAAATTCGTAAAATACTTGCTGTAGCCCTCATCTACTCCAAATGAAATAGTAAGTGGGCCGGGGCCAAAAATAAGATTAAAATTAATTCGTCCCGAATCCTTATGGACCTGGCAATAAATAAAGCGGGAGGTGGGGGACTCCTCCTCTTCCTGGATTTGCGCCGTTTGCATCCCTAGGTAGAAGTAATTGCTAGCTATATATATTATCTGGAAATAAAAATAATTTACTCATGACTCATTAATTAAATATTTGAGCACAGAAACCATTTTGGGTTTATCGTGATGTCATGTTGAATGGATGAAATAATGGGACCCGAAATTGAGATTGTGAGAAAACGAAGAGCACATGTTTCATTTGAATCTTATTGTAAGTTGTATTTACATGTTGAGAAATTCAATTCTGAGAGGAGACATGTTGAGACAAGAAGGGGGTATAGTGGTAAAAACCACATAGAACTTGAAAATTCTATATTCTATGATCACTATTTATTAATTTTAATTACTTTTAGGAGTTGTTCGTTTTGCAATTTATAATATCTTAGAAATTCTCTATTTTTCTGTTCAGGTTGGGTGAGATTGTCACCATCTAACTCAAGTTGGGAAGACATAGGTTCAGGCTTCAAAAAGTGATGGAATTATTCTAGATTATTCCTAACCAGCTCGCTGTTCGTGAGCTAGCTCGTGTTTGACTTGAAATGAGCTCGAGATCAATCGCTTGTTTAATAAATAAGCTGAACATAAGCCGAATTTTTCAGCTTGAAATCTTAACGAGTTGAACACGAGTTGGGTCGCTCATATTTGGCTCGATATAGCTTGAGTGTGTGTGTATATATATAGTCCTGCTACTGTACTCTTATGAGTACGATCGCTTTCGTATATATTCATAGTCATTTTCGATTATAGAGCTTTCGAATTGACGATCCACGTCAAATATGATTAAGAGTATTTGAAACTTCTAAAAATAAAATTTCATAATTTTTCGTCATTATTTACCTTACAACCAAAAGATTTTAAAATGATCATTTTTAATGGCCAATATATGATATTTGCTAATTTAACAGTGTAAAAGAATCGAAATTGGTTGAATTTTTGATAAAAAATTTTATTCACTATCTAAATAAAAACCAATAACTTAGATCTCAAATTGAAAAATCTAATCATCTATTTTTATGAGGTCGTTTAATTTTGACTGTTTATTTTATATCGGTTCGATGGACTTTATTATAATTTTAAAAAATTACGAAATTTATTTTCTAAAAATTTTAAATGCTCTAAATCATATTTAATGGTGTACGTGAATCATTGATTTGGAAGCTTCATCAATGAAAATAACTTATGAGTACAAAGAACTCTATATTTGATGCTTTTAAAAGCATGGGAGCTCAAATATGTATGTATATATATTTATATATATATATATATATATATATAGAGTCCGGCTGGGATACTATCGATAGCACCAAGGGCTTGGTGCTATCGAGTTTTCCACCGTTAGATCTTCTCCCTTGATTATTTTTATCCGTTAGATTATACTATTCAACCAACCACCCACTTAACCCTTCGGGGCCCACATCATCCTAGCCACACATCTTTTAATCTAAGGGCTAAAAACTTAATAGCACCAATGACTTGGTGCTATTAATAGTATAGTAGCCTAGTTCTATAATATATATATATATATATATATATATATATATATATATATATATGTATGTATGTATGTATGTATATATATATATATATATATATATATATATATATATATATATATATATATATATATATATATATACATACATACATACATACATACATACATACATACATACATATATATATATATATATATATATATATATATAAATACATACATATATATATATATATATATATATATATATATATACATACATACATACATATATATATATATGTATGTATGTATGTGTGTATATATATATACACACACAAAAAACACATACATACATACATACATACATACATACATATATATATATATATATATATATATATATATATATATATGTATATATATGTATGTATGTATGTGTGTATATATATATACACACACACATACATACATACATACATACATACATACATATATATATATATATATATATATATCTATAGAGTCCGGCTACTATGCTATCAATAGCACCAAGCACTTGGTGCTACCAAATTTTTCACCGTTGGATCTACCCTTTTGACTATTTCCACCCGTTAGATCATATTATTCAACCAACCACTCACTCAGCCCTAGGAGGCCCACATCATCCTAACCGCACATCTCTTAATCCAAGGGCCAAAAACCTAATAGCATCAATGACTTGGTGCTATTAATAGTATAGTAGCCTAGTTCTATATATATATATATACACACACATATATACATATATATATACACATATATATATACATACATACAAAAATATATAAATATACATACATATAATATAATATATAATACATAAAACATATAAATATATATAAATATACATATATATATACATACATATACATATATATATATAAATACATATACATACATAAAATATATAAATATAATACATACATATATATATACATACATACATATATAAATATATAAAAATACATACATACATACATACAAAAAACATACATACATACATACATACATAAATTATATATATACATACATACATATATATATACATACATACATACATACATATATATATAAAATACATACATATATATATACATACATACATACATACATACATATATATAATAAATAAAATATATAAAATATAAAATAAATAAAAAAATATAAAAATACATACATACATACATACATACATACATAAATACATACATACATACATACATACATACAAATATAAAATAAATACATAAAAATATAAAAAAATACATACATACATACATACATACATACATAAATACATACATACATACATACATATAAAAATAAAAAACATACATAAATACATACATAAAAATATATAAAAAAATACATACATACAAAACATAAAATACATACATAAAAATACATACATAAATATATATATAAAAAACATACATAAATATATATATACATAATAAAAAAATACATACATAAATAATACATACATACATACATAAAATAAAAAAAAATATATATAATAAAAAACATACATACATACATATATATATACATAAATACATACATACATATATATATATAAATACATACATACATATATGTATGTATGTATATATATAGAGTTGAGTTGGAATACTATCGGTAGCAAACGGGCTCCGTTACCAGCCATTTGTTTTCGATGATGGAGCCTCCAAATCGGCGATCGGCACCACTAAACATGATCTAGACCAGTTGAAGCATTTAGAAACCAAATTTTATCCTTTTCCGATATTGTTCTCTTATTCATCAAGTGGACACAAAAATAAATGGCTGAAAATGAATATTCTTTAAAAAGTAATGATGAGAGTCTTGTAATCAAGATTAAGAGTATAGATTTTATTTTAAATAGTTTTAAAAAAAATTTAACAAAAATTTAATTGATTTGAATATCTTTAAACTGTTAAACGAGAAAATATCTCATATCGACTATTAAAGTTAGAAAACTTGACTGACTGTCCCTAGCGCAAGTGGCAAAGGACTTGATGGTTGGTATCCGAGGTCCCGAGTTCGAATCCTAGTTGATTCACATTTCTAGCTAAGTTTATTTCTAAAAGAAATAAACGAAGCGGGTAGCGTGCTACCTTTCTCTCTCAAAAAAAAAAAGTTAGAAAACTTGAAATCTTTTGATCATTAGGCAAATGATGTCGAAAAGATTTAAAATTTGGTTTCTAGATGCTTTAGTTTTTTTAGATCATGTTCAACTGTCACGCCCCGGGCTAGTTCTAGATGCGGAAAAACGTGCTATTTTTTTTTTTGAAAGCCTAGCCCGCGCCACATACAGACCCGCCACAAATACAGGGTCCACTGTACACACGGACAGAACCTCCCCTGTATTTGCACGGCGTCCAAAATACAAAACAGGATCACAACCACCATTCATTCATCACGACAAAAAAAACAAACAACAAAGAGATTCATACAGCTAACAGTCCTTAAAAATGTATGAATCTAAAAAAGTCCTTAGGCGAAGGATGATGCAATGCACATACAACAGATCATTCTAGAAAAAAAAAAAAAAAACACAGAAGCTTTATTTTGAAATCCTAAGTTCAAAAATTGAAGAATCTTTTGAAAAAAAAAAACATGAGAAAAAAAAAAAAAAATCACAAAAGCCGAACGATCAAAAAAAAATTTGAAAACTGTTTCCCACAAAAAAAAAAAAAATTTGAAAGCACTACCACGAGGGGTAGAAAACCAAGGCATGCGATATGCATATACATACATATATACATATACATACATATACATATATATATATATACATACATATGCATACATATATACATATACAAACATATACATATACATACATGTATACATACATATACATATACATATACATATACATATACATACATATATATATATGTATGTATACATGTATGTATATGTATATATATATATTGTGACGCCCCAACTTCCCAGGGGGTTACCCATCCTAGGACTGCTCCCGTCCTAGCACGCTTAACTCTCTCAACCTCTTCGACCTATCCACCACCGAAAATGCTTCAGCCAGAGAGTTTAGCCCTATTATTCTCATATATAGGACTATCTGGGGTCTCACAATCTCCCCCCTTTTAAGTCCTGACGTCCTCGTTAGGCTCAGACTCACAAGTACCAGACGATGTGAGACTTGTTTCGCTAGCCTAAACCGACCTTATGGTGAGCCGCATTGTGAGACCCCAGGTAGTCCTATATATGAGATATAATAGAGCTAAACTTTCAATCCGGCTTAAACATTTTGGGCGGTGGCTAAGCCCAAGAGGTTGAGAGAGTTAAGCGTGCTAGGACGGGAGTAGTCCTAGGATGGGTGACCCCCTGGGAAGTTGGGGCGTCACATATATGTATATGTATATGTATGTATATATATACGTATATGTATATGTATATGTATATGTATATATGTATATATAAATATGTATGTATGTATATGTATATGTATGTATATATATATGCACATATATATATGTATATGTATATGTATATGTATGCACACACATATATATATATATATATATGTATATATATATGAATTGAGCTAGAATACTTTAAGAAGCACCACCTCCTTGGTGCTTCTAAATTTCTAGCCCTTGGATCTACTTCTTAATTACTAATAGCCTTTAGATCAAACACTATTTCACCTACCACCACCTACCACCATCATCCCAACCCTCCAAATCTCTATCCAAGGGCTATAAACCCACAAGCACCACCCCCATGGTGCTTGTGGAAGTATTCTAGCTCAACTATATATATATATATATATATAATACGTCTCCTGTACTTTCGAAAGTATGGAGGCCTCCGTGCTTGTAAATTGTTTCTATGATAGGACATCCGATTTGACGATTGGCTCAGTTAAGCATAATCTACGCTATTGGAACTATTTAGAAACCAAATTTCATAACTTTTCGACATTATTTACCAAGTGATCAAAAAGTCTTAAAATTGACTATTTTAACGGTCGATATGGCACGTTTTTAAGTTCAATGGTGTAGAACAATCCAAATTATATGAAACTTTAATAGAAAATTCTACTTAGCATTAATAGTAAGATCAATACTTCTTATTTGAAATTTGAGTTTTTTATCATTATTTTTTATGAGATTTTTATTTTCAGCTGTTCATTTTGAGGCTACTCGTTACTAGCCAAATGAAATAAAAAAGTTATGAAATTTGGTTTCTAGATAGGTCCACTAGCGTAGATCATATCTAATGGAACCGATCGCCGAATTGGATGTCCATTATTGAAAACAACGTACATGCACGGAGGCATCCGTACATTCGAAAGCATAAGAGCTAGCGCTCTCTCTCTCTCTCTCTCTCTCTCTATATATATATATATATATATATATATATATATATATATATATATATATAGGCTAGGGCTACTATACTCTTATGAGTATAGACCCCTTTGTACTCATAAGTTTTCGGCCGTTAGATGAAGGGATGTGCGGTTAGGATGATAGTGGTCCCCGGTTAGAATGATAGTGGCCCCCTAGGGTTGAGTGGGTGGTTGGTTGAATAGTATGATTTAACGGGTGAAAATGGTCAAAGGGGTAGATCTAACGGCCGAAAACTTATGAGTACAAAAGGGTTTATACTCATAAGAGTATAGTAGCCGGACTCTATATATATATGCTACGGCTACTATACTCTTATTAGTAGAGACCCTTTTGTACTCATAAGTTTCGGCCGTTGGATAAAGTAATGTGCGGTTAGGATGATAGTGGTCCCCTAAGGTTGAGTGGGTGGTTGGTTGAATAGTATGATCTAACGGATGGAAATAGTCAAAAGGGTAGATCTAACGGTCGAAAACTTATGAGTACAAAGCGATCTATACTCAGAAGAGTATAGTAGCCGGATTCTATATATATATAAAAGTTTAATATTTATAATTTACTCTAAAAATTTAAGTTAATAAAGAACAGTATTTTTATAATTTTTATATTTAATATTTATCAGTATTAAGGTAGTTATTTTGAAAGGTGGGCTATCCATGCAAAATGTGTAAGAATTTATTCGGCACAAAAATAATAAATCCAAATCGCAGCGGAATAAAATCGAAAACGAAAATCAATCTAGTGCCGGCGGATCATTCTCATGTTATAGTGTAAAAATAATCTAAACTAGACAGATTAAAAGTTCAGATTACATCACCTTGGACCAGTTAAGGTCTCTTGATCTACTGTACGGTTTAAACTGAATACGACGAACTATGGTTCCGATTAGCAGCGCACGTGCCCGGCCTCTATGCATATACATACGGAATTGATGCAGATCCAACGTCTTCCGTCGCACGGAACATATGAGTCGTAGACTACGAAGACGATGCTAGCAGTCCTCTGGTATCTACGTTCTCTTCTGATGGGATAATCTGAACTTTACGAAAGACATTATATGTAGAGAGAGAAGAAGATCTCACAACTCTTCGAGAGACTAACTAATTAATCTCTCTGTCACCTTGAAGATCTTGTATATACATTACATATGTACACATGAATCCTCACACGGCCGAATCATGCGGCCAAGTTACTTAATTTACATTCAACCGTACGGCCACTACGAGTAAATTAAACATCTCCTTTTTGATTGGCCGGAACGTAACTAATTAAGTTTCACGCCCCGGGGTCCCTTTCTATAAGCCAAAATTATCGGGCTGTTTTGAAAATTCAGAGTTCAGCGGAAAGTGCCCATTTTTTTTTTTTTTATTATTAATCTTGACCCAAGGACGTGCAACAGATCCGCCACAAATACAGAGATTCTCCGTGACAAACGGACAGAGTCTCCCCTGTATTTGCACGGCGTCTCACAATATACAATGTACAAATATTTCCATCAACTCACAACCATTCATAATTACGATACATAAATAATTACATTTATCAGTTAAAACAATTCCCCACACGGGAATCTTATTTTTGAAACACTAAGGCCCCGTTTGGTTCGGGGGTTAAAGCGGGGATAACGAAGTTATCCCCGCTATTCCGCCAAACGAAACGAAGTTTGGCCGGGATATTTTATCCCGGTCAAACTTCGTTATTCTCGGTTATTCCGGAATAGCTGGGATAAACTATTCCATCGTTTTGACGGAATAGCGCTATTCCAAGCTTAATTCTAAATTTAATTAAGATTATAAATTTATTTAAACATAAATTATATAAACATAATATATTTAATTAATAATAAAAGAATAAAATATCCAAGCTATATTTATAATAAATATTATTTAATTAATAATTTATATATTAATTTATTTACTAATTAACTAGATAATTAATTAACTATTTAATTTATTACTTTAATAAATATTTAATTAATCTTTTGAGTAATTAATTCATTATTTTAATTAATTTACTAATTAAATAATTAATTATATTGTTTAATTAATTAATATTTTGAGTAATTTAATTATTTTCTTAATTAATCATCTGACTATTATTAACTAATTTATTTATTATTTTATTATTTTATTAAATTATTTGTAATTAATTAAATTATTAATTACCAATTAATTTATTTATTAATATTAAGGGTTTTTAGCAATATTCATAATTATTTAGTAGATTAAATAAGTTAAATTATTACTTAATTAATATTTCGTCTTAATTAATTAGATAAAATATTATTGTTTAAAATTATAATTATTCTTATCCTCGCAATTCCAATCAAACCATCCAAACACTATTTTTCTTATTCCCGAGAAAAATCTACTTTTCATCCAAACGCAAAATTGATTTAATCCCCGCTTATACCTCAATTTATATCTATCCCTGGAATAGTCACTTTTTGCTTATCCCCGAACCAAACGATACCTAAGAGTCATATTTGTATGAAAAACCTTTTCTTTCGAAAACGGCTACCTCGATGGGTAGGAGACATCATTTTCCACAGAAAACCTATTCAGGTTAGTTATTACAAAGTTTATGCCGAAATCAAATTCTAAAATCCACTGAACCACAAGGTCTAATGCATAAGTAAATGGTAAGGTAGGAAAACTAGACCGCTAACTAATCGGGCACAAAGAGTCACTCGCCCGTTGCGCCTCGCGCACCGTCCCGACTCCCACCTCCGAAGTCACCTGAAAAATAGTGGTGGGGGGATGAGAATGTAAACATGTCTCTCCCTCCCAGTGGGTACCGCAAGCCGACGAAGGCAAGTGTACTCACCGGCAAAGGAAGAGATAATCAAATATAGGTGAAGTAAGGTAAAGCAAGGCCTACAGTAGCAATACAAGTGACAAGAAAGGAACTGCAAATATGCATGCAACAACTGCTACTGTAACTATATGCATCAACCGGATGAATAGTCTAAATATACCCAATCTAAACCGCCGTGTCAGTCAAGGACCTCAGGCAATGCCACGAAACCGCTCATCCTGGCATACAACCCTGGCGAAAACCACCACCGGGCTCACGGGTCGGCGACCGACCACTTTTCCGGAAAAGAACACCCTCCTGCGGGGGATCAGCCCGCTGGTGTACGTGAAATGCTCTCGAGCTATGGCGATCAATGCGAATATGATCAATAGCCAACCGTCAGCGAATAGCCGACAATCACCGCCCCTCGGGGCACACCGACCAATAGGTCATCGAACTGTAAGGGAATACGAGTACCGACTACTCTGATCTAAAATTAATTTTTTTAAAAAAATAATTGGTAGTAATAGAAATTTTAATTACTCCATTTCTTAAATTTTAACTTTTAATTTTCAATTTAATCCTCTCAAAACCAAATTAAACCCAAGCACTATGTCTCAAATAGCTTAGAACCAATACATATTAAATCTAGTTAAATATCTATAAAGTATTTCATCATAAAATCCACACAAATAAACAAAATTGAATCCAATTTTAAATATTAAGAAGAGCACAAATAATCATATAAAGTAAGTAAGTAACTTAGATTGTCTCACAAGAACCATGTTAGAGTATCACTATCACTTTACAATCATCCAACACACCCAAAAAACAAAATGCAATAATAGTGCTTTTGTCATTTCCACATGATATGAAATGTAAATTTGTCAAGATATGTCTAAATTCTTGAACTTGGTTTAATAAGTCGCCAAAATACTGCCAAAATATTTGTCGGCACACCTCTTATAAATCTGCAAATAAAAATAAAGAAAAATTAGCTTTCAATAACATATCTTAGTACTATAAAAAAAAAAAGTAGAGGCAAATTGCAGATTAATATGTATAATGAAAATTACAGATAATAACATCTTAGTACTATACAAGTCTAGAAGGGTGTTCCTAACATTAATCATGAATTCATATGAAGAGATCCACAGAAAATTTATGATTTGTATACTAATAATGAATCAATAAAAGAACAATTCATGAACTAATGATATCAATGGTGGCAGCCTTCCACCAAAGTTCAGTTTAGCAACCTTAAGAATGGCAATCAACAGAGAATAAACAATCACTTTCTCGCACATAAAATCTCGCATTGAAGTTTCCATTGTCCTTACACTTGTTGAATTTGTGTTTCAAATAAAAAACATTCAGTGATTTATGAAAACCATCACTTACAAACAAAATCCAAGTACAGATTTCAAGGCTTCCATCCTTAACATATTGCCGGTTAGTTTATGTTTCCAATCAGATCCCAAAATAATAAATAGCACATCAAAAGCTACTTGTTCACCAATAATCATTGCAAGAGAAAAACCCATCTTTAAAATGATGGAATTTATTTCGATCTCGAGCGACAATCTCTCTCCCATAAACCCTGGATATCAACTTAGTAAAGGTTGATCTTCTAGAAAACTTATCCATGTATAACTACAATGGTTAAACATGTCAAGCAATATGCACTCAATGATTCCAGAAGGCAACAACAAGACAACAACAAGAAAACAACAATTGCATAGCAGAAATTCGTTGAAACGTTGCTGATATACCATTAAAAAAAAAATTAATATTTTGTGTACCAGAGATGCTTACTAGGATGTAGACATCTCGGCCCAACAAAGTATCTCTGCTATGACTCCAACAATGCCAACGAAGGATTTTGAGCTTGTCAAATGGACACTAAGGACACTGCAATTATAAGGCATAGTTAAACTGTTGATTATTTTTCACCAAAATAAGCTGCAATAGGGAGAGGAAAAAAACAAAAATAAACAAAGAAGGGCGCTGAAAATCCAACAATCTATTAATAAAACGACAACCATCTTTCCTGCATGATGATTTTTTCAAGCAAAGAAGAATACAATGGGAATACATGCAAATGATAACAGCATATTTTCTAGAGCTTATAATATAATTGTCAACACAATTGGAGTTTTAGTTTAAAGCACAAAAGTATAAAAAGTAAAAGATAACATGAGATAGAATATATAGTTACCTACAGTTAAGAAATCTCACTAATGATTTTGAGTGGAAGGAGGGGATGATGTGGTCGGCGCTCCATATAATTGAACAATTATCTTGAGTTGTTCATTAAATTCAGCTTTAAACTCTGCCTTAATGCGTGCTTCAATCTCTTCAATTTCATTTTTAAACCTCTCCTCTCTCTCATCTTTCTCCCTTTGTAGGCGTGCTTCTCTCTCTTCATTCTCCTCTCTTGCTTGCTTTAGCTCATTCTTCAATTCTTCTATTTGTCTCTCAATAGCCTCTTCTGATGCTTTAGCTTTCAAATTCTTACTAGTTAGTGGCTTAGGTCCACATCCTAAACCACGAAGATATCCCGAGCGTGCACCAAAAGCCTTTGTTAAATGTTCTTCTGTTGATAATGGGGGATCACCTAACTCTTCTTGCGATTTACTTACATGCTCAAATTGTTTCTGCATTCAATGAGATACAAAAGTAACAAAAAACATATTTGTATTTAGAAGAAAAATGCTCATCTTCACAAGTCTAAGCACATAAAACAGAATATATAATGAAAACATATGATTTTCAAGCAGATTTCACAAATGTAATACGTACATACATACATACATATATATATATATAAAGCAGATTTCACAAGTCTATATATATGTATATATGTATGTATATATAGAAACATGTTGTAGAGATTTGCTACAAAAGAATGTTGCTATACCATAGCATTATGAGCTTTATCAGAACACCAAGTATTATCAGTTCTTCGCTGATGTGTAGCCTTCCAGTATTCAGTTAAGTCAGGATCGACCTCAGTTTTTGGATCCCTCTATCAATTTAAAATTAAAACCTTGATGTCATAAAATTAATATAATATAAAAAGATATCCATAAATTGAATTAATTGACAAAATCACCATATCATGTAGGACACTAGCAAATGATTTTCGTCCACAGATTGAGCTGGTTGATTGTTTTGCTCGATTTGCTTTATTTCGCGCCGACATTCTCTACAAAAAATTAAGTAGGGTTATATTTGCAACCTTAACATGTATAATAAATTTAATAACATGTATAATAAATTTAATAACCTTAAATGGTTCAGAACCAAAGTATTCAACTAAAGATGCCCAATCTGATTCTGTAATATCATCTGGACAATTTTGAAGCCTTTCTTCATCTGTCGCAAATTGTTTATAATGTAGATGCTTGCGATGTCTCCAATCTCTATACATGTGGTTGAAATTATACATCACCTCGTCTCTAAAATCATCAATCCCTTTGTATTTTTCCTAAGATACATTAAATACATACAACTAATCAAAGCATTCATATGATTAAACGAGCCAACAAGAAGTATATTTAATGGTTAAAAAATTTAAAAGAAATATATATCATACCATTAAATCATCCCACATCTTATCCTTATAATGCACAGGTACTTCAGCCCATTTGTTAACATTCAGTGGTGCATATTGTCGCAACACGACTCCCATTTCTGTAATAAATTCTGTCAGCTCTTCACCACCCACCGCTCGACCCAAGCGTTTTGAAATTTTCACTTCGCCTTTATTTTCCTTTTTTCTCTTTTTCTTATTTGGATTTGTAGTAGGTCCCCTTCCTTTCTTCTTGGCTGCAATATAATGTAGAGCAAGATGAATAGAAGATAGTGAAAAATTATGTACTTATGTAGTTTGTGCTAAATAGAAATATTGCTGGTTTTTTTCAGATTTAAACAAGATGAATAGAATGTTTGCATTATTTGGTAGCAAGTCAATCAAAAACTCTAACAACATTGTAACTGACTTATCAGTCCAACCATTGAGACATTTGAGATTCAACAAATGTACTAAAAAAGATAATTTCGAATATCGTTTGCATCCCGGATATATGTCTTGTCTACATTCTTCTAATAATCGATAATAATTTTGCGCTTCAGGAATAGGATCTTCAGGATTAGTACACTCTCTATCACTTGTGTCAGTATTTGAGGAGTTCGCTACATGCCCAAATAAGTCCTCAAGCATTGTCTCCATATTTCTACAGCCTTGGTCTATAGGAATATTGACATCTTCTGCATCATTTTCACTATTTGATTCATCTGACAATTCACCATGATGATGCCATTTAGTATAACTTTGAAGAATCCCATTACGAAATAAGTCATACTTCACTTCTGTTCGGCTTTTAAGTCTAACATTACAACATTTAGCACATGGACATCGAATTCTTTTCACATTTCCCAATCTTTTAAATGCAAAATCTAAGAATATGTCTATGCCATGTTCATACTCATTACATGCTCGGTTCCTAAGACTCATCCAGCTTTTATCAATTCCCATCGTCCTACATTGAAATGATTAAGCATACTATAAGATAATATGGTCAAACTAAAATTATTAAAATTGAAGTATCCATTTCAAAATGCACTATAGTTCATATAAACTACTTACTCTTCTACTTGATTCATAGCAAATAGACTTTAGAATACAGGGCTATGCAAAAAAACCTATAGAATACCAAATATAGATGATCAAAGCAAATACTAAAGTGTTGAACAATTACCAATTCTTATCAATCAAAAGGTTGGTAATAAAACATTGGACATACAGGATGCTTGTTCTCCATTTAGCTTTTCGACAAACTACTAGCACATGTTAATTCCATATAGATAAATGTGTATTTTTTTATTTAAGTAAGCTATGACATTCCACAAGAGACTCTGTGCAATGGACCAATTTGAGATTTTGGAAACCATATGAAAATGTTCTGAGAAATAAATGAGATTTAAAAGGAAATTGGAGTTGACAGAAGGCTAATCCAATGTCGATCAAATATTACAAGTAGAACTAGAAAAGTGGCTTAATTAGGAAACTTTAAACTAACTCAAGGAAACTAAACACTACTCTGCAAACTAATTTATAAGAGATTGAATGAGAGAGCTAATAGAGTGCCAAATTTGAAATATTTAAAAAGAAAAAGAAGGGCTAAAAAAAATAAAGACAAGCAATTAAATGCCTTCTTTTTCCTTTTGCTAGAAAGTTTCAAAAAGCTGGCTATAATTTCCCCCAAAAAAATTTCCAAAAAAAAAAAAACAAGAACAAGCCCAAAACCAGCATCAATTTTCCTTCCGAGTAAGAAACAAAAAAAAATAAAAACAGAAAAAGCTCTACAAATGTATCTATATTTTTTAAAAAAAGAAAGATAGAAATAATAATAAGATTAGAAGACGGAAAGAGCAGACCTGGATTGTCTTGACGGCAGGTTTGTTCAGCCGCTTCAGATGGCGGTGCACGTCCGTCTTCCTCTGCCTCCCCGCTTCGGCGCACGAAAAGCAGCAGTAGCAGCGCCGGCCGTGGGAGATGTGGACGGGCGCGTTTTTCAGCAGCTCCTTCCCGCAGACCGACACCGCAACGACTCCGGGGAGATTTCGAACAAAGAGATCAATCTTTTCTTGAGACAGCTCTGTTCTACAAAATAGCTTAAATGTCAAAACTATGGAAACCAAAAAAAGAGAAAAATATAGTAGAAATTCACAGGACAAAGACTAAATGTTCACTTACAACAAATTTCAATCAGCAACCCAACAAAGAGAACTGGTTCACTCAGATATAAAACTAAGACATTTTATGGCAAGGCTGGGGGTCTTCGGCAGCCCGGTGGAAGAGCATGCTGCAGGCAGGTCAATGAGAACCTAATAGATAAACCCTATCAACTACCAGAAGGGAGAAGCTTTCTATGCCGAAAAAACCAGGATAATGTATACAGCAGAGAGGCAGCACTAGCGACTTATAATCTTAAGCTCTGCCTTGTCTTGATCATGCGCTTCAGTGCCGCAAGCCAGAAGTTGCACTCGTTCCAGTCACTCGTCGTCAAGAGCACCTGCCGCCAAATTTACATTGAAAGAGTAAATTAAAAGAAAATGGTTAAATGTCAGAATATGTCAAAATTATTAGATGCCAGAATATGTCTTGGTAATCTAGAGGTTTTAACAAAAAGAAACCTGCAAGGAGAATATATATTTGGTGTAGACAAAGTGATCTCACATGGCATATATGGTTAGTCTAGAAACAGTAGGGTATGCACAGCGGAGCGGGCGCCGACGACTACGGAGTCGCAGTCGTCACGGAAGGCCTCGTGGCGGGCGGCGTGGGCGGCCACGAGCTATCAACCTCGAGGCCGAGGGCGGGCGGTTCCACCTGCGGCTCGACGAGGCGGCACGCGTGTGCGGCTCGACGAACCAAATATGAAGGCTGGAGTTGGGGATCCTCCGGCCGTCGGGCTTGCTCCCGATGAGGACCTCCGATGGGCAGAGGCGGAGGGGACGAAGAGATTTTTCCTTTTGAGAAGAAATATGTAGATGGGATTTGGTAAAGTTTGCTTTACAGCTGGAATTGTATTAAAATTTTTTTATGTAAATTGATAATAATACCCTCAATGCTAATGTATAGATATTGAGTCAGTAAAGGGTAAAGCTGTCTTTTTGAATTAATGAATTGGTGAGTGCCGCCGCGATATTCTTTGTATCGGTGGCGACCCTTTTATGTCGCCGCCATATTTTTCATATTGGCGGCGACAGTGCCTGTCGCCACCAAAAAGTCGCCACTAATTATTGTTTTTGTTGTAGTGCGACCACTCAGATCAACTAGTAGGTATGATGTCAATGTCACAAGGGGTATACAGGCACCGACCACTCAGGTCAACTAGTAGGTATGATGTCAATGTCACAAGGGGTATACATGCACCGACCACTCAGGTCAACTAGTAGGTATGATGTCAATGTCACAAGGGGTATACAGGCACCGATCACTCAGGTCAACTAGTAGGTATGATGTCAATGTCACAAGGGGTATGCAGGCACCGACCACTCAGGTCAAATAGTAGGTGTATATCAATGTCACTACCGCTCTACTCTAAGTCATGAGTGCCAGAGAGAATGCAATAAGTAGAGCAAGGTCGAATTCATGTGGTGAAAGGCTCGAGTACTGGAATAGACAAGTATATTCAAGCAATAAAGGATAGGGATGAAGGGAACATCACCGAGCGTGCACCACTGAACCGACTTCGGATCGAAATACCCACCTGTACGAATATCGCGTCTGTCTTCCGACTGTGGAGGATCGTCAACCGGACCTACGGAGGGTCCACCGGGTTAGTATCTAACCCACATATAAGAAATGCTAACTCACAAGCCCACACATGATCCCACGAGAATAGGTTTCCCAAAGCTGATTACCGTAACTCGCCGGAAGTCCCAAAAATCACACCGGGACTCCGTCGGGACCCACGGAGTGTCCCGAAATTCACCGACTCATGCCACGAGTCACCCGCTGCCACAAAACACTATGTAAAAGGTGTCCTGGCAGCAAACACCAAGCCTCACATCGGAACAATTATCGTCGGATAACCGTTCCGATCCTGGTTTTCGAAAGTGTCAATTTCGACACCGGAACCCACTACCGCTCACTGGGCGTCTCCGAGTACTCGAGACGGCCGGAACAACCAGCCAATAAGGTTCAGCAGCAGCCCGCAAGGTGCACATGTCGCATCGGATAATTTTCGAGCCGAATACCACGTTTCGCCGACGGATTTCGTCGGGAAACGCCCTGAAAATCCACTTTCGGACAAACGAAGGACAGCGGACCTTGGACAATCAGTCCACAGGTCACGCGTAGCGTGAACACGCTGCCCACAGCAGCTAAATTGCACAAAAGTCCCTAAACATGCAACTATTCACATAATTACAAGTACTTTTAAGATGTTTAGGGCCGTTACCTCCATTAAAGCATTATCGAGGCCCGCCGAGACACACACTGCTAGGTCTCGGTGAGGCGGAGGCCGTGCTCTCTGTCGGAAGCACAGAGAACAGCCGAGGAGCGCGCGGGATCGACCGGAACCATGATCAGAAAGGTGGTCCGGAAGCGACAATCACAAATCCGCTGATCGGAGCCCCGCTGACAGCGGAATAGGTGAGCACGGACGTAAATGGCACGTCGGGAGGGCCGTGCTCACCATCAGGACAAAAGACGGTGGTCGGGGTGGCCGGAGCAGTGTGCTCGGCCAGAACCCAGTTCAGCAAGAGCCAAACCGAGGGCACCCTAGTCGTGCCGGCCGGCGGCGGCCACTGCGGAGGGCGCACCGGCGGGGGAGGGATGCGGCTGTCCGGGGACCACTAGCCGAGGTGTCAGCCGGCGGCGGAGAGCGGCGCCGGCGACGGGCGGTGATGCCCTAGCTGCCCGGTTTGTGCAGGGAGCTAGGGTGGAGCTCCGGCGACAACGGCGGCGTTAGGGCGGTGCCGGAAAGAGACGGGGAGGACGCCGGGGTCACGAGGGAGGAGAGGGAGGCCGGTCCGAGCAGCGGCGGCGGCGCGGAAGGTCGCACGGCCGCCAACAAATTTCCTGGTCACACACGGCCGCGGCGGTTTCCGGCGCGAGCGGCGGCGACGGTGACCGTCGGATCCGGGTGCGGCGGTGCTGGAGGTCTGAGGGAGGCCGGCGGGAGGCTTCAGGAGGCGGCGGCGGCGGCTCTCTTCCAACACCAGCCTGCACGAGCCTCGGGCGGACCAACCGGGCTGCAGGAGCGGCGGCGGCTCTCGGCAGAGGACGGGGCCACCAGGGAGGGCCCGCCGGAGGTCGGGGCAACGCCGGCGAGGCGCAGGGACCGAGGATCATCTTCCTGGCTGATCCTAACCAGGGAGGCAGGGAATTGTTTGGGAGGAGGAGAAGGTGGAGGTGAGGGAGATGGACGGTTGCAGGTTTGGCCGGCGGTGGCTGGCCGACGGCGGTTGCGGCGGCACGTAGGGGGCGGCCAGGAGGTGAGGGGGTCGGCTGAGGGTGAATGGGAGGCATTAGGGTTAGGGTTTCATGAAGCAAACCCTAAAATCCCTTTTATACACTTAAGCTCATTTGCAGAAAAGTCCTCAAAAACTCATTATTTCGTGATGGGTCCCCTACAGCATGTGCAATTCGCGTGTAGGTACCTCCCAGCCAAGTTTCGTGCAATATGGTACATAAAATATTGGCACTTTTCACGAAATACCAAAATGACATTTTCGACCCTTCCTCAAAAAACGTGCGATATCCGCCAATCCGTCCGTTGGATTTTTGATCGAATTGCACCAGCGTGTTGAGCACTGCCGAGACATCGAACTCACTATTTTGTTTCGTTCGATTTGATTGTTGATTCGCAGATCAATAAACCCCTTTACCGTTCACATGTATAATTACAATTTGGTCCCTCAACATAAAGTAGGCTTTTCTCGGAAACCATGCGTCAAATCCAAAATCCGTTAGTTCCATCGAGTCCATAATAGTCGAACGATTGAAAACGAGCTATTGGACCACTAAGAACGGAGTCCGATACGCTCCGGAAGCCATCTCTAATCATCGGCCTATCCGGAAAACCAGAGTTACTATTCACTTAAGTGAAATTTTGAAATCACATAACTCTTTCATTTTAAATCATTTTCTCCCGAAACTTGACGAGTGATTATTTAATTAAAATACACACATAAATATCGTCAACGGAGAGTTAAATTGCATAGTAAAATTCTCGGTCTTTACATCATTCCCCTCTTAAAAGAAGTTTCGTCCCGGAAACTTGAATACATTTACCCCTCAAGTAGATGTGGATAACATTCCCACATAGTTGATTCAAGCTCACGTAATGCTTCGCGCTCCTCATGATTAGCCTATTGAACTTTAACATACGGAATGCTCCGGTTCCACAGTTGTTACTCCTCACGTGCCAATATCCGCGTCGGAGCCTCATCGTAGGTCAGATCCTCCCGAAGCTGAATAGTCGTCGGACTGCTGACATGGGACGGATCAGAACTACACTTCCGAAGTATGGACACGTGGAAGCCATCATGTACTTGGGCGAAACTCGGAGGTATATACGCCACCGGACCAACACGCTCCCAGATCTCAAACGGTTCCACAAATCTCGGGCTAGGCTTGCCCCACAAACCGAACCGTTTGATCCCTCTGGACGGTGAAACCTTGAGCAGAACATGCTCGCCGACCTGAAACTCTAGGTCACGATGCCGATGGTCCGCGTAGCCCTTCTGCCGACTCTGTGCAGTCAATAATCGCTCTCCAGCAATGCGAATCTTTGTCTCTGCATCCACCACCAAGTCCGGCCCGATCACGCGGCGTTCTCCGATGTCGTCCCAACTGATAAGGGACCGACATTGACGCCCATGTAAAGTCTCATACGGTGCCATCCCAATGCTCGCCTGATGACTGTTGTTATAGGCGAACTCCACCAGTAACAGTTACTTGAACCACCCATCACCATAATCCAGGACGCATGCACGTAGTATGTCCTCAAGAGTTCGAATAACTCGCTCAAGCTGTCCGTCGCTCAAAGGACGGAAGTCGTACTGAAGTTCAGCTTCGTACCCAAATCTCGCTGTACACTCTTCCAAAACTAGGACAATAACTCTTCACTCATAAACTCAAGAGCCACCCAGATCTAGTCCACGTAGCAGTAACTAACTAAACTACGTCAAAGGTTCATGCAGGAAAATCCCGAGACAACACTATAAGTCTGGAGTAAGTTTTCGGAGTCCGAAACGACGCACTCCAACTTGCCAACAACATCAACCTGCTCACCATGAGCGAATCTATATCATTGTCCCAAAACTCCTGCATCAATAACGCTCATCTTGGAGACTACAGTCTCCCGCCAGTCTGAGATACAAGCAGATCAAGTTCAAACCCTTAGCTTCAAAAATTACGACATTCCTTGGTCCAAGACCAAACCGTTCACCTAGACCAAAAGGTCTGAGGCTATCACAACTAATTGAGCTCGACAGGTAAGCCAGCTACAGGTACATGTGGTTCAGCATAAAAATCCACGTGTGTCCGCCACTTGGCAAAATAGAGTTGCCAATCGCAACTAGTCATCAAAACCATCAGTGATGCTCAACATCTATCTCCACGAAACCCGGTCGCTGGAATCCGCATGGGACCAGCGATGCAATGTTCCATACCACATCCGATGTCTGTCTCAACGAGACCCAGATGGATCAATCGTCAAGTGACCAGAAGAGCAATCCACTCTCATAAATATCCGTGTTTAACCACATCATGTACCTAGCAGTCAAACACCTGCATCTACTCTGAGCCAAAGGCCAGGCTCAGTCCATGTGCCCAACGTCGTTCACATCTTCTAGCAATACAATATAGATTGCAACTGAGAGCGCATTATCCCTTTAACTATGCGAAACCTGGCTACTGGTTAGTATACCACCAGACCAACACCGAAATACGTACCATTGGTGAGGTTAATCCATCATTTTACATAACCTTGCCTAGACCCATAATATACTGCGTGGTCGGAGATGACCACGATTCTAACCTTCGCATGATCATCCATAAAGGTCACCTACACGGGAAACACAATATCCCAATCCAAATACTCCCAAAAGAGGGATAGGGCATTTCATCCTAACTTTTGACAATACGTTGTCTGCAGCCAACGCATTTATCAAAAGAAAAGCGAAGTACCGTAGATCCATCTCCAACGCCATGTTGGAGAAGTGACACTAGCACGAAATCTCCCAATCTCACAATGTTGCACCAGAGTGCACCACAACATTAATAAATATCGACTACGGAAGTCGATATTCGAGATTGGACCAGCCATCGAGCCGACTCCCTAACAGTTCTATGGCTCCAACAACAGGAACATGAACTATCTACGACATAGAGTCGCCAACTACACGAGCTAAATACGATCAACAGCTCGATTTTCGAGCCTCATCCAACACCACAACTTATCCTTAGAGGTTTCCAATTATCCTATAGAGCATCATTCTATATGCCACAAGCATACATAAATCAGGTGCCGTCCCATACCACACTAATTTAGGTGTTGGGATTGTCTCACACTACGCATACTCCAATCAATCTAAAGATCAGGGTCAAGCCAATAACTTATCTGAAGGAAGAGGAAAACCTCATAAGCTAACCCAAACTTACTTCGACTATCCATACATGGATTCGCTCCTCTCTAGGTGACACACATCACCATTAGAGAATAGAGAGATAGGGTAGGCACCACGGTCCTACCCACCCAAGCTAAAGAAGCTCTACTCATACCGCAACCGCATAAGCGGTCGGCGAACAAACCTCGGGCCGCACACCGGCAGCCCACACAATACTCGTGGTCAAAATATGCACAAATCATCATCTCCCCTGAGATGCATGCAATCGTACATGAGCTCTAAATAGGGAGAAATAGGCATTAAAGCCATACTCACAATGCCTTAGGAAACAATATCCGCATTGCAGTCGCCCAAGCGATTGCACTTCAATCCTCGAGCTGTACTCACACAGCTCCAAAAACAGTCGCGGCTGTAACCGCACACTGTATCGCCTCTCTAAAGATGCCCACGATGGACCTCGTGCTCTACATGGAAAGTGGGGCCAAGAAATCACGGGTCAGCCGTCAGCTAAGGCCCAGCAGATAGCACTGCCTGGAACCTCAATATCAACCTGTCCCGAGTGGTTTTACCAGGTCACATCACCCTACCACTCGATATTTGTCTGGTAATCTGCCACCACTACCAGTAGGGACACAAGTCTGCACCGCAACTGTAAAACAAATACGGGGTAACGAAACAACAATAAACCTCGAGTTAATAAAACTCGACCAACTTACCGGGACACAATCCCACAACCCCGTGTTCTCACGTACTTATAAACCTTAGGTCTTCCTAGGGTCAATCTAACCAGTGGTTCAGTTTTGTTTTCACAAGTCCGTGAGTGATGTCGTGTTTGTAACATTGTCTCTGATACCACTTTAATCTGTCACGCCCCGGGGTCCCTTTCTATAAGCCAAAATCATCGGGCTGTTTTGAAAATTCAGAGTTCAGCGGAAAGTGCCCATTTTTTTTTTTTTTTTATAAATCTTGACCCAAGGACGTGCAACAGATCCGCCACAAATATAGAGATTCTCCGTGACAAACGGACAGAGTCTTCCCTGTATTTGCACGGCGTCTCACAATATACAATGTACAAATATTTCCATCAACTCACAACCATTCATAATTACGATACATAAATAATTACATCTATCAGTTGAAACAATTCCCCACACGGAAATCTT
This sequence comes from Puya raimondii, assembly GCA_016920855.1. Lineage (NCBI taxonomy): Eukaryota > Viridiplantae > Streptophyta > Magnoliopsida > Poales > Bromeliaceae > Puya > Puya raimondii. The sequence continues at coordinate 24,110,994 of JABWPP010000050.1, read as the reverse complement.
ATTTTTGAAACACTAAGAGTCATATTTGTATGAAAAACCTTTTCTTTTGAAAACGGCTACCTCGATGGGTAGGAAACATCATTTTCCACAGAAAACCTATTCAGGTTAGTTATTACAAAGTTTATGCCGAAATCAAATTCTAAAATCCACTGAACCACTAGGTCTAATGCATAAGTAAATGGTAAGGTAGGAAAACTAGACCGCTAACTAATCGGGCTCAAAGAGTCACTCGCCCGTCGCGCCTCGCGCACCGTCCCGACTCCCACCTTCGAAGTCACATGAAAAATGGTGGTGGGGGGATGAGAACATGTAAACATGTCTCTCCCTCCCAGTGGGTACCGCAAGCCGACGAAGGCAAGTGTACTCACCGGCAAAGGAAGAGATAATCAAATATAGGTGAAGTAAGGTAAAGCAAGGCCTACAGTAGCAATACAAGTGACAAGAAAGGAACTGCAAATATGCATGCAACAACTGCTACTGTAACTATATGCATCAACCGGATGAATAGTCCAAATATACCCAATCTAAACCGCCGTGTCGGTCAAGGACCTCAGGCAATGCCACGAAACCGCTCATCCTGGCATACAACCCTGGCGAAAACCACCACCGGGCTTACGGGTCGGCGACCGACCACTTTTCCGGAAAAGAACACCCTCCTGCGGGGGATCAGCCCGCTGGTGTACGTGAAATGCTCTCGAGCTGTGGCGATCAATGCGAATATGATCAATAGCCAACCGTCAGCGAATAGCCGACAATCACCGCCCCTCGGGGCACACCGACCAATAGGTCATCGAACTGTAAGGGAATACGAGTACCGACCACTCAGATCAACTAGGATGGAACAACTCAAAATCCTCTCAAGTGTATGCAAGTACCGACCACTCAGATCAACTAGTAGGTATGATGTCAATGTCACAAGGGGTATACAGGCACCGACCACTCAGGTCAACTAGTAGGTATGATGTCAATGTCACAAGGGGTATACAGGCACCGACCACTCAGGTCAACTAGTAGGTATGATGTCAATGTCACAAGGGGTATACAGGCACCGATCACTCAGGTCAACTAGTAGGTATGATGTCAATGTCACAAGGGGTATACAGGCACCGACCACTCAGGTCAACTAGTAGGTGTATATCAATGTCACTACCGCTCTACTCTAAGTCATGAGTGCCAGAGAGAATGCAATAAGTAGAGCAAGGTCGAAGTCATGTGGTGAAAGGCTCGAGTACTGGAATAGACAAGTATATGCAAGCAATAAAGGATAGGGATGAAGGGAACATCACCGAGCGTGCACCACTGAACCGACTTCGGATCGAAATACCCACCTGTACGAATATCGCGTTTGTCTTCCGACTGTGGAGGATCGTCAACCGGACCTACGGAGGGTCCACCGGGTTAGTATCTAACCCACATATAAGAAATGCTAACTCACAAGCCCACACATGATCCCACGGGAATCGGTTTCCCAAAGCTGACAGCGGAACAGGTGAGCACGGACGTAAATGGCACGTCGGGAGGGCCGTGCTCACCAGCAGGACCAAAGACGGTGGTCGGGGTGGCCGGAGCAGTGTGCTCGGCCAGAACCCAGTTCAGCAAGAGCCAAACCGAGGGCACCCTAGTCGTGCCGGCCGGCGGCGTCCACTGCGGAGGGCGCACCGGCGGGGGAGGGATGCGGCTGGCCGGGGACCACTAGCCGAGGTGTCCGCCGGCGGCGGGGAGCGGCGCCGGCGACGGGCGGTGATGCCCTAGCTGCCCGGTTTATGCAGGGAGCTAGGGTGGAGCTCCGGCGACAATGGCGGCGTTAGGGCGGTGCCGGAAAGAGACGGGGAGCACGCCGGGGTCACGAGGGAGGAGAGGGAGGCCGGTCCGAGCAGCGGCGGCGGCGCGCAAGGTCGCACGGCCGCCAACAAGTTTCCTGGTCACACACGGCCGCGGCGGTTTCCGGCGCGAGCGGCGGCGACGGTGACCGTCGGATCCGGGTGCGGCGGTGCCGGAGGTTCGAGGGAGGCCGGCGGGAGGCTTCAGGAGGCGGCGGCGGCGGCTCTCTTCCAACACCAGCCTGCACGAGCCTCGGGCGGACCAACCGGGCTGCAGGAGCGGCGGCGGCTCTCGGCAGAGGACGGGGCCACCAGGGAGGGCCCGCCGGAGGTCGGGGCAACGCCGGCGAGGCGCAGGGACCGAGTATCATCTTCCTGGCTGATCCTAACCAGGGAGGCAGGGAATTGTTTGGGAGGAGGAGAAGGTGGAGGTGAGGGAGATGGACGGTTGCAGGTTTGGCCGGCGGTGGCTGGTCGACGGCGGTTGCGGCGGCACGTAGGGGGCGGCCAGGAGGTGAGGGGGTCGGCTGAGGGTGAATGGGAGGCATTAGGGTTAGGGTTTCATGAAGCAAACCCTAAAATCCCTTTTATACACTTAAGCTCATTTGCAGGAAAGTCCTCCAAAACTCATTATTTCGTGATAGGTCCCCTACAGCATGTGCAATTCGCGTGTAGGTACCTCCCAGCCAAGTTTCGTGCAATATGGTACATAAAATATTGGCACTTTTCACGAAATACCAAAATGACATTTTCGACCCTTCCTCGAAAAACGTGCGATATCCGCCAATCCGTCCGTTGGATTTTCGATCGAATTGCACCAGCGTGTTGAGCACTGCCGAGACATCGAACTCACAATTTTTTTTCGTTCGATTTGATTGCCGATTCGCAGATCAATAAACCCCTTTACCGTTCACATGTATAATTACAATTTGGTCCCTCAACATAAAGTAGGCTTTTCTCGGAAACCATGCGTCAAATCCAAAATCCGTCAGTTCCATCGAGTCCATAATAGTTGAACAATTGAAAACGAGCTATTGGACCACTAAGAACGGAGTCCGATACGCTCCGGAAGCCATCTCTAATCATCGGCCTATCCGGAAAACCAGAGTTACTATTCACTTAAGTTAATTTTCGAAATCACATAACTCTTTCATTTTAAATCATTTTCTCCCGAAACTTGACGAGTGATTATTTAATTAAAATACACACATAAACATCGTCAACGGAGAGTTAAATTGCATAGTAAAATTCTCGGTCTTTACATTAAGCTTCATGAATAAGCATCAATCTTGTAAGTGGTTGATTCTTAGGATAATAACCAATCTAATAACTAATTGAAGCTTATCCATTATCCTTGATTCTTATCTCTCTTTTTGAATTCAATTTAATTGGATCTTATCCACTAAATTATAATTAAATATTTAATTAGAATATTATCTCATAATAACCCATGAATATTTAATTATTCTCTAATCTAATTAGAGATTAAATTTTTCATAAAAATATTCAAATTAAAATTATAATTTTTCATCATATCCACTAAACTGTTTAGTGTATTAAACTCATCTCGTCATATTGGATGTACACAATTCCTATTGTGTGTGACCGCATAGGTCCATTACCATTCGGCAGTGGGATCCAATATCAAACAATTTAATATTGAATTAGAACACTTCTAATCTATAAAGTAATTTAAATAAATTATTTTTACTCTTTTTACTGTCCGCGAGTAACACCTAGCAGTATATCACGGCAAACCAGAATGGTGATAAAAAATGAACCTGTCCGCTTACAGTTACTGTGTGATTAATTCCTTTCAACACACAACGCCCCGATCGAATCAAAGTCATGGTTACTCGCCAAATCTTATTATTTGATCATATGATTAGAATATTTAAAATCGACTCAATATGGTAACACAGCTGGAAACCTTTCCACACACCATGTACCCTGGCCAGGAATTTTCTGAGTCGAATCTGATAGTCTACATAGGACGTTCTCTCTCAACATTGAGAGTGTTGAATTCCTTATTATGCATTCACATGCCTCCCCATATAAACTACTACAACCAATCAGTACCAGACGCAGACCAATGATTAGAGTCTAAATATTAGTACAGTCAAACAGTAGCAATCCATATGTGAAGCAACCATGACGCCTCAGGTCTAAGAAGTACTTCACACAACTGTTAACAAATGAACTAGTCACTGGCGAGTATGAATCCATGTGACTGCTCAACCAAATGGTCACGCTCAGTGTACTTATTCACTAATAAGTACCTGTATACTTACTTTAGTGTCTTACACTAGTGACTTGAGGTTCGTCATCTCAACTTAGAAGTATAGTATACACCGGCCTATCCGGAAATATCATCGCCCTTATGATATTTCTATGGCTAGGAGCGCTTATGAATCTTTTACAAAGAAATATATATCTCAAATTTCTAACTCTTAGGAATATACTTTCTTAACAAAGATTCAACGGACGATTCATGTAAATATATTGTACTGCTAACAATAAACATGAATAAAACTTTGCCCTTTATTAATTAAAAAAAATACAAAATATGTCCATAACCCTATGTCACCGATTGGCTTTAGAATTTATCACTAACAAAATGAAAAGAAAATAAACAATATTAGCAATAGTAAAATTAATATTTATTTATTTGTGTTTTGGCAACTACCTTTCTATACAACAACCAAAAGAAATAAAATAAAATAAAATTGAAAAAGAAAAAGAAAAAGTCTTATCACTACCGCACGTGGTGGGTTTCTTCCTCGCCGCACGCCGCACCTTATTTTCCTCACATCATTTTATTAATTTTCTTCAAAAATATTTTATTTTTATTTAGTTCAAAACTTTTTACCTATTGTAATTATTATTATTATTATTATTATTATTATTATTATTATTATTATTATTATTATTATTATTATTATTATTATTATTATTATTATTATTATTATAAGGTTATCCAACCGATTTGCCAGAAGAGGACAGACCTGGCCACATGTGGAGTTGCTTCAAAATTCGGACCACTTAAGCTTACTATATTTTTTTTTCTTCATTTTCTTAGATGATTATTTAATTATTTTCGATAATGTCACGCCCCGGGCTAATTAAAGAAGCGGAAAAACGTGTACTCTTTTTTTTTTTTTTTGAAAGCCTAGCCCGCGCCATGTACAGACCCGCCACAAATACAGGGTCCACTGTACACACGGACAGAGCCTCCCCTGTATTTGCACGGCGTACACAACAACAACGACAGGATCACAACCACTTATGCATTCACCACTCAAACAATATCACAATCATGATTCATACAATTAACCGTCCTTAAACCTGTATGAATCTAAGCAAGTCCTTAGGCGAAGGATGATGCGATGCACAAACAACAATCAATCTACAAAACTGCTTCTTATCCAGAAGCTTTCTTTGAAACCCTAATCTCAAGCATTTAAAACCCTTTGAAAACCGTTCTCCACACGAGAACTCTCTTTTGAAAACGCTACCACGAGGGGTAGAAAACCGAGTAAGCGATAAATGAACGATCTAGAACATATACAACCAAATAGTCCAAGCATGCAACCATCACATAAAAATGCTACATAAATCCACAAAACATAAGCATGCAGAACATAATATCCATAAGGTAACTGAACCACGATCACATCTAACAGGTAAGGGTAGATGATAACCAAAATCTGGGGAGAAGCCTCACAGGTCAGAACCTCCAGCACACTATTTATGCGTGCCTCGTAGCGTCCCGACTCCCACCACCCTGCTCACCTGAAAACAACAACGAGTGCGGGGGGTGAGAACATGTAAACATATCTCCCCTCCCAGTGGGTACCGCAAGCCGACGAAGGCGAGGTGTACACACCGACACGAGGGTCAACAGATAGGTAGATAAGGTAAACAGTAGCACAGGTAAATATGAGGCTAACATACAACTGAACAACACTGCTACTGTAATCGACTAGTGTATGCATCAAAGGAGATAACCACAAGGTAAACCCAATCCATAGCCACCGGGACGTATCCCTGATACTGTCACAACCTGCTCAACCATCGGCACATAACCTCCGCAGATGCACGTGCTAAGAGGCTCACGGGTCGGATGCACGCGACCCTTTTCCGGAAAAGAACACGCCCAGGCGGTGGATCAGACCGCGGGTGTACGTGAAGTGCTAGAAGAGCTGTGACGATCGATGCGAATGCTCAATCCACAGAACGGCAACAAGCCGTGAAGCAACTGATAACCCACCACGAGGATCGCTCGGAACAACAGGCGATCACCACCGACCAGCTAGGTCGTCTCAATAATCATGCAAACCACAACTACTCTACTATCCAAGCACGCATAAGTAGAGCCAACGGAAGTCAAGTGAACTAATAACTGTAATGCAAGAGAAGAGATAGAAAGGTATCACCGTAGTCCACTGAACCGACTCCGGATCGAAGTACCCACCTGTCGATACGATAGAGCCTAACTCCGACGGCTCTCGGAAAATGCGACAGGACCTACGAAAGACTCACACGGTCAAGGTCCACCAAGTCGATGCTAAACACAAAGCTCACACATCCCGAATCCGACGGATCGCCCGGAAAACCCACCGGGACGACCCCGAAGCCACACAAAGCCCCAAAGGGGTACCAACAGCGAACAAGTCCTCCGCTGTCCCCCAAACACACACAACAAGGTGGCGGGACAGCGAGCACAAGCTCGGGGTGCCACGAACACAAACGCACCCGAAACGGTTTCCCGGGTTCCCGAAAAAGTGCCGATTTGACACCGAAACCCAACGTCACTCATCCGCTGTCCTCGGGATTTCGGGACAGCGATGAGGAATAGCCAATGAGGCTAAAAGATGAAGCCAAGTCACCCGCGAAAACAGCGAGCAAGTCGCACAACTAGAAACGCGCGTTTCGCCGATTATTTCATCAAAAAACGCGTCGGAAACGAATTCGAAACTCCGCGAAGGGCGAGAGGGTTGGACAACCAGTCCACAGGGCCTCAGGGAACATACCCTTGCTGCCCACAGCATCGCAATGCTGCCACATAAGCCAAAGTCCCAAAACAAGCACAATTTACATACATACAAGCAATAAACAAAGGCGTATGAGCAATCCGTACATCCGCACAACCTTCCGCAAGCACCAGCGAATAGGTAACGGCGTCACGGAAACTATGCTCACAGCTCCTCTGCGACAGGACAAGTCGCAAGCCGGGAAATTGCATAAAAATAGTGGAACATACACTAATAAAGCTCGACAAAGGCCGAACGACAAAACGGCTCAACCAAATCCAGATCTGAGGTGAGCATGATGATCAGCACGTCGCCGCGATCATCGTGCTCACCTTCCCGGACTTCGGGAAGCAACAGGGAGTTCACAAGACTCGGCGCGGCCAAAAAACCAATAAAACTATACCCCGGCCAAAGCAACCAGCTCCGGCCGGCTGCCGGCCGGCATGCAAGGCCAGCGGCGGCTAGGGTCGGCAGAGGAGGTCGCAAGGAAGAGGAGGCTCACCTCAGCCGGCGGCGGGAAGCGGCGGCGGCGGCGCAGGGAAACCCGAAGCCCTCGGGTTGGCTAGGGCACGGCGGCGCGGCAACGGGCGGCGACGGCGGCCGGTGGCGACGCGAGCACCGGCAAGAGGGGGTCGCCGGACGCCGTCCTGCCGGTGACTGCGACAAAAACGGCGGCGGGAAGCGGCGGCGGAGAAGGCTCGGCCGCGGCTGCCCTAGCGGCCCCACCGAGTCTAGCGGCGGCTGCGGCGGCGCTCCGGCGGCACGGCGACGGCCGGGGAAGAAGGGGGCGGCGCCGGAGGTCACGGGGGTGACGGTGCTCACCCTCCAAAGCGGCGGGAGGCGGCGGCGGCTCGGGCCCTCGAAGCTCGGCCAGCTGCTGCTCCAGCAGTGGCCGCAGCTGCCTGGCGGCGGCTCCCGACGGCGCTCCGGTGGCACGGCGACGGCGCCGGCGGTCGTGCCACCTCAGGGGAGCTCCGGCGTGGGTTCCCCCTGGGTGCACACCACAGAGAAGGGAAAGAAGAAGAAGAAGAAGGAGAAAAGAGAAAAGAGAGAGAGAGAGAGCTTGGCCGGGGGCAGCTCCGGCCAGGGGTGGTCGGCGGCGGCCGGAGGTGCTCGGGGAGGTTGCAGAGGAGCTGGGGGAGAGGGAGCTCGGGGCTGGGGTGGCTGAGGAAGAGAGAGAAAGAGAGTGGATCCAACTCCTCTCACACACACAAACACAACACATATACACATGCATAAAATGCTAAAACACCCCTCAAACTTACAAAATTACTCCTCAGCCCCTCACAGCAGGAACAAAAAGCCCATAAGCCCCTCCACAAGCAATCCCACGCAAAACGGTGCGAAAACAGGGTCCAGATCGCGAAACAAAAATCTGTTCTATTCGACCCCTCAGCGAAGATCTTGCAATAACTTTTGATCCGCTCGTCGCAAGTCGACGCGGATTGTGCCATTGCGTTCAGCACTGCCGAGACATCGAATCTACCATTTTGGATCATCAGGATCGGACTCCGGATTGCACCGTTAAGCCGTACACTCTTCGCAACCATAAATCCAAAAAATCGCCGATGCGTAAAATATACACCGTAAACTAAAAAAAATACGCATATATATACCCAAACAGCTCAGATACACAGCAATGGGAGGGAAAACATAGAATTCAAATTTTACAACAACTGAAAATTCGAATTCTCACAGATAATAGATCATTCGAATTGAGAATTTGCTCAGTTAAATATAATCTAAGTATCACGAAATCAAAATTTTAAAATTTTGATACTATTTGCTTAATGAGGAAGTACTCTCAAAATGAACAACCCAAAGCAAAATTTCATATAAAGAACAATAATTACAGGTTTAAATTTTAGATTAGAAGTAGTGGTCTCACCTAAGTTGTGAAAAAAAATTTCAATCGAATTTTTGATGGTCTCTTATGAAAGCGAGAAAAAGAAGGGACCGGCCTTGGGGTTATCGAGCACACCTCAAACCTACACAGCACACGAGCGCAGCGGAACAGGATCTTTCGTAGACGTAAGCGACGAGAACGATTGTAGAGAAAATAGCACGAGAACAACAAAGCAATAACAGGAACGAGAAAATACAAGAACACAAGATTTACGTGGTACGTTCAGCTAACGATGAGTCGACCTACATCCACGGGCAAGACCACCTCAATGTGATCTTCGATTAATCCACGACACAAAAGTATAAGGAATAGATTAGATTACAAGAATCTCTCTCTCAGGAGCTCTTCACGTTTTTCTCTCAATTAGGATATCTACAATGAAGCTCTTACGAGAAACCTCCACAAACGAGGCTCTAAACTCAAAAGAACAATTACAAGGGTTAATATAACCCTAACCCCCAATTCTAGTAGAAAACGATGTCCGCCGTTCATCCGAGTCTCCGATTCACATCTAGCAGTCGAAATCGTCTTAGAAATCCTTTTTGCAGCGATCCTGGACCATCCCTAATTTTTTGGAACAAGATTAGATCCAATTGGAGTCAAATTTCGCATATCCAACCCGTCGCAGAACTGTGTACCGGTACTCGAAGTCCCATACCGGTACTCAATACGATAACAGATAACTGCGTACCTATACTCAGAATCGCGTACTGGTACTCAGTACAAAAATAGTTTTTTCAGTTCTTGAGTTTTGAGGAACCGCTGAGGTACTTAATAGTACCGGTACTCAAACTTCAAGTTCCGGTACCCAACATCCAGATACCTCAAATCTTCGATGTTTTCACCGTGAAATCAACTCGGAACATGGCTTTACATAATCCAACAATTCTCCCACTTAAAGACATGTGTCGAACACTATATATTACCACAAATCTGTAGTCTCGCCAAACTCCTACTCTCCTCACGTTGCTCCAAGACCGAGAGAAGTTATGCTCCAATTGAACTTCTCTCGAGTCACCGGCTTCGTCAAAATATCTGCTGGATTTGCATCGGTATGAACTTTCAACAATGAGATAAGACTTTCATCCACAATGTCTCGTACAAAGTGATAGCGAATATCAATGTGCTTCGTCCGAGAGTGAAATGCCGAATTCTACGCCAAGTGTATCGCACTTTGACTATCACAATTCACTCTCACCATATCTTGCTTCACTTTTAATTCTCCTAGAAGCCTTTTCAACCAAATAGCCTCCTTACAAGCATGTGCCACCACCATGTACTCCGCCTCCGTCGTCGACAAAGCGACCACCGACTGAAGCTTCGACTCCCAACTAATAGCACCACTGCCCATAGAGAAAATATAGCCCGTGGTAGACTTTCTCCTGTCTCTATCTCCTGCGAAATCTGAATCCACATATTCGACGCACTCCAAGCCCGCAGAACGATAACAGAGTGAAAAATCCACAGTCCCTCTCAAATACCTGAGGATCCACTTCACTGCATTCCAATGTTCACAACCCGAATTTGCCATATACGGACTTACTGCTCCCACTGCTTGAGCAATGTCCGGTCTCGTGCACACCATGGCAAACATAAGGCTCCCAACTGCCGATGAATATGGTACCCGAGCCATGTCGGCCTTTTTCGCTTTCGTGCCCGGTGATTGCTCGGCCGACAACTTTAAATGAATAGAAAACAAGGTAGAAACTGGCTTTGCGTTCTGCATGTTGAAGCGCCGCAGATCCTCTTCACATAACCCTTTTGTGAAAGCCAAACCTTCCTATTCTTCATCTCCCGTAGTACCTTCATCCCGAGTATTTGATTCACGGCTGCTAAGTCCTTCATATCAAACTCACCAGCTAACTGAGTCTTCAGGGTAGATATCCGGCGATTGCTATTTCCCACGACCACCATATCGTCGACATACAATAGCAAAATACAGAAGCTCCCGTCATCGTTGTTAGATGTATGCCCTAGAAGCCAACCAGGCCGACACATGTATTCTTTTTATGACATAAATTTGTATTTAATTTTAAATATTATGAATAAATTTGGGTTCTTATTTTCATTCATGTTGTGTATGTGTCCATGAATCGTCCAAGAAATTAATAAGATAATGACACTTATTCTCAAGAGTTGAGAATTTGAGACATGTGTCATTGGTGATTAATTCCTAAATGTTCCCGATCGATGGATCATCACGGGGACGGTGATTGATCCGATGAGATTGGTGCACAGGTCGCATCCCTTTTTGGGTAGATGAGTCTCGAGTCAACAGTGTGGAGACACTGGAGCGCATGTGCAGGTTGTTGTTAGAGAACAAGGGTACCGAGCGTGACCAACGCGAGAAGTCACTTGGATGTCTACTCACTCGTCAGTGACTTACTCAATGTTGCAGTAGTGTGACTGGTCCTTTGACCTGCGGTGCCTCGGCTATTCACAATGAGATTACTGTAGTTTGACTGTACATACACTTGGTCCCTAGCCATACGGGTCCTTGCGGTGCATGTTGGCTGCAGTAGGTTCGTTGTAGGAATATGGTGTGCACCTATAAGGAATCTATCTCCCTTGGTAGATAGGGGCGTCAGTCCTATGTGATTTATGAGACCGAGTTTAGAAGACCTTGGCCAGGGCAGAGAAAATAGCGGAAAGGGTTTTTGATATTAAAGAAACTCGAATCGAATAAATTTTGACATATGACAAACGATGGGGTTTGACGAGTTGTTCCATGACCTCCGTCTAGTCGGAACTCATGATAGAAGGACTGTATCACACGGTAACTGCACTAAGAGGTTCAGTATTTCATTCTACTGGAATGCCACTATTTGCTGCTAGGCGTCACTGGTGGATTGTGAGACTCATGAGAATTATCTAGATGATCGATAATTCTCATTGGGCTGAGTTAGAATTGTTTCGACCCACTGAAAGGAGTTTCAGTGATATTATTAATAGTGATCAGAATATATCTCACTACCAGATAGAATAGAAACTATGGGGTCACACACATAAGAGGTTGTGACTGATCGGATAGCTAGATCACGATTTTCGAATCGCCGGAGGACCTAATTGTCAATATGTTTAATTAGACTAATTTGTAATTATTACAAATTTGTGGTATTAAAGTGTAAAGTTACAAAAGAGGACTTACTAACAATTAGTAAATTATGAGAGGACTTATGTGCAAATGTTGCATTATTAATTTGATATGATCAAATTAGGATAAAGTTCAAGTCGAATCAAATTAGGATTTGATCGATCTAACCAATTAAGGAAACGATAAATTTAAACCTAGATTTATTCTATCCTTAATGGTTATTATATTATTAAAAAAAGAGGATTATATCCCTCTAGATAATATATGGGAGTTTTTAGAAAATCCTAGCCGTCATCTCTCTCTCTCTCAATTTCTCTCTTATTCCTCTAGCAACAAAGACGTTCTTTGCAAGGGAGCTAGCACCCCGGTGAGAACATCGATTGTATCGTCAACCTCGTGTGGATACCTATAGAGGCCGGACGCGTGTGCGGCTTCAAGAGAACCTAATTCCATGATCATCGGATTGCGGTGAAGAACAACCTGCGCAAAGGTAAAGATTAGATCTTTTACTTCTTAATCTTGAATAACGTGAGGGATCCTAATTGCGTGGTTTAGAGATTGGATCTCGAGAGTTTTAAAATCAAATTTGTTTGATTTCGTTTCCGCTGCGTTTTTACCGTACGCAATTTTCTAACAATTGTATCCGTAGAAATATCCACAATGATCCGCTTCAAGCCTATCAAAATCCAAACTCACAATGAAGGAATCAAATCGCTTGTACCAATACTTTGGCGCCTGTTTCAGTCCGTACAACGATTTGTTCAACCGACAAACCAAATGCTCCTTGTCTCTTTCGATAAAGCCTTCCGGTTGCGACATATATATCTCCTCTTCCAGGTCACCATGCAAGAATGCCGTTTTTACATCCATCTACTCAAGCTCCAAATCCATGACCGCCGCGATCGCCAAAACGACCCGAATAGTGGTAAGACGAACCACCGGTGAGAAGATCTCATCGAAGTCGATCCCTAGCTTCTGAGCATAACCCTTCGCCGCCAACCTCGCCTTGAATCTCTTCACATTCCCATCCGCATCCTTTTTCACCTTAAACACCCACCGGTATCCAATCCCACCGGTATCCAATCGCATTCCTTCCCTTCGGCAAGTCAACAAGTTCCCAAGTCCTGTTCTTCCGAAGTGACTCCTCCTCTTTCGCGCAATGCCACTTTCCAGCATTGGTCGACTCACAAGCCTCCTCATATGAAGTCGGCTCATCTTCCTCCGCCAAAGCAACATATGCACTAACATGGTTAGCATAAGGAGTAAATGTCACGCCCCGGGCTAGTTTTAGAAGCGAAAAAACGTGCCATTTTTTTTTTGAAAGCCTAGCCCGCGCCACGTACAGACCCGGCACAAATACAGGTCCCTCTGTCTACACGGACAGAGTCTCCCCTGTATTTGCACGGCGTATACACGATACAAACAGGATCACAACCACCATTCATTCATCACACAAACAAAATTCACAATGTCCAATACATACAGCTAACCGTCCTTAACACTTGCATGTATCTAAACAAGACCTTAGGCGAAGGATGATGCGATGCACAAAACAACAGATCATTCTATAAAAGTGCTTCTTACCCAGAAGCTTTATTTTGAAACCCTAATCTCAATCATTTAAGGATCATTTTAAAAACTGTTCTCCACACGAGAACCTTATTTTAAAAGCCGCTACCACGAGGGGTAGAAATCCATGAGACAACGATGATCACATAACTCGGCAATAACAAAACCACAAGAACGATATACTAAAGCATAGTCATCCACAATATCTACGCATGCAATCAACACAAAATAACTGAACCATACTCATAAGTCTACTAAGTAAGGGGAGAGAATCAGGGTAGTAACCAAAACGGTGGTAACTCAGGTCGGGACCTCTAATGCAGCTAACAAGTCGCGTCTCACAACGTCCCAACTCCCACCACCCGGCTCACCTGAAAAAAACAACGATGGCGGGGGGTAAGAACATGATAAACATGTCTTCCCTTCCAGTGGGTACCGCAAGCCGACGAAGGCGAGGTGTACACACCGGCGCGAGGGTCAACAGATAGATAGGTAAGTAAAACAGTAGTATAAGTAAGCATGAGTATGAACCATACAAGAACGACTACGCTACTGTAAACAAATAGCATATGCATCAACTGTAGATAAATAATGAAACCCAATCACCACCAGGCCACAGGGACGGATCCCTGGCACTGTCACAACTGCTCACTCATAGGCACATAACCTCCGCAGTGCACATGTCAAGAGGCTCACGGATCGAAAACACACAACCCTTTTCCGGAAAAGAACACCTTAAGCGGTGGATCAGACCGCGGGCCTTCGTGAAGTGCTAGAAGAGCCGTGACGATCGATGCGAATGCTCAATCCACAGAACAGCAACAAGCCAAGTATGGCAACTGATATACGAGTAACGAGGATCGCTCGAAACAACATGCGATCACCACCGACCTACCAGGTCATCATAAAAACCATGCAATCACACTACTCTACTAATAACAAGCTCACAAAAGTAGAGGAAAGGGAGTCTAGTGAACTAATAATTAACATACAAGAGAAAGGGATAGAAGGGTATCACCGCTAGTCCACTAAACCGACTCCAGATCGAAGTACCCACCTGCAGAAACGAGAGAGCCTAACACCGACGGCTCACGGGAACGTCGACAGGACCTACGAGGCACCAACAGGGTCAAGACCCACCGAGTCGACACTAACATACAAGCACACAACCCGCAACCGTCGGATCGTCCGGAAAACCCGCCGGGACGATCCCGAACCCAAACTAAGCTCCAGAGGGGTACCAACAAACCACGAGAGTGCTTCGCTGTCCCACAACCACACCAAACAAGGTGGTTGGACAGCGGGCACAAGGCCGGGATGCTACGAACACCAACGCATCCGAAACAGCTTTTCGGGTTCCCAAAAAATGCCGATTTGGCACCGGAACCCTCCGTCACTCATCCGCTGCCCACGAAACTTCAGGACAGCGAAGGAGAACAGCCAACAAGGCTATACGACGAAGCCAGGTCACTCACGAAACCAGCAAGTGAGTCGCACGATCGAAACACGCGTTCCGCCGATTATTTCGTCGGAAAACGCTCCGAAAAACAAACCCGATCTCCGCGAAGGGGCTACAAGCCTGGACAACCAGTCCACAGGGCCCCAAGGGTCATGCCCTTGCTGCCCGCAGCATCACAATGCTGCCACAACACGCAAAAAGCCTTAAAGCATGCAACTATACAACATAAAGAGGCAATAAATGTAAAGTTGGAGCAATCCGCTCGTCCGCACAACCCTCCGCAAGCACCAGCGGATATGGAACGACGCAACGGAGGCCATGCTCACAGCCCCTCTGCGACAGGAATAGTCGCGGGCTCAAACGGTCCACAAAAATATTCAAAGAATAAAATATAAAGGCTCGACGTAGTCGAGGCAGCAAACCGGGGCACCGTTGCTGTCAACTGAGGTGAGCACGGTGTTCAGCGCATCGCCGCGATCATCGTGCTCACCTCCCCAAAGATCGGGAGGCAGCCAAAGGTCCGGATCCACGCATGCAGCTCCAAACAAGCAGGGATCAAGCCCGGCCGGAGCAAACTAGCTCTGGCCGGCAGCCGGCTGACATGCAGCACGCGCGGCGGCTCAGGTCGGACGCGGGGAATATGGAGAAGAGGGGGCTCACCTCAACCGGCGGCAGGAAGCGGCGGCGGCGGTCGGGACGGCGAGCACCGGCAAGAGGGGCTCGCCGGACGTCGGGTAGGGGGCGACTGCGATAGCACAGGGCGACAGCAGCGGCGGCCATAAGCTTTCGGCCGTGGGTGCCCAAGGAGCCCAAGCGGCGACAGCGGCGACTGCGGCGGCGCACCGGCGGCACGGGGACGGCCGGGGAGGCAGGGGTCGGCGGCGGCGGCGGTCCTCCGGAAGCCGGCAGGGGACCACCTTGTCGACGGGAGGCGGCGGCAGCAGAGATCCAAGTCTCTCTGCCCGCACCTCCAGTCGCAGCAACAGCAGCAGCGGCGCTCGACGGCGACGGCGGCACGGGGGCGGCCGGGGAAGGAGGCGACGGCGGCGACGGTCCTCCTAAGGCCGGCGGGAGGCCGTTGCGACGGCGGGAGGCGGCGGCGGCTCGGATCAAGGGCTGCTGCCTGCACCCAGCCCGCAGCAGCAGCAGCAGCCCGCGGTGGCTACGGCGGCCACCAGGCGACACGGGGGCGGCGGCAGCCGGCATGGAGGGCGCCGGCGGTTAGAGAAATGGCCCGAGGGGGATCCCGAGGGCCGCGGGGTCCCCCTGGCAGATCTCGGACAGAAAAGGAGGGGAAGAACAAGAGAGGGAGAAGAAGAAAGGGAGAGAAAGAGAAACTCCGGCCGGCCAGGGACAGGCCGGCGGTGGCGGCGCACGGGGAGAAGCTGAGGAAGCGGAGGAGGAGAAGGGGAGTCGGCTGAGGGGGCTAGGCACAAAATCGAGTTAGGGTTAGGTTTCCACTAAAACACCAAATAAATACCCATTTGCATAATTGCAAATAAGCCCCCGAATATAAGGAATTCCAACCCGAGTCCCTCACAGCACGTGTAAAACGCGCGGACACCCCTCCACGCTCGATCTCACGCAAAACAGTGCACAACTAAGGACCGTTTCGCGAGGAGATCAAAATCTGCATTTTGACCTCTCGGCGACGATGTCGCGATATCTTGCAATCCGACTGTCGGATTCACGAACGGATCGCGCCATCGCGATCAGAACTGCCGAGACATCAAACCTATGATTTTAGATATCCAGAAAAGGTCGCCGATTCACGACACAAGCCATCTCCTTTTCCTCCAACAACAAACACAACAATAAACAAACATAAAATACATATATATATACATATATGTAGAGAGAGAGAGAGAGAGATGAATTCAAATTATAAAATAAAAATTCAAATTCTTACATCACTCCCACCTTACAAAAAGTTTCGTCCCCGAAACTTACTCACACACCATCCGCAAACAACTGCGGGTACCTCTCACGCATGACAGACTCCAGCTCCCAAGTAGCCTCGCGCTCCTCGTGATTCGCCCACTGAACCTTCACATACGGAATGCTCCGGTTCCTCAACTGCTTCACTTTGCAAGCCAAAATCCTCAAAGGCACCTCGTCGTAGCTGAGATCCTCCCTCAGCTGAACCGTCGTTGGGCTGATCACGTGAGATAGGTCAGGGATGTACTTCCGAAGCATATACACATGGAAGACGTTGTGCACTCGAGCAAGACTAGGAGAAAGAGCCAACCGATAAGCCACCAGACCCACACGCTCAAGGATCTCGAACGGTCCCACGAATCGCGGACTAAGCTTGCTCCGCAATCCGAACCGCTTGATCCCTCGAGACGGCGACACCTTGAGCAGCACATGCTCACCGACCTAAAACTCTAGGTCACGTCGTCGCTGGTCCTCGTAGCTTTTCTGTCGGCTCTGCGCAGTCAGCAGCCGCTGCCTCGCACTGCGAATCCTGGCCTCTGCGTCCTCCAACAGGTCAGGCCCGATCACTCGACGCTCACCCACGTCATCCCAACAGATCGGAGATCGACAACGACGTCCATGCAGTGGCTCGTATGGTGTCATCCCAATGCTCGCTTGGAAGCTGTTGTTGTAGGCGAACTCCACCAAAGAAAGGTACTTGAACCACCCCTCTCCGTAGTCCAAAACGTATGCTCGGAGCATATCCTCGAGAGTCTGAATGACTTGCTCCGACTGCCCATCACTCTGAGGGTGGAAAGTCGTGCTGAAGTTGAGCTTCGTTCCCAGAGCCTGCTGCAAGCTCCTCCAAAACTGGGACACGAAGCGAGTATCCCGATCCGAAACGATCGACACTGGCACCCCATGCAGCCTGACGATCTCATCCAAGTAGAGCTGTGCCAGTCGATCCCGAGACCAAGTCGTGTGTACCGGCAAGAAGTGAGCTGCTTTCGTCAGTCGATCCACAACAACCCAGATCGCATCATGACCTCGCTGAGAACGAGGCAACCCGGTGACGAAATCTATGGTGATCTGCTCCCACTTCCATACAGGTACAGGCAGCGGTTGAAGCTTCCCTGCTGGTCGCTGATGCTCGGCCTTCACCTGCTGACAAACCAGACACTGTGCCACATGCTGAGCTACGTCCATCTTCATGCCAGGCCACCAGAAACTCTGCTTCAGGTCGCGGTTCATCTTCGTCCCTCCAGGATGAACGGTGTACGGCGACCGATGTGCCTCAGTCAAGATCTCTCGCCTCAAGTCTCGATCACTGGGCACACACCTCCGTCCTAAAAAACGGAGGGAACTATCGGCGTGAATCGTGAAGTCTCCATCTTTACTCTGCTCGACCTTTGCTCGCACTTTCTGCAAGTGCGGGTCCGTCAGCTGTCCACTAGAAATTCGATCTGCCAAGGTGGGCTGCACCACCAAGGTCAACAGCTGTGCGGTAACTCCAGAAGGTAGGATCTCCAACTCTACTCGACGAAACTCCTCCACCAAGCGCTCCTAGTCGGTGATCATGAGAGATAGCTCCGCCGAAGGCTGCCTCCGGCTCAAGGCGTCCGCCACAACGTTCGCCTTGCCCGGATGGTACTGGATAGAGAGGTCGTAATCCTTCAAAAGCTCAAGCCACCGTCTCTGTCTGAGGTTCAGCTCCTTCTGAGTGAAGAGGTACTTCAGACTCTAATGATCCGTGAATATCTCGCAATGTGCTTCATACAGGTAGTGTCTCCAAAGCTTGAGAGCGAACACCACCGTTGCTAGCTCGAGATCGTGCGTCGGATAGTTCTTCTCGTAGTCCTTCAGTTGGCGCGAAGCATACGCGATGACCTTCTCCTGCTGCATGAGCACGCACCCCAATCCTATCCGAGACGCATCGCAGTAGACCATAAAGTTCTCACCAGGCTGCGGCAATGCTAGGATAGGGGCACGAGTCAGTTTGTCCTTCAACTCCTGGAAGCTCTTCTGACAAGCGGGAGTCCACAGAAACCTCTCGCCCTTCCTCGTCAGCTTGCTCATGCAGAGAAACCTTCTTCGGGTCTCCGTCACAGAATCGCCGGTAATAACCCGCAAAGCCGAGGAAGCTCCTGATCTCCGTCACAGAAGTCGGAACAGGCCAATCCACCACTGAGTCCACCTTCTTCGGGTCCACCGCGATACCGGACTGCGTCACAATGTGACCCAAGAAGGAGACTTTCCGAAGCCAGAACTCACACTTCTTGAGCTTAGCATAAAGCTTATGCTCTCGAAGTGTCAGGAGGACTCGTCGAAGATGATCCTCATGCTCCACGTCGCTCCTCGAATAGATCAGTATGTCGTCAATGAAGATCACGACAAACTGATCCAAGAACTGCCGGAAGACCCTGTTCATCAAATTCATGAAAGCTGCCGGGGCGTTAGTCAAACCGAACGGCATCACCGTGAACTCGTAATGCCCGTAACGAGTCCGGAAAGCCGTCCTTGCAACGTCCTCGGCCTTGATCTTGAGCTGATGGTAACCCGACTGCAAATCAATCTTCGAGAATACCGAGGCTCCCTGAAGCTGGTCGAAGAGATCGTCGATCCGCGGTAGAGGGTACTTGTTCTTCACCGTCACCTTGTTGAGCTCTCAGTAGTCAATGCACAAGCGCATACTACCGTCCTTTTTCTTGACGAAGAGGACCGGTGCTCCCCAAGGAGAAACACTCGGTCGGATGAAGCCCAAATCCAGAAGATCCTCCAGCTGAGCCTTCAGCTCCTTCAGTTCGGCGAACGCCATGCGATAGGGGGCCTTCGAAATCAAAGTAGTGCCCAGAACCAAATCGATGAAGAAGTCAATCTCTCGGTCAGGAGGCATCCCGGGTAGCTCGGCAGGAAAGACATCGGGGAAATCTTGAGCCACCGGAATATCCTCAAGAGCCAGTACAGCTCGATGAATGACGTCTACCGAAGCCAGGTAAGCCGTACATCCACCGATCAACAAACTCCTAGCTCTGGCAGACGAGATAGTCAAGGCGAAGAAAGAACTCTTACAAGCACGGTAGACGAATTCCTTCTCGCCCGGCTCCGCGAAAGTCACCGTCCTCTGCTCACAGTCGATGGTGGCGTGATGCTTGGTGAGCCAGTCCATCCCAAGCACCACATCGAACTCCTTCAACGGCAACACGACCAGGTTCACCGAGAACACCTGGTCGCCAAGCAACATCGGACAAGCCCTGATCCATCTCTCTGCTCCAAGGCCCTTTCCGGGGGTCTGGATCCGAAGGGGTACAGGAAGTGGACTCGACTCCAGACCGTGCTCGCGTGTGAAAGAACGAGAAACGAAAGAATGCGATGCTCCGGTATCAAACAACGTCCTAGCACGAGAGCCGAAGAGGGAGGTTATACCTGTAACCACGATGTCTCCACCGGTGTCTCCCTCAGGGTGCGACATGTTGAAGACACGTCCACCCGACGCCTGGGGTGTCCCCTCCTGCTGGCGAGAAGTGGAGGGACGCCCAGACGAAGCTGCAGCTGCTGGTGGCGGGTTCCTCCGGTTCTGTCTCTGAGTGGCTGGAGAGGAAGCAGAACTCTGCGCTGGTCCCATCGTGTAATGCTGTCGCATATGTCCCTTCTGGTCGCAACAGAAGCAGTGATCTCGGCGCTGGGGGCAAGCGTACGGTCGATGACCCTGCCCACAGATAACGCACGTCGGGTTCTCCTGCCACTGGCCCCCAGATGGAGCGCTCCTGGCTGACTGGCTCCGCTGATGCTTTGGCGGCCTCTTCTTAGAGAAAAAGCCACCGCTGGAACTGGGGTAGGAACGCTTCCGGTCAGCGTTCCTCTCGGGCTGATCTCGCTCGGCGCGCGTCTCCTCTGTCTCATACTGAACTATCTGGGCGTGCTCATAGTACTCATCGTACGTCATCACCCCATGGGAGGCGATCAAGAGGCGGATGCTCGGCCTCAATCCCCTCACAAACAGGCGCGCCTTATGGTACTCGTTTCGGGCAGCGAAGGGGATCAAGCCGATGATGCGGGAGAAGTCCCGCTCGTACTCCTCCATGGTGCGGTTTCCCTGCTTGAGACGCTCCAGCTCTCGCTCCAAGCTCTGCTTCGTGCTCTCTCGGAAGTAGTGACTGAGAAACTCCTTCCACGAAGGGTAGGCAGCGACGTAACGGGTCGTCAGGAGATGCAACCACCAGTCGTAGGCCTCGTCATCCAGACAGTGGGTGGCCAACGGGACCTTGTCCTGCTCGTCGATGCAGAGGTCGCGAAAGAGCTTCTCAATCTGTGCGACCCAATACTCCACAGTCCGTCCACCATCCTTCTTGCCTGCGAACTTGGGCGGATCGAACCTCCGGAATTCCGCCAATCGCGCTCGGATGTGGCCACCACCCCCAATCACGGGGTTGGCGTCCACACTCGGAACAGTCGACGTAGTCGCTGTCGGCGTCGCGGTCGTGACCACAACCGGCGTGGGTGCCACAGGAGGGTCTGCAGTCATCGGGGCACTCAGCGGAGGAGGAGGAGTGGCTGGAGCGGCAGTCGCCGAAGCCTGCTGCTGTAGGAACTGCTGGAACATGCCGGAGAGGGTCGTCAGCTGACCCCTCACCTCGGCCACCTCAGCCTCAAGCTGCAGGGTACGGTCAACACCAGGCTGCTCGCCTCCTGCCGGCTCCTCGCTAGAACCCGCCGCAGTAGCTCGGGTCTGAACCCCAGCAGACGGCTCCGCAGGCGCACGCCCACCACCACGACCAGGATGGGGAGGTCTACCACGACTACGAGCCATCTGAAAATCACAGAAACCGCGTAAGAGAAAGGGGGTCGGCAACACCCACAAAACACAAGCCGAAAACAAACTCCCGTACTCGCGCACCTATACATCTTAGGTCTTCCTATGGGTCAACCTAACCAATGGTTCAGTTACAAATTTATGAATGAATGAGTGTTTGTAATCTTTACGCTCTGATACCATCTTAATCTGTCACGCCTCGGGCTAGTTTTAGAAGTAGAAAAACGTGCCATTTTTTTTTTTAAAGCCTAGCCCGCGCCACGTACAGACCCGCCACAAATACAGGTCCCTCTGTCTACACGGACAGAGTCTCCCCTGTATTTGCACGGCGTACACACGATACAAACAGGATCACAACCACCATTCATTCATCACACAAACAACATTCACAATGTCCAATACATACAGCTAACCGTCCTTAACACTTGCATGTATCTAAACAAGACCTTAGGCGAAGGATGATGCGATGCACAAAACAACAGATCATTCTATAAAAGTGCTTCTTACCCAGAAGCTTTATTTTGAAACCCTAATCTCAATCATTTAAGGATCATTTTAAAAACTGTTCTCCACACGAGAACCTTATTTTAAAAGCCGCTGCCACGAGGGGTAGAAATCCACGATACAACGATGATCACATAACTCGGCAATAACAAAACTACAAGAACGATATACTAAAGCATAGTCATCCACAATATCTACGCATGCAATCAACACAAAATAACTGAACTATACTCATAAGTCTACTAAGTAAGGGGAGAGAATCAGGGTAGTAACCAAAACGGTGGTAACTCAGGTCGGGACCTCTAATGCAGCTAGCAAGTCGCGTCTCACAACGTCCCGACTCCCACCACCCGACTCACCTGAAAAAAACAACGATGGCGGGGGGTGAGAACATGATAAACATGTCTCCCCTCACAGTGGGTACCGCAAGCCGACGAAGGCGAGGTGTACACACCGGCGCGAGGGTCAACAGATAGATAGGTAAGTAAACAGTAGCATAAGTAAGCATGAGTATGAACCATACAAGAACGACTATGCTACTGTAAACAAATAGCATATGCATCAACTGTAGATAAATAATGAACCAATCACCACCAGGCAACAGGGACGGATCCCTGGCACTGTCACAACTGCTCACTCACAGGCACATAACCTCCGCAGATGCACATGTCAAGAGGCTCACGGGTCGGAAACACACAACCCTTTTCCAGAAAAGAACACCCTAAGCGGTGGATCAGACCGCGGGCGTACGTGAAGTGCTAGAAGAGCTGTGACGATTGATGCGAATGCTCAATCCACAGAACGGCAACAAGCCAAGTATAGCAACTGATATGCGAGTAACGAGGATCGCTCGGAACAACATGCGATCACCCTTGACCTACCAGGTCATCATAAAAATCATGCAATCACACTACTCTACTAATGGCAAGCTCACAAAAGTAGAGAAAATGGAGTCTAGTGAACTAATAATTAACATGCAAGAGAAAGGGATAGAAGGGTATCACCGCTAGTCCACTGAACCGACTCCGGATCGAAGTACCCACCTGCAGAAACGAGAGAGCCTAACACCGACGGCTCACGAGAACGTCGACAGGACCTACGAGGCACCAACAGGGTCAAGACCCACTGAGTCGACACTAACATACTGTTACGGATTTTGTATTGGCATATTTCGTGAGTTGTTGAGTCGGAGTCTTGAAGGTCGAGTGCTTCGTGAACTTGTTGAAGATTCCGAGACTTCAAGCATTGACAACCATCGACTCATGTTTGAATCACGACGTGAAGGTAAGTTTTATTGGTTATATGGTGATTCATAGTTAATTATGGTATTGGAATCTTGTGTATGTTTAAAATCGGATTAAATGAGTTTTTAGGAACTTTTGATTCTTTGATAAAACTCTTTTATTGAAATTCCGGAGTCACATACCGGTATGCCTAATCTGATACCGGTATGCAAGTGAATTCCGGAATCCAATCTGGTGTTCCTCAAAACCGAAGTTGAAAAACTGTTTCCGGAATTGTATACCGGTATGTTCATTCTAGTACCGGTACTGATTTGTAGTATACCGGTACTGAAGTTGTAGTACCGGAATGCGTCTGCGTGAGAAACTGTTTCCGTCATCGCATTCCGGTATCTGCCTACGTATACCGGTATACAGTGCCAGATTTGGTATGTTTTGATTTAATCCGAGTCTATTTGATTCCAACACCTATAAATAACCTATGGGGGTTTTCTCTAACCTTTGAACATCTCAGAATTCGTAATTGAGAAACCCTAGAGGCTAGGATTTTCGTTCTAAACCTTTTTCCACAAAATAGCCTCTGAGATCAATTCGAGATAGTTTTAATTTCTATTTCATATGTCGAATTGATCTCCGTCTTGCTTAGAACTTTTCCCTCTGGTTCTTAATGAAATTCTAAGCAAGGAATCACCAGTGTAAACCTGAGTTTCTGTTCCAATTTGCGTCGTGGATTCGGCGTGTTCGAGGCGTCGTGGATTCGGCGTATTCGAGACGATTCGTGGATTCGGATCGTGAAGGCTTCGTGGATTCGAGGCGTGGCGTCTGTGGATTCAGACGTGAGGCGTGGACGGCCGTGAGTGCGCGAGATCCGCTGAAGACGAAGGAGAGGTTAAGTCCGGGGAGTCGGTAATCACCTTGTAATCCTTTAATCTTAGTGGATTGTTTTTCGCGTGTTGGTCCCGTGGGTTTTTCTCCAAAGTGGAGTTTCCCACGTAAATCTCAGTGTGCTGATTTTATTTTCCGCATTATTTTTATTGCATTGAGATTTGTTTTTTGTTGTTACACCTATTCACCCCCCTCTAGGTGATAGATATACTCTAGATAGATCCTAGGGCACCCCCTATCTTACAATTTGGTATCAGAGCGGGATCTAGGCCTTATCTATCTTAATGGGTGAAGGAGGTAACATCTTTAGGCCACCATTTTTTGATGGAACCAATTACGCTTATTGGAAAGTCCGGATGAGAGCCTTCCTCATCGCAATTGATGAGCGTGTACGGAAAACCATAGAAGTCGGGTGGAAACATCCAACCGAAGTGGTTGAAGACGCGACTATACTTAAGCCACGGAATAAGTGGTCGAAGGATGAAATTGATTTATCGTCTTTTAATGGTAAGGGTATTAATGCGCTATTTAATGCCTTATCTCAAACTGAGTTTACACGTGTTTCAGCGTGTGAAACGGCTAAAGAAATTTGGGATACTCTACGAGTTACACATGAGGGTACAAGTCTAGTAAAAATACAAAAGCTTCAAATGCTTACGAGTCAATTTGATTCTATACGCATGGAGGAGCATGAATCGTTTATTGATTATTTTACTAGACTCCAAGATATCATTAATACATGTGCTAACTTGGGAGAGAAAATTCCGGATTCTAAAGTCGTGAGAAAAATCCTTCGAACACTTCCGGAGCGCTTTAGGGCGAAAGTCGCGGCCATTGAAACTATCAATCATCCGGATGATATGAAAGTTGATGAATTAGTAGGCGCTTTACAAACTTATGAAATGACTTTTCCTACTAATCAATCTTCTTCCAAGTCTTTCTCTAAAAGTACAGGTGCTGCACTCAACGACAAAGGAGGAAGACGGGGATACCGAATCCGACGATGAAGTTTCTCTTGAAAATTTCGAACGACAAATGGCACTTCTTACTAAGAAGTTTCGTCGGAAGTTTAGGAAGAATCACAACATTCAAGCTTCATCCTCAAATCGAAAGCCTTCTTTTAACGGATCTTCTCATTCTAAATATTCTAAAGAAAAGAAGCTTGGAAAGTCTTCTAAAGAAAAGGATGACCTTGATAGGGAAATCCGATGCTACAAATGCCGAGGATATGGTCATATTGCCACAGTTTGTCCCTCGAAGAAATCCTATGATAAGAAGGCCTTACAAGCTAAAACTTGGGATGATTCTACCTCAAACGATTCGAGCTCTAATGAAGAAGAAAATAATGATAATATTGCTTTATGTTCACATGTCTCTTCTTCTCCCTCTGTTTTTTGTTTATCATCTGTTATCGCTAACCCCTTTGCTTCTCCTTCTGTGCATGAAACGTCGAGCGAAAAACGGCACTAGCGAGGGGGGGAGTCGGATGATGAAGATTTAGTCGATGCCTACAACCAACTTCTAATTGAATCGAAAAAATTGGCTAAGCTAAACAAGAAGCAACGGAGGCGGCTACTTGAGCTTGAAGGAGAAAACAATGATTTAAAAAATTCTACTAAAGCTCTTGCGGAGGAAAAGGATCAAATGCTAACAAGTAATAAAATCCTCCAAGAGAAGCTAGTTCAAGCGGAGGTATCGATCAAAGCGAATCAAGAAAAGGTTGGGTTTCTCGAACTACAATACAAGGAAATTTTTGCTTCCAACCAAGTTTTGACTAAACAAGTCCATCAACTTAAATCCGATATTCAAAAATTCTCCTCCGGATCAAAGAAACTTGATGACATGCTTGGACTTGGTCAAACGGATAAAATTGGAGTCGGATATGAAAGATCTCATGTTAAAAGGAGTGGAATTTCAGCATCTAAAACTCCATCCAAAGTAAAGGAGATTGTATGCCATAATTGTGGGATTCAAGGACACATTAAAAGGTTTTGTCTTAAAAGAGAAAAGAAAATGGCATCTTCAACAATCCGACAACTTCCAAGGACTCAAAAGAAAATTCAAACAAGTCAAAATGCGAAGATCAACCTAATGTCTAAGCCACAACAAAAGGAAAATTCTATGCGCAGACCAAGGGTTGCACAAAAGCCGAAGAGAGCGGAGCTTCATTCTAATAAACCAAGTCAACCGAGAATCCTACAAGTTTGGGTTCGGAAAGGCGATATCTTTCCTTGTCTGAAGCATTAATATATTAGAAATATTGCATTGGTCCATATTTATTGCATATCTTATTTGATCATTGCTTTTCGTTACTTGCTATTGTTATTTTAATGCTTTAAGACTGTGTCGACTTGTGTTTTCCTTTCTACATTAATCTGTGCCTTAGATGTTTGTTGATTCACATTCATTCACTCTCGTTTTAATCTCATGTTAATTATCGATTTTACTCCATCTTTATTATTTTTGGAAATACTATATTGTGAGATTTTATAATTTTATATTCATCAAATTTGGGTAATCATGTATAATCTCTAGAAGCTTAATCTATCTCGGTTGTGAGTGTTGAATTTGATGGATAGTCATTCTCTTATAGACTCTAATTTGTCACATGTATTTTCAATTAAGAGATTGCTAAATAAGGGGGAATATTATATTATAAATAATGCTTGTAAGATGTGGAAAGAGTTACATCCTTTAAAAGGAGTGTGAAAACTACCACCACATGGAGGAAAGAGCTACCACCCCGGTCGTCCGGTTAGTGTGTGCAGCTACCACATGAATTGATTGGCATATCCGAAAAAAATATATATAATTGCAAAAGCGTGCAATGGAAATAAGTTTACATTTTTTTTTTTTTTGGAGTCATAAGGTGATCCTCATGCAAGTAAGATGCTCAAAGAGCCACCCCCGGTGATTAAAGTTTATCTCACAATTTGAACGTTTGTGCGACAAATAATTATCTTTTTGATGAATTTCTTAAGTCATCTTCATAAACTGGTTACATCTTGATAGATATTAAGTCTACAGATTATTAGTGATGACTTGTGTTTGATTTATATATGATTAATGAAATTTTTACACTATTGTATTTGCATGATGATAATTTTGGAGTAAAATATTTAATTTTCGTGAAATTATCAAGGGATGAATTTTCTACATGTGAATTTTTCATAAAAAGGGGCATACACTGTATTTTTCTCTCTGCATACCGGTATATGTAAAAGGAATACCGGTATACCATGGTTTTCTGTTTTAAAACCGAGACCTGTTTTTTTAAAAAATTTCCATTGCATACCGGTATACGGTATCGCATACCGGTATGCGCCTGCGGAATCTGTTTATATTCCGGTATTTTGTTTTTTCAAAACACATTGAAACGGTTTCAAAAATCTCTCTTTCTCTCTCTAAGAGCTCCCTGACGTGAATCTCCTCCAGATCTGTGTTTTTCACCTTGGATTTGTAAGTTTATCTTCTTGCATTCTCGAAACCCTAGTTTTTATCTATTTTTACATGTTTTTGTTGGGTTGACGATCGATCTTCGTTTTTACTGAAATTTCTTGAGGGTTTATGCTTGAAATGAGTTTAGATACATGCAAGCTTTGTTCTAATACACTTAGATCCGAGAATAACATATTATTTCTCTTTGATCTTTGTTCTAAGGCATGTTTTGGGGCATTTTTAGGGTTTTTGCTAGAAAATTTTTGTTGATGAATGAAACCTCCTGAAACTAGCATATGATGTTCTAGATGCATGTCTTGCTGATTATAACGCTCATTCGAAATTAAAAGACAATGTGATCTTGATCTTTATTTTGTGTGCTTTGTTGCATAGGAAAAATGGTATTTTCGGTTATTCTTGTGCTCGTGATGATGATGGCTGCAGGTGGTAGTCGTGGTCGTGGTCGCGGCAAGCAACATGTCACCAAGAGGACACGTGTCGAGGAGGACTCCTCGAGCACCGAGTCGGAGGGCTCCGAGTATGCTCCAGAAGAACAAATTGATCGCGGAAAGGGTAAAGCTCTTGAGGGTTCTACTCGTCGGGGAAGAGCTTCTTCTCCACCTCGTCGGAGCACCGGTGGTCCGGTTATTCGCGAACCGAGTGCAAAGGAACGTCGTACCAAACGGGGAGCATATACTGGAGCTGTTTCCTCTACTCGGCAGATGGCTTATGCAGGCAAGGCTTGTCATGCGGAGCGTAATGTGAACTTCGGCGAGCTGTCACGTGAAGTTCCAGACTTCGCTCAACTACTTCAACGAGCTCCGATCGAACCAGTCGGTCGCCTTCCTGTTCGTGCCCCCTTTTGCGTGGAATTAATTCGGGAATTTTATCTGCGTGGGCATGTTACTTATGAAGACTCTGAAACCGGAAATTATCAGTTTGAGACCATGGTTCGAGGTGTACGCGTGGTGGTCACTCCTTACACTGTTGGAGAGATTTTTGGTTTAAATGTGAGCACCACGGGGTTATCGTATACTCAAGGGCATATTCAACCGTCGTCGCATTGGGAGATCATGACAGATGCCTTATGCAAACCGGGCACATATACAAACCGTCTGTTTGTGGAATCAAGAGAATTGAAGCCCGAATATCACATTCTTTCGTTAATCGTCTGCTACAATATTGTGCCGACAGTTGGCACAAAACGCATCCGGTGGGACCGTTTAGTGCTTCTCTTTTTACTTGGTCATCCGGAGTATGCGGTGGGACTTAACATCAACATCCCTTTTCTGATGTGGCAGCGTATGGCTACTGTTATTCATGCTTCTGGACGTCGTGAGCTTCTACCATTTCCTATTCTGATCACACGTATTTTGGAAGCACATGGCGTAGATACGTCTTGCAACAAGTTTGACTATGGCTTAGGACCTATTGATGGAGTTACCTTGGCTAAGTCGGTCAGCACTTTGAAGACGTTTCAACACGTTAAAGGCTACTCTACTACTACTCCTAGTACCGCGCCCCGTCCTGTTGAGCGTGGTGGGTCCTCTAGCTCAGGGGGAGCAGCTACCGAGGTCTCTCTTCGTCATGAATTACGATCTTTCAAGAAGAGAGTTGAGCGGGGCTTCCGAGCACTGGAGGACAGACTTAAGAACGTCGAGGACGGTGTGAAGAAAATTCTAGAGATTCTTACTTGTCGTCATGATGACGTTGCCGGTGGTGCAGGTCCTAGTACTTCACATCCACCTGCTCCTTCCTCTTTTGAGCAGCACCTTCCGGGCACTGAAGGTGAAGAAGACAACGATAGTGACGACGGAGAGTGACGTGTTCTATCTCTTATCTTGTTTTCATTTTTCCACTATTTCATGATTGTCTTAGTTATCTGCTTGCTATTTCCTCTCTATTTTGGACTTGTCTCTCTGGACTAACTCTACTTGCTTAGTTATTGTTATTGTTATCTCTTTTTGAACTTGATTGGCAATTTTTGACAAAAAGGGGGAGAGAACTATACTAAGGGGGAGAGAACTATAGTAAGGGGGAGAGAACTATACTAAGGGGGAGAGAATCATACTAAGGGGGAGAGATGACTAAAAAGGGAAAAGATAATATAACATTTTACTAACTTGACTTGCTTGTCTCTACCTGTGTGTGTGTCTGAAGTTGTTTTTGCAGGCTTTTCTTTTAAGACTTCAAGACTCCAAGTCCTAAGTCATAGAGTTTGTCTTAGGAGGTTGAACCATTTGTAATTTTGGTTTTATGTTTTGGATCATACACGCGTGAAGTTCATTGTTGTGGTGATGGCAATGAATTTCTTTTATTTTGGTTCGGGTAGAACTTGTATTTTAGGTTTTGTCACGAAATTGCCAAAGGGGGAGATTGTTACGGATTTTGTATTGGCATATTTCGTGAGTTGTTGAGTCGGAGTCTTGAAGGTCGAGTGCTTCGTGAACTTGTTGAAGATTCCGAGACTTCAAGCATTGACAACCATCGACTCATGTTTGAATCACGACGTGAAGGTAAGTTTTATTGGTTATATGGTGATTCATAGTTAATTATGGTATTGGAATCATGTGTATGTTTAAAATCGGATTAAATGAGTTTTTAGGAACTTTTGATTCTTTGATAAAACTCTTTTATTGAAATTCCGGAGTCACATACCGGTATGCCTAATCTGATACCGGTATGCAAGTGAATTCCGGAATCCAATCTGGTGTTCCTCAAAACCGAAGTTGAAAAACTGTTTCCGGAATTGTATACCGGTATGTTCATTCTAGTACCGGTACTGATTTGTAGTATACCGGTACTGAAGTTGTAGTACCGGAATGCGTCTGCGTGAGAAACTGTTTCCGTCATCGCATTCCGGTATCTGCCTACGTATACCGGTATACAGTGCCATATTTGGTATGTTTTGATTTAATCCGAGTCTATTTGATTCCAACACCTATAAATAACCTATGGGGGTTTTCTCTAACCTTTGAACATCTCAGAATTCGTAATTGAGAAACCCTAGAGGCTAGGATTTTCGTTCTAAACCTTTTTCCACAAAATAGCCTCTGAGATCAATTCGAGATAGTTTTAATTTCTATTTCATATGTCGAATTGATCTCCGTCTTGCTTAGAACTTTTCCCTCTGGTTCTTAATGAAATTCTAAGCAAGGAATCACCAGTGTAAACCTGAGTTTCTGTTCCAATTTGCGTCGTGGATTCGGCGTGTTCGAGGCGTCGTGGATTCGGCGTATTCGAGACGATTCGTGGATTCGGATCGTTAAGGCTTCGTGGATTCGAGGCGTGGCGTCTGTGGATTCAGACGTGAGGCGTGGACGGCCGTGAGTGCGCGAGATCCGCTGAAGACGAAGGAGAGGTTAAGTCCGGGGAGTCGGTAATCACCTTGTAATCCTTTAATCTTAGTGGATTGTTTTTCGCGTGTTGGTCTCGTGGGTTTTTCTCCAAAGTGGAGTTTCCCACGTAAATCTCAGTGTGCTGATTTTATTTTCCGCATTATTTTTATTGCATTGAGATTTGTTTTTTGTTGTTACACCTATTCACCCCCCTCTAGGTGATATATATACTCTAGATAGATCCTAGGGCACCCCCTATCTTACACATACAAGCACACAACCCGCAACCGTCGGATCGTCCGGAAAACCCGCCGGGACGATCCCGAACCCAAACTAAGCCCCAGAGGGGTACCAACAAACCACGAGAGTGCTTCGCTGTCCACAACCACACCAAACAAGGTGGTTGGACAGCGGGCACAAGGCCAGGATGCTACGAACACCAACGCATCCGAAACGGCTTTCCGGGTTCCCGAAAAATGCCGATTTGGCACCGGAACCCTCCGTCACTCATCCGCTGCTCACGAAACTTCAGGATAGCAAAGGAGAACAGCCAACAAGGCTATACGATGAAGCCAGGTCGCTCACAAAACCAGCAAGTGAGTCGCACGACCGAAACACGCGTTCTGTCGACTATTTCGTCAGAAAATGCTCCGAAAAACGAACCCGATCTCCGCGAAGGGGCTACAAGCCTGGACAACCAGTCCACAGGGCCCCAAGGGTCATGCCCTTGCTGCCCGCAGCATCACAACGCTGCCACAACACGCAGAAAGCCCTAAAGCATGCAACTATACAACATAAAGAGGCAATAAATGTAAAGTTGGAGCAATTCGCTCGTTTGCACAACCCTCCGCAAGCACCAGCAGATAGGGAACGACGCAACGGAGGCCATGCTCACAGCCCCTCTGCGACAGGAAGAGTCGCGGGCTCAAACGGTCCACAAAAATATTCAAAGCATGAAATATAAAGGCTCGACACAGTCGAGGCAGCAAACCGGGGCACCGTTGCTGTCAACTGAGGTGAGCACGGTGTTCAACGCATCGCCGCGATCATCGTGCTCACCTCCCCAAAGATCGGGAGGCAGCCAAAGGTCCGGATCCACGCATGCAGCTCCAAACAAGCAGGGACCAAGCCCGGCCGGAGCAAACTAGCTCTAGCCGGCAGCCGGCTGACATGCAGCACGCGTGGCAGACGGCGAGCACCGGCAAGAAGGGCTCGCCGGACGTCGGGTAGGGGGCGACTGTGACAGCACTTGGCGACGGCAGCGGCGGCCAGAAGCTTTCGGCCGCTGGTGCCCAAGGAGCCCAAGCGGCGACAGCGGCGGCTGCAGCGGCGACAGCGGCGGCTGCAGCGGCGCACCGGCGGCACGGGGACGGCCAGGGAGGCAGGGGTCAGCGGCGGCGGTCCTCCGGAAGCCGGCAGGGGACCACCTTGTCGACGGGAGGCGGCGGCAGCAGAGATCCAAGTCTCTCTGCCCGCACCTCCAGTCGCAGCAACAGCAGCAGCGGCGCTCGACGGCGACGGCGGCACGGGGGCGGCTGGGGAAGGAGGCGACAGCGGCGGCTCGGATCAAGGGCTGCTGCCCGCACCCAGCCCGCCGCAGCAGCAGCAGCCCGCGGTGGCTGCGGCGGCCACCAGGCGGCAAGGGGGCGGCGGCAGCCGGCACGGAGGGCGCCGGCGGTCGGAGAAATGGACCGAGGGGGATTTCGAGGGCCGCGGGGTCCCCCTGGCAGATCTCGGACGGAAAAGGAGGGGAAGAACAAGAGAGGGAGAAGAAGAAAATGAGAGAAGGAGAAACTCCGGCCGGCCAGGGACAGGCCGGCGGCGGCAGCGCACGGGGAGAAGCTGAGGAAGAGGAGGAGGAGAAGGGGAGTCGGCTGAGGGGGCTAGGGCACACAACCGGGTTAGGGTTAGGTTTCCACTAAAACACCAAATAAATACCCATTTGCATAATTGCAAATAAGCCCAAGGAGGAATTCCAACCCGAGTCCCTCACAGCACGTGTAAAACGCGCGGACACCCCTCCACGCACGATCTCACGCAAAACAGTGCACAACTAAGGACCGTTTCGCGAGGAGATCAAAATCTGCATTTTGACCTCTCAGCGATGATCTCATGATATCTTGCAATCCGACGGTACGCCATCGCGATCAGCACTGCCGAGACATCAAACCTACGATTTTGGATCTCCAGAAAAGGTTGCCGATTTGCGACACAAGCCATTTCCTTTTCCTCCAACAACAAACACAACAATAAACAAACATAAAATACATATATATATACATATATGTAGAGAGAGAGAGAGAGAGAAGAATTCAAATTATAAAATCAAAATTCAAATTCTTACAGTAAATGAAGTAATATAGTCGTCATACCTCGCGGGAAGTCTAATGACCCTCCTAGGACGCCCGGAATCCACTGGTGGCTCCACCAGTGAATTTGTATCTTCGGATGATTAGGAGACCCTAACTCCGGTTCATTATCAACCACCTCGTCGTCTTGCTGTGCTTGCTCAACTTGCACCTCATCGCGTGCTTCAAAGAGCTCAACTGGAACTATAACATCATCATCTTGCTTTTCCTTGGTGCCTTGAAAGGACCCTTTATTGAAGACAACATCACGGCTTACGACAATCTTGTGGGTAGTAGGGTCCCACAATCGATACCCCTTAACATCTTTCGCGTAGCCGAGAAATATGCACCTCCGAGAGTTCTTATCCAATTTTGATCTCTTCTCCTTTGGTATCCATGCATAAGCGTCACATCCGAAGACACGAAGATAGGAGTAGTCAACGAGCTTGCCACTCCAAACTTCCTCAGGAATTTCCAAATCAAGTGATTTTGTCGACGCTCGATTGATCAGGTAACAAGCCGTGCTCACGGCTTCCGTCCAAAATCTCTTGTCGAGTTTTGAAGTACTCAACATGCTCCGAGCCCTCTCCATGAGTGTCCTATTTAACCTCTCCGCTACACCGTTTTGTTGCGGTGTACCGGGAACCGTGAGGTGCCGCTTAATTCCATGTTCACTGCAAAACTCATCAAACTCTCTTGAACAATACTCCCCTCTGTTATCCGAACGTTGGTACTTAATTTTTAAACCATTTTCATTCTCCACAAAAGCTTTAAACTTCTTAAAAGTTTCAAACACGTCGGACTTTCGCTTTAGGATATACACCCAAGCCTTCCGAGAATAATCATCAATAAAGGAAACGAAATAAGAACACCCGCCCAACGAAATATCGGGCGACTCCCAAGTATCCGAATGAATTAACTCGAGAAATGACTTGCTTCTTTAATGTGATAGAGAGAAAGATAACCTCCGTTGCTTTCCATAGATGCAATCTTTACAAAAATCTAATGGCGCAGGCTTGTAACCTGGAAGAAGTTCACGGTTAGATAATACCTACAATCCACACTCGCTCATGTGTCCCAAACGGCGATGCCACACTTTCGGAGACTCCACCTTTGCGCTTGCAACAACCGCTTCTCCCACTTGAGTCTCACCCATCAATCTGTATAGGCCACCTAATAGCTCTCCTTTCATCAATACCAAACATCCTTGGCATACTTTCAGATGATCCTTCTCGCCGACGAACCTAAGCCCTTGCTTGCAAAACATTCCAAGAGATAGAAGACTTTTTCGAAGTGCAGGAACATGCCGAACATTAGAAATCGTCTGAATAACACCATCAAACATCTTGATTCGAACGTCTCCCACTCCAACCACTGGACATGCCATGTTGTCACCCAAATAGATGACTCCACCATCTCATGGCTTGTAAGTATGAAACCACTCCTTATAGGGAGTCATGTGGAATGACGTCCCTGAATCCAAGATCCAATGATAAATAAGATCGGATCTATCCAATGCTGACAATGTATCTCCGTCCTCTGAACTAGCCGACTTAACATCCGCTTCGGCTACATTACTTTGGAAGTTGCTTAAGTCGGATTTACCATCAACTCCTTTAACCCGACAATCCTTCTTCACGTGCCTCGACTTTCCACAATTCCAGCACTTTACTTTCTTTTTTTTCCTTGGATTTTGATCTTGATCTCCCTCGATCACCACGCTCCCTCTCAAAAGGTCTTCCCCGTGCTATCATAGCCTTCCCCGAAGAACTTCCTTGGCTAGACTTTCGTCTCATCTCCTCGGTGAGTAATGATGCAACAACCGACTCCGTCTTAAGGGTTTCAACATGGCTCAAGTTGATGATCAAATTATCCCAAGATTCCGGCATCGAACAAAGTAAAATACTTGCCTTTTCTTCTTCATCAATTCTCACGTCTAGGGCCGCAAGCTTGCACACAATGGAGTTGAATGAACTTAGATGTTCTTGTACCGGTGCCCCGTTCTTCATCTTTAGATTGTACAATTGCCGTCTCAAGAAGATTTTGTTTACCAATGACTTTCCTTCATAGAGATTTCTCAATTTCTCTCAAATTCCTTTTGCGGTAGTCTCGGTCTCCACATTGAAAAGCACCGGATCATCCAGTGCCAAATATAGGTTTGCCATAGCCATCTTGTCTTTTTCTTCAAACTGCTTATCCGTCATCCCTTGCCGCCTTTTCTTCTTTTCTTGCAAGGCGATCTCACAAGCATCTTTAATCAAGATTGCTTGCATCTTCAGTTTCCACAACGCGAAATTGCTTCCATCAAATCGAGGAACCTCATACTTCTTCGCTGTAACTTTTCTCGCCATCGTTTCACCATCAATGAACTACAAAGAACCACACACTCTGATACCAACTGAAAGCGGGGAGAAAAAGGGACTGGCCGTGGGGTTACCGAGCACACCTCAAACCCACAGCACACGAGCGTAGCGGAACAGGATCTTTCGTAGACGTAAGAGACGAGAACGATCGTAGAGAAAATAGCACGAGAATAACAAAGCAATAACAGGAACAAGAGAAGACAAGAACACAAGATTTACGTGGTTCGGCCAACGATGAGTCGACCTACGTCCACGGGCAAGACCACCTCAATGCGATCTTCGATTAATCCACGGCACAAAAGTACAAGGAGTAGATTGGATTACAAGAATCTCTCTCTCAGGAGCTCTCCATGTTTTCCTCTCAATTAGGGTATCTACAATGAAGCTCTTACGAGAAACCTCCAACAACGAGGCTCTAAACTCAAAAGAACAATTACAATGGTTAATATAACCCTAACCCCCAAATATTCTAGTAGGAAACGATCTTCGCCGTTCATCGGAGCCTCCGATTCACATCTAGCCGTCGAAATCCTCTTAGAAATCCTCTTTGCAGCGATCCTGGACCATCCCTAATCTTTTGGAACAAGATTAGATCCAATTGGAGTCAAATTCCGCATATCCAACCCGTCACAGAACTGTGTACCGGTACTCGAAGTCTCGTACCGGTACTCAATACGATAACAGATAACTACATATCCGTACTCAGAATCGCGTACCGGTACTCAGTACAAAAACAATTTTTTCAGCTCTCGGGTTTTGAGGAACCGCTGAGGTACTCAATAGTACCGGTACTCAAACTTCAAGTTCCGGTACCCAACATCCAAATACCTCAAATCTTTAATGTTTTCGTCGTGAAATCAACTCAGAACATGGCTTCATATAATCCAACATCTTACTCTAAATTATTTGGACACTGAAATCTTCCTTCTTGGGATGTTTTGAGTTGGCTTATAATTATGGCATGTTTGGTTGATAAAAAGTAAAGTATAAAAGGTGGGACTTTTAAAAACTTAATTTGTTACGATTGTTTGGTTAAGAAAGTAGATCGTATCTCATTTTCACGAAAAAAAAGTAGGATCTCATTTTAAAGTAAAATTCTCTTCAACCAATTTTTCATCTAATAAGATAAAAAGTTGTTAAAAGTGAGATATAAAGTTGTAAAAAGTGAGGTAACAAGTTATCACAGGGTTTTTTTTTTATTTTCCTGCCCCGCGCGATTATTCCGATGCTCCATCCCTCACGTTACGTTTTTATTATCTCTGTCCCGTCGCATCAATTTTCTTTCTCCATCCTATAACAGCAACTTTTTTCCACCTCCCCGTCTAATCTTGATTCTTACCCCAACATCCCACCACATATCCATAGATACTGCATTATTTTTTTAGAAAAGAATCTAATATAGATAATATGCGTTATCAACATGCAAAATCTTATTTAATTATCTAATAATTTATAGGCAAGCAAGCATAAGAAGCCCGAAAAATTCAGAATTCTGTGAACCACTTATTTAGACAAACCAAACAACGCTGCTTTCTAAATAATTACTTTTTCAAGCACTTCTGAAAAGTCTCACTTGTTTTTTGTAATTTTTTCACAACCAAACATATGCTTAATAGGTGGCTGATAAAAAAAATATTAATTTGTAATAAAGTGAAATTTGGCAAAAATTAAAGCAATTAAAGCTTCGTAGATATATTCACCAGATTGAGTGTTTAGGCTGGTGCACTAGAGAGTTGGCATGAAACTTAGTCGAACCGAATCGACTCGGCCAAATTTCGAGTCGACTTAGCATGAGAACTCACTTACCTCGAACTCGGAGTCAAATGTGGTTAACTCGGAGTCAAATGTGGTTAAACTCAACTGTTTGATGAGTCACTAGCTTGAACCGAGTCCTACTTATTCATTGAGTTACACATGATGTATATAACCACTTAATAATTTCCTTCTAAATAGTTTTTTAAAAAAAATGTCGAGTTACGGATACGGCAGGGGTACAAAATAGTACTACGGGGCAGTGTTTTAAAAATCAGGTCGAACTGATCGGACTGTGCCCAATCTTAGGTTGGTTTGGTTCTAAAATCAGAAAGCTTCAAAACGCGTGTTGACTTGTTTGAACCAACGATTCAACTAGTAAATCAATGATTTGGCCCAGTTTTAATTGGATAGGTCCGGACTATTAGTCACCATAGATTGTCAATCAGGCATTTTAATCGTTCGATTTAATTTTTTTTTTGAAAACTTCATAAAATATATTTGTTTATCTTCTTTATCTTTATTATTTTATACTTAAAAATTAATAATTTATTAATTAGGACATCATGCTGATGTCATTAGTTCGACCGGTCGACCTACTGCTTGAACAGTGACCCAACAACTTTTCGAGTTCATAATTAGGAAATCATGGTAATGTCAATGGTTTGTGTAACTGTAGGGCCTTTTTCTCAGAGTACATACACCGATCGATCTTTATGATCAAAATTGTGTGACTGAGTCACTAAAAAACTCTACTAAAGCTTACTTTCAAGTCGAATCGAATTTCGAGCTTTTGGACACTATTTGGGGGACATAAAAGTACCAGCTTAAGTTAATCCACAAGCATATGTAGGGGGACAAAGTAAATACTAGGGATTTGTTCTTACAACTTAATTGTCAAAGGCTAATAGCAAAGTTCACATGGCATCTTTCATAGGCATATGTAGGCACTTACTGTGCTTAAACAATGTGCATGGAGTAAGAATCTAGCTAGGGTTTGCAAAAGTCTTGTGATTTACTACTTCTAGAACTCCTAGATGATCTCATGGCATCCATCTTACTTACAGTTCCAAGAAACAATGTATACCACCTTTCGATCTGTCACTACGCACGTGCTATACAGTTAACTCAAAGCTTATGCTGATAGATAAAGAAAGTTTACAGCTCGATGGAACTAATTAGGGAGAATTAGATGGAGCTAAAATGAAAGAAGCAGGCGAATCAGATTGAAATAGGATTATATATGATAAAATTGAGACGTGATCATTGGATATGCAGAAGCGGCTTTGATAATTAGTATCAACTCCCTTGGTACACAGAGAACAACTTTGGCTAAAAGTATTTAAAGCTCAAAATGTAGCTTATATTCACTAGATCATTGGATATTAATTGGGGGGACATAGAATTATCATCTTAAGTTAACCCACTAGCATATGTTTGGCTACAAAGAAAATGCCAAAGGGTGCATGGAGACAAAGTAACTAACACTAGGGACTTGTTATTGAAATTTGTCAACGGCTAACACAAAAGTTCACATGGCACCTAGTCATAGGTATACAAGTAGTTATCATGCTTAAACAATGTGCATATATGTAGGCTTGAATCTAGCTATAGTACTGTTTGCAAAATCTTATGATTTACTAGTTCTAATTTTTCACCTTATAGTTGCAAGATACATTGTACCACTGTTCAATAATATGTGACATGAGAGATAGAGATAGAGAGTGTGCGTGTGTGCACATGCATTGATATCAAAGTACAACCAACTAACTTGTCCTAATTGTACTACAATGTCAAGGCTTTCATTCCCCAATTAGTTCATTTATTAACCAGAATTGTATTGAATATTATACAGTGAAGGTGCAATATAGGTTGAGTAAGATGACAGAGTTTAGCGATTTAGAGACGTCGATGATCACAGTGGGTTGGTTAGCTTAAGCCACGTGTATACAAATCAAAATTAACTTGTTTTACTTATTTCACTACAACAAAATATGTATTTAGTGGCAATTTAATAGCGGCGATTATGAAATGGCTGTTATTGATCAATATCTAATTACACTTTAGCGGCAATTATTTTAAATTATAAATTTTTACCAACTAATATTTATGTATTAAATATGCCTATTCTAAATCCAATAGGAGCCCTGATATGAACTGAAACCCGATCCCACCCCATCCTGACCCGATCCCACCCCTCTCCTTTCTTGCATCGATCCTCCTCCCTCTCTACCACCATCACCTCCTCCTCCACCTCCCTCCAATGGCGCCGCTCCCTCAAGCTCCAAACCCTAGCACCCCAGGTCTCCTCCCTCCTCCTCCACCATAGGCGCTTACGATCCTCTCCCTTCTCTGCTCCTCGGGAAGGAGTGCCCTAACACAGAATGTGGGGCGGGGACGTTCATGGCCAACCACATCGATCGCCATTACTGCGGCATGTGCGGGATCACCTACATCTACCAGAACAAAGGTGATTGAGTCGTTAAATTTTAATGGATGATTCATAGAGTGTTTTAGATTTGAGATCTGTTTTTGGTTAATGTTTTTCATGTTCGATTACTCGAAACTTATGCGGACGGGTTTAGTATTTCGTACTCTGAATTTAAATCTATGTTTTCTCTCTTACTTCGTTCTGATGGATCCTATTAGTGACATATTTCACATCTGAGTTTGCTATTAATAGTAGAGAAATTGTTTACGAATGTGTGTTCTTCTGATCTGTGGAAGTGATATTTGGTTGTCTATTCACCGTATGTTTTTTTATCAGTATTTATTTTTCTAAGATTAACTAATTTTTGTTTGGTTGTTATATTGTTCTGCTTGATTTACTAGTGGTTTATGTGTTGTAATATTGTTGTACTTGATTCAATAGTATAGTGTTGTCATTTATTCACGTTGTTTTGATTTGAGAAGAAATAATTTAGGGAGCACTTTCGTATGTGTTTTTTACCCCTATGTGACATAGACAAATTCAGTGATGTTTAGAGATTAAAATTGTGATGCATTACCTGGACAGTGTTTGATGAGTAGGAATTAAGCCTCTCATATTGATTGCAGATAGGAATATGAGAATATCACCTGCTTAGTATCCCTCACTCTTACAATAGGCATTTTAGCCTCAAACTTGTAGGGAGAGAAGATGATTCAGAGGAACGAGTCCCCTGAATCCTAACCATCCTGTGATTCACAGGCCCACTTGCATCCCAACCATACTGTGATCACACACATATTTTCGAAAAGATAGAATCAAATCTATTTTAGTATAATCTTGCTAATGACAAGATAATATATTCATGCTTTAATCTATGAGGTATTTGGATATGGTTTGAAGGTGTTTTAGCGTCTGAATTTGGAAGAAAATTAAGAAACTCCTTGAGATGAATCATGAATGTCCATTGGAACAACTGTAATCTGTCGTTTGATTTGTCTTAGTGTGGCTGATCATTCTTACCATTGAAAATATTTGGTCTTGCAACTAGGCGAGAAGTTCAGTAGACCTGTTGGCAAAGTAGATTAGCTGATAAACTAAGAAATTCGTGTGACTACCTCATCTTATTAGTTTACTTATGAGAAAAATTGACATGCATAGATTATAGAATAATTGATACACTTCTTTTATGCATGTGCTTCTCTTCATCTGTTCGCTTTTTATATTTTTATAGCTTGTACTCTTTATGTTTTTTTATTTAGTTTGGTTGGATTTTTTTTTTTTTAAGCATTTCATTTTTGGGGAAAACTTGTTTTTGGCAGGCATATATATATATTCCCTAATTTCATGGTGGTTTTCCATCTAGTATCGCTTATGAGTGCATTAATTACTGCCCTTTAAATACTTCTAGCTCTCTCTTTGGTGATTTTATTTGTGATGCCTACAAATGCAGTTATTTCACCTAAATAAGATTGTTCTTATGGCACGGTAAGAAACTTGAGCCGAGATAATTAATCTCTTTTTTTGTGTGGTTGCAGCTAAAATAAATGGTCCATAGTTGGGGGGGTTCTCCACACAATTGTACAACTTCAAAACTGTTTTATTCATTAAAGGTAGTGACTAGTTTGTGCTAAAACTTGTTTTTAGTGACTTATTTGATAGTATGTGTTAACATATAGCGTGATTTTTCTACTAGTCGATGTAAGTTAATTTTGTCTCTGGTATTGATTTTGTTTAACAGAGTAATTATTGGGTGTGGAGAGTAGATTCTGCCTTCGGAGGAAGACACATAGAACGTGAAGGGATATCTACATCACTACAAGTTTATGACTGCATTTTTTTTTCTAATTTTATTCAGTCAGTTCATTCTGTTTCTTCTATGTTCTCTTCTTCTTTTTGTATTGACAGAGTTGCTTTACCCCACTCTGGGTTGCATTAGCAATTCTGATCGCAGGACTCTTGTTTGATGTACTAATTTTTGTTTCTGTCGATGTTTCTGCTCTGCCTGTGAACATCATCATAGGTACAATCCATCTAATATCTCCCAAAT
The DNA here is from genome assembly GCA_016920855.1 of Puya raimondii. Lineage (NCBI taxonomy): Eukaryota > Viridiplantae > Streptophyta > Magnoliopsida > Poales > Bromeliaceae > Puya > Puya raimondii. The sequence continues at coordinate 24,069,039 of JABWPP010000050.1, read as the reverse complement.
TTTTTATAAAAAATAGAGAAAAAAATAATTGATTCTCCCATTTCACATTTTTAGCATGCGAAAGAATGTGAAGGCCTGAGTTTTATTGGTTAATTCTACTTTGTATTCACCGAAAACCAACGTGTAATACTTACATCTGAAATCTTGTACCATACTGGAAAAACCACTGAAGCAATATTATTTGCACTCAGTAATCTATAATTGTCTTTCTGGTTCCAGATTTTTTTTCATTATTTTGCAATTTCTAGAATGAGGTCATGCCTAAAAGCCTTAATCAACTGATTTGGCTTTTGGTTTTCATGATCTCCTTTGATAATTTAATGGCATGTTTCCATAGAATTGGTTCTCATAACCGGTTGAGATTTCCCGAAGAAACGGTATCTTGTTGTTCTCGATCCCAAGGAAAGGTATGAGAGTATTACTTATTGAAGTTTTTTGTTTCTTCTTCTCTTTAATATTTTTGTATACTTGTAGGTCATTTTTGAACTACTAAATTACTTAGTTAGCATAGTGTGCTTGGTAATATTTGAAGCAAATTACTTTAAAATACTTTCTTGTTATCATAACTGGTTATTTTTTATTCTTATGATGTTCATGAAATAGGTTTCTGATGTTTCTAATTCGTATTGTTCTAGTTCTTTCCATACATCTTGATCTACCCATTAAGGTATTTTGTTTTTTTAACAACTTTTATATAGACTTTTATAATTTGAATCAATCTCTATTTCAGCTTCTCAAAGATAGTTTTGATGAGGATATTGATCATAGAGTTAGTTTAATCTCAATTTCTGGGTTTTTTTGGTAACGTTTTTGAGCTAGATATCGCCTCCGAACTCCAACTAGTAGCTCTAGACATTTCATCCTTCGAACTCCAACTAGTAGCTCTAGATATTTCATCGGTCAACCATGTAACTTATGTTTCTCGAATAGAGAAGCTTTTCTAGAATTTGGAGGCCAAATAAGCGCTTATCTTACTTGGCGCGGTGTCTTTGAAGGAATTTTATTGTAATATTTTGGTTTTTGAGTGTTGTTGGTCCATAAACTAGGATTAATGTTATATAGTTGTCTCGCAGGATTTGCACGAGATATTGACTGAGCTGAGAGACGAACATCACTACTGCCTTTATTGTGGATGTCAGGTAAATAGAGTGCTTCAAAATGTCTTTAGCTTCGATAGAATAATTTTTCCTTATGATTCTGTTTATCCGTTTGGTAAATAAGTTAATATGTGGTCATTTCAATTTCCCAATCTTACTACGAGGTTTAATTTTTTGATTGCCATAAATAAATTGTGCTGGACCAAAATTGGAGCCTTATCCTCATGCTATATTGAATCTCATATTGTAGATTTTTTTTTTGTTCTTTCTTTTTTTTTCATAACTGTTCACTTAACTGAAAGCAACAGACCTTCTCTTTTCTCTTTTGTTTCTTGTTTTTTGTTTTTCAGTACACTAATTGCAAAAATATTATTTTGAAACAGGTTCTTTGGGACTTTATTATCGACTTGAGCAAGCTTTCAAAGTGAAACAATGAGTTTTAAAGATTTATAATTTGGAGTTTCTCCGAGATTATAGGTGTTTAATATCATTTAGAATTTGTTATTGTGTCGCTAAAATTCGAACAAGTATTCTGTTGTTAGAACTCATGTCTGAATTTTAATTTGAGTATAGAGATTGTAATTTAAAAGTAAAGACTATTTTTAATGCAAATTATTAATGCTCTTTGGTTATTACTATTTTTTAATATTTCAATTTATTGGAACATTTAGTTGTGGATCAATATTTTAATATTAAATGTAAATGCCGCTATAAGTTTTATTTAGCAATCATTTAGTATATATTTTGTGGCAATTATAATTAATTATAGCGGCATTTATAATAGTTGCTATAGTATAGTATTTAGTGGTATTTATTTAGACTTTTACCAACCGCCGGAACAAATGCCACAATAATTTTTACCGAACCTACCAACAGCGGACATTATTATAATTGCCACGAAACTATTTAGCGGCAATTATAATTGTCGGGAATTTAAAAAATAATCGCCACTAAAACTCAATTTTGTTGTAGTGTTTCTACTGTGTATTATTGATTAGATCTATTAATTTAGATGATTTGGATGTGTAGTTTTATTGGCTTAAAGGGGTCAGCATTCTGCTCTGTGGTGGGAAGCCGGATTGGGCTGAGTCACATTCGAAGTGGCAAGAGGTCGGATTAGGCCGAGTCATGTTCGAAATAACATGACGCTGGTTGGCCGAGTTACAATCGAGACCTGTGAGCGCTGTGTCTGTACGCTTTACGTGAATTGGTTGCTTATTCTAATAGCTCAAGCTTTTGGACCAACAATCCGATAAGTAGTATCAAAGTCAGAGGTCATGGCTTCGATTTCCGCATGCTACGAATTTGTGCAGGTGCTGGAAGGGAGATTGTCGGCTTAAACGGGCCAAGATTCTGCCCTATTGTTACGGGCCGATCGCTCGGGCTCGGCTACGAAATCCTTGAGGGCCGCATTTGGTAGGCATTTGGGTTGACGAAGTTATGGAGTTGCGAAATTGAGGCATTCCGTCAGGTCAGAGTCGCCATCAAGTCAACTGAGGCAATTCCCCAGCAATGGCGCATGCCATGGCAAGGAAATTGGTGCCGCATAACTCAAAACGTACCCCTCGGTGAGCACCTTTGTACTCCCGGGATGCCAAATGGGTGGAGGCCTTGTAAAGTATATGGAGAAGGGGTGGACACTTCGTAAGTGGCCCCGACTTCCTCGTCAGCCCATAGGACATAGGTCGTCCCTTGGCAAGCAGAAGTGCCAAGCCTAGCATCTCGTGTGAGCGGATATTGGATGGTTGAAGAGACATGGGCCTAAGGTAATGTTGGAGAAACAAGGTCGACGACATTACGGAGTGAGGTATGCGGCAAGGCATTCCTCCCAGATCGCTTGTGCTACCTTATACCGGCTTGGATCTCTGTGGTGGAGCGAACGAGCGGATGAGGGATAGTCTTGCGATGGATGGCCCTCCATAAAATGGCAAGGCTTGAGAAGGCAAGTGTGCTGAGCGAGGATTCATGAAGTGCGGTGCCGATGAAGCTCAAAGGAAGCGAAACCCAATAGGCTCGATAAGGCCAAGGGATCGAGTGGGATTCATGGGACGCGGTGCCTATGGAACTCGAGAGACGGGACATGTGGCAAGTGGTATAGGCGTCCGTAAAGTGAACCTTGGAAGCTAGACCAATGGTGTTAGCGGCCAAGCATGGTCGTACCATATAGGGACCAAGCGGCAAGCGATGAGGAGCGAGGTCGACTTGTTGGCAAGCGATAAGGAGCAAGGTCGACTTGTTGGCATAGAGCCTTATGAGATGAACCTATGGGAATAATGGGCGCGAAGCGCCACGGCAAAGCGAGGATCGTGTGGATGGTCAAGAACATGGTGTGGACTTGTTGGCTTTCCTCGCGAGAAATGACGGGGCACTCGAGAGGGACGGGTTGAATGCGAAGCACGGATGTGCGAAGCATAGACGTGTGAGGTGCCTTGATGAGTCACGGGACTTGGGAGCCATGCTAGCTTGTAGCACACACTTGGGTGGCTTGTCATAAGTATGCCGTCGGACCGAGCGAGCAGGCCTCGTATGTGGCATGGCCATGGACGCTGTCAGGCACATGTGTTGAGATGGTGAAGGACTAATATTCATGAGTGCCCTTCATGACATGCGATGTTGCGAAGTCTGGACCTTGACATTAGCGGTGTGTGGGTCAAGTCGCGGGAACGAAACGTGCGGGAAGCGAAACGCTTGGCTATACTCATATTGGACTAAGCTGGGGGAGAACTTGATATGTCCTTGTGGCTAACTTTGAGGGTAACGAGGCATTCAGCTATGGAGCACTTTCGAGGAGAGTTTGTTTGGCGAAATGGAATGCACTTGGCTTTGTGGCCAACCTCGACATTTGGGTTGCTCGTTGGGAACTCGTGGAGTCCGATGAGGGGTTCGATTGTAAGCGTGGCGCTAGACAATAAGGCTTCCGGAGGAGCAAGTTTGGCAAAATGTTTAAGTTGGCATTCCACTGTCAAGTTTTGTGATGTGTTCGTGCTTAAGGACTCGAGAAGGCTGGATCGGGTGTGCGACACTTCAGCGCCGCGTAGGAATTTTCAAAGCAAAGAAGTTAACCCCGTGACACTATGGCAGGAGGCTAGATTGGGTCGAGTCATGTTCGAAGTGCCATGAGGTTGGTGGGCCGAGTTACAATCGAGACCTGTAGGCGCTGTGTCTGTACGCGAGATTGTTGGCTTAAAGGGGCCAACATCCTGCCCTATGGCGGAAAGTCGGGTTGGGCCGAGTTATGTTCGAAGTGCTATAAGGCTGGTGGGCCGAGTCACAATCAAGACTCATAGACATTGTGTCTGTACGCTTTAAGTGAATTGGTTGCGTTTTTCTAATAATCCGAGCTTTTGATATTAATGGTTAGCGCCAATAATCCGACAAATTTTACCTATCAATATTGTTAATAAAAATTGCTCACAAATAGTCTAAACAAGCCGCACATGTGCGGATGATGAAGAAGTTTGGAATTTTGCTACTTAATTAGTTAATATCAAAAGAATAAAACATTGTATTGAAGTTTTAAAATGATGAACTTGAATCAGGACAGGTTAATTTGTCGAGGAAACTTTGATTTATTAATTTGAAGCCGTGATTAGGGATTGATTAAATTAATGCACGTACGTACGTGCCACTTAATTCATTATTCTATTTAACGTTAATTGATTGCCGCTTTTCTTGGGAAGCCACAGCATCTCATCACATCCCTCAAATTATTAAAACAGATGAAAACAAGAGAACACAGGTTTTTTTTTTTTTCTTTTTTCTTTTTGCTCTCTTAACTGTAGAATTAGAGTGATTTTTTATACAATTTTAATAAAAGATAAAAGAAAAAAATACAGAGTATAAATTCTTGATCCTACATAATAACTATCCAGAGGACAATAATTCAGTAATAAATCCAGAAAAAAATATCATCTAATGAAAAAAAAAAAATTACAACCAAGCAACTATCTAAACAAATCTACTAGAGAACCTTCCTACAAGAAACAACTCTGCAAAATAAAAACTCATGAATTCTATTATACACACACAAAAAACAAAAATAAGAAAAAGAAAAGAAAAGAAGACTATTCCACCGCTTGAAGAGCAAATTTGGCTTAAAAGGGCGAGGATCCTACTATGTGGTCAGAGGCCGGATTGAGCCGAATCATATTTGAAATAGTGTGAGGTCAGATTGGACCTAGTCATAATCGAGATCTGTGAACCTTTTTTTTTTGTACAATTGAAGTGAATTGGTTATATTTCTCTAACAGCTCAGGCTTTTAAAATTAGTGGTTAGCACCAACGATCTTGTATGTATGACATTTTTTTTAAAAAAAATTTCTATATGATAGCGTGGCAGTCGATGGTCGATTCTCGCAAATCCTTATATCCAAAGTGTTTGAGTGACAATGAAAAGAAAACATGAAAATAATCCTTTCTTGCTATCCATCATTTTACTGGAATGCATTGTAAACTAACCAGGCATGACCGCATGACAAGAAAAGCAAAATCATTTTGCTTACATATTAATTTTATAGAGTTAATATTCTCAAAAAATACGATGCCAAGCGAGGGCTAGCTTGCCAGAATTTCAACAATTTAGACAATTGACGTTAATCTAGCTAGTAGTTGTATTACGGTGGTGGAGGCCAATATTATTGATAGAATATAAATAGTATTTACTATCAGTTTTTTGACCATTGGATGCTCAGAGTTTAGTGGAGATTAGTAAAATAATAATAATTTAAGGGTGACAAAGTTGATAGTAAATACTTTTCATATACTATTGAAAATATACTAAGTCAACTCGTGTTACAGAGCTGATATTCATTCATATATATACTTAAGTTTTTTTAGGGTTCTACTTACGTAGCTCCTTTGGTATCGTATTTATTTTCTATTTTTTAAATAGAATTTTGTATATCTAAAGTTATTGGAGTGGACAGTGTATTGTTACCAATTCTTACATCAAAAGTGTTTACTTAACAACATAAAATAGAAATTTAAAAGTAACTTTTTTTACTTTTAAATTTTTGTAAAAATTAAGTTGTCATCAACTCATTGCCCAGTTTCATCATAACCTAACCAACTAAAACAACAAATAAAGAAAATCTTTCTTACAATATATTAAATAATACATAAATCAATATTTCAAACAATAAAAAAAAGGGGACCAAGGCTTTTACTCATATTTATTTTTTAATTCTACCCTTCATAAGTAAAAGGCAATGTATAGAGGTTCTCTCATCTGTCGGCCATTCTAAAATAGACCCCTCTATTTTTACTTTGTTGGTTGTCTGACACCTTTTTAACTTCTATTTTTATTTTAATATAAATTAAGTTAAAAATTTTATGAAGTTTAATAACTTAGTTAGCTATTAGCAGTTGATTAATATCAAGTGGCTATTCAAGAATGCGCGATAGTTGAGTAGGCCTGCATAAAATTTTGGAATAATTATCTATATACCCCTCAAACCATTTGAAATATCTTATATATCTCTATTTTTTTGGTTCCAAACATATCTCATGTATTTGTTTCCGTTATCCAAAAATAACTCCGTTGTTAGTTACGAATAAGTCATATTGGATTAAATCCGAGTTAAATTCTAACAGAGTTGAAAAAAAGTCAAAGGATCTCTTTTGTCCCTAATTTAAAGACAGATAAGAAAAATTAGTGACGGTAGAAGGATATATTTGAAGGGGCAAAATAGTAACTTTACAGAGATAACTGCTGTTCCTAACAGTTCACTAATTTAACTCTGGAGATATACTTGAAAGAACTTTGAATGTCAAAAGGGTAACTTTTATATTTAGCCTTCTAAGGAGATAAATAAGAAGTCTAAAACTTTTCAGAAATATAAAAGCAATTGACCCTTCAATTCTTACATAGGTAAATTGATGTGAAAAACATTGAGGACAACTAATTTTTTTTTGTGAGAAAAGTAACATGCTACCTGTTTCGTTTAATGTTTTTAAAAATAAACACTAGAAATGTAAAACAACTAAGCTCCTGGGACCTCGGATATCAACCACTAATTAGTTCTTTACCACTTATAATAGAGACGGTAGGTGAGGATAACTAATTGATATCATGAACTTGTTGTCCCCAACAAAACTAGTAACCTAATAGCAACCCCCTTACATAAAGTTGACAATTTTGGCTTTCTTTTGGGGTGTTATTGTCGTTTTTCCATCTGCTTAATAAAAGTATTATATGATTGGAATTGTTGGAGCATGTAGATTTTTCTAAATGCAATCTGGTCGGATACCAAAAGTCTTTTTTTTTTTTTGGTTGAAAAAAATATGAAACATTTACTTCTATGTTTTTTATTTTTATTAGCAAATAAACTTCTTAAATGTATGGTTGCAAATATTGCATCATCCACATGCATACTTTATTGTATGGAATTTATGTTTAACGAGAACAAAATGTCAAAAAATAGTAAATAAGTTTAAGAAGTACTTCGGAAAGATTACTAATTACAATCTCATACGAGCTACTGATATGCTGGCTAATAGTATAACATATAAAATTACGTACTTAACACAACTATTTTTTATTTTTTCTTTATCTTTTATATATATCAGCACATCTAATAAGAAATATTTTAAACAATACTATTAAAGGGTTGATTTCGGATTATATAAAGAAAAGAAAACTTTATTTTGGACCTATGTTCAAAAAATTACGCTTAACTATATATCTATTAGTTTAATCTCTATTTCTACCTAAAGAAATCTACTATCAAATATAAATTAAAGTTTTTTTTAATAACTATGGAATATTTTAAGTATAATTTTTTTAAACACAGGGTGACAAAATAAAACATAAACTAAACAATAGGATAGTTAAGTATATGTTTTTTGAAGGCCTTTTTGCATAAAAAATCCACTAATTTTGGGCTTTTGCAAAATTGAGCTGCTTTTTTCGTTTTTGCAGATTCGGTCCGAATTTTCAGCAAACTGACCAAAATACCCTTGTTACTTTTTCTCTTTCTCTCTCCTCTTTTTTTTCTCTCTCCTCTTTTTTTCTCTCTCCTCTTTTTTTCTCTCTCCTCTTTTTTTTATCGTTCTTTTTTTTTCTCTTCGAAGAAGGCGGGCGGGGTGGTGCGAGCGCAGGCGGGCGGGCGGGGTGGTGCGAGCGCAGGCGGGCGGGCGGGGTGGTGCGAGCGCGGGCGGGCATGGGGCAGGGCGCAGGGCGCAGGGGGGGGCAGGGGGCGCAGGGGGCGCTCCCTGCGCCCCCTGGGGGCGCGTGCGCAGGGGGCGCATCATGCGCCCCCTACGCCCCCTGGGGGCGCGTGGCCCTGCGCCCCCTGGCCCAGGGGGCACAGGGGGCGCAGGGCCCTGCTCCCCGCGCCCCCCCGGGCCCGGGCCCCCGCCGGCCCCCCCGGGTGGCCCGCGCCCCTGCCGGCTGCGCCCGCGCCCGGCGCCCCCCGCCGGCTGCACCCGCGCCCACGCCCGTCGTCGTCGTCCTCGTCGTCCTCCTCCTCCTCCTTTGAGGCTTCCTCCTCGTCGTCGTGCTCCTCCTCCCCGCCTCCCTCCGGATTCCGAGTGCTTCCTCCAAATCCGCCCCGCGCCGCGCGGCCCGGAGAGGGAGGTGACCGGATCGAGTTTGGTTGGAAAGAAAGAGTGCAAAAAAAGAATGCAACGAGAAGAAATAGTGCAACGAGATAGAAGAAGAAAAAAAAAATTGCACTCTTTAGGCCAACGTTGCACTCTTTAGGCCAACGTTGCACTATAAGAAAGAGTGCAAAGAAAGAGTGCAACGAGAAGAAATAGTGCAACGAGGTAGAAGAAGAAAAAAAAAAAATTACACTCTTTAGGCCAACGTTGCACTCTTTAGGCCTACGTTGCACTATAAGAAAGAGTGCAAAGAAAGAGTGCAGTATAAGAAAGAGTGCAAAGAAAAATTGCACTATAAAAAAAAAAATGGTGTAAAGTTTTCTAAATAGTGCAACGTTAGCTTAAAGAGTGTAATTTTTTTTTTTTCTTCTTCTACCTCGTTGCACTATTTCTTCTCGTTGCACTCTTTCTTTGCACTCTTTCTTATAGTGCAACGTTGGCCTAAAGAGTGCAACGTTGGCCTAAAGAGTGCAATTTTTTTTTTTCTTCTTCTACCTCGTTGCACTATTTCTTCTCGTTGCACTCTTTCTTTGCACTCTTTCTTATAGTGCAACGTTGGCCTAAAGAGTGCAACGTTGGCCTAAAGAGTGTAATTTTTTTTTTTTCTTCTTCTACCTCGTTGCACTATTTCTTCTCGTTGCACTCTTTCTTTGCACTCTTTCTTATAGTGCAATGTTGGCCTAAAGAGTGCAACGTTGGCCTAAAGAGTGCAATTTTTTTTTTTCTTCTTCTATCTCGTTGCACTATTTCTTCTCGTTGCATTCTTTCTTTGCACTCTTTCTTTCCAACCAAACTCGATCCGGTCACCTCCCTCTCCGGGCCGCGCGGCGCGGGGCGGATTTGGAGGAAGCACTCGGAATCCGGAGGGAGGCGGGGAGGAGGAGCACGACGACGAGGAGGAAGCCTCAAAGGAGGAGGAGGAGGACGACGAGGACGACGACGGGCGTGGGCGCGGGTGCAGCCGGCGGGGGCGCCGGGCGCGCGCGGGCGCAGCCGGCAGGGGCGCGGGCCACCCGGGGGGGCCGGCGGGGGCCCGGGCCCGGGCCCGGGCGGGCGCGGGGAGCAGGGCCCTGCGCCCCCTGTGCCCCCTGGGCCAGGGGGCGCAGGGCCACGCGCCCCCAGGGGGCGTAGGGGGCGCATGGTGCGCCCCCTGCGCACGCGCCCCCAGGGGGCGCAGGGAGCGCCCCCTGCGCCCTACGCCCTGCCCCATGCCCGCCTGCGCTCGCACCACCCCCCCGCCCGCCTGCCTGCGCTCGCACCACCCCGCCCGCCCGCCCGCCTGCGCTCGCACCACCCCGCCCGCCCGCCTGCGCTCGCACCACCCCGCCCGCCTTCTTCGAAGAGAAAAAAAAAGAACGATAAAAAAAAGAGGAGAGAGAAAAAAAGAGGAGAGAGAAAAAAAAGAGGAGAGAGAAAGAGAAAAAGTAACAAGGGTATTTTGGTCAGTTTGCTGAAAATCCGGATCGAATCTGCAAAAACGAAAAATGCGGCTCAATTTTGCAAAAGCCCAAAATTAGTGGATTTTTTATGCAAAAAGGCCTTTTTTGAACTATAAAATGGTAAGTGAAAATAACCAAGACCATAGGGTGCAAATTGAAGTTTACGAGTTAGCCACCTGTAAAGTTCGTTAGGGGCTGGTTCGTACAAATCATGTCCACAAGCACTACGGTAAAAGAAAGAAGGAGAAAAAGCAAAACATGTTCTCTCTCTAGTCTCTTCCACCTTTGACCTTTCACATTCATAAAATAATAATAATAATAATAATAATAATAATAATAATACTACTACGACCGCTTACCTTTATTATTCAGCCGAATCCTATCCTAAATATTGTTACGGCGATGGGCCTCCAACAAATACGTTCTATATACTTGTTATGGTATATAGAGATCTCCACAAAAGTAAAATAGCAAAGACGAGAGAGGAGGAAGAAGAAATCAAAGAATCTGGGACGTTATCATGGAAGCAAAACAAAATAACTTTATTGAAGGTAAATTAACATTCACACCCGATGCGTCGTCCGTACGGTGGCGACCACTAATTAATTAGCGCGGCTCCTTCTTGCGGCCATAACTTCATTAACGCCGGCTTCATTATTTATAACTAACCACATATAATCCTACTCTAATTAGGTTTCATCTTAATTACAATTTAAATAACCAAATCTAATAACGAGATAAAACCAAATAATCAAATCCTAGTCTAATTATATATTAGCATTATCTCTAACAAATATTATAACCAGAAATAATGAAGAACTATTTTCGTAATTTCCTCCAACTTTAGTGGCATTTGCCTACTCAAAACCTCTATATATTCTCCTCCCTCTCCCACCTCTTCTCCCTCCCGTTCACTCTCAAATTTTTGTTATTAAGTTTCCTTCAGTTCTTGGAGTTAATGGGGAAGTGCAGCAGGTTCAGTTCTTGAAGTTAATGGGGAAGTGCAGCAGGATCAGTTCTTGAAGTTAATGGGGAAGTGCAGCAGGATCCGGCACATCTTGTGGCTGCGGCAGATGCTGCGGCGGTGGCGGCGTCGGGCTGCGGCGGCGAGAACAGCTGCGGTGGCGGATGTGCCGGCGGGGCACGTGGCGGTGCGAGTGGGCTGCGGCGCGCAGCGGTTTGTGGTGCGGGCGGCGCACCTCAACCACCCGGCCTTCCTGCAGCTGCTCCGGCAGGCCGAGGAGGAGTTCGGCTTCCCGCCCTGCCCCGGCCCCGTCCTGCTGCCCTGCGACGAGTCGCTCTTCGAGCACGTCCTCCGCCACATCGACTCCCCATTCCCCTCTCCCGACGACCTGCAGCCCTGCTGCTGCTTCTGCTGCGGCACCACCACTACTAGCAGTCGCGCCGGCATTGTCGGCGGCGCATCGTGGTACGCCGAGTCGCGCCCGCTGCTGCAGGGCATCCCGGAAAAACCTGCCGTGTGGTGATGATCACTATCAAGTATATATATATATAAGAGCCAGTTCTAAACCCGTTGTTGTGAAATATCTTACGAAATTTTTATTTTTATTTTTGGAATTTGGGAGACTTTGGTCTATGGAAAAAAATAAAATATATATGAAGAAAATTAATGGAGGAGGTTAAGAGCGATGGCGAAAAGGAGCTAGCTATTGGATCAGCCAAAGTCATCCCTTGTCGAATCCGAAGTATTAATATGAGATGAGCTGCTCACGATTATACGCTACATTAATTCTCTTGTAAATAATAATGTGATAATTATTTTGTAATCTCGTTAATTAACATTGTGGTGATCATTGATTCTTTTTTGAAATAACAGAAGTATCAGCAGTAGTAAATGGTGAATGCGTAGGGTGTTTGACAGTGCAAAACCGTTTCTGAGATCTTTAATTAATATTTATTATTAGATTTAATATTATATGTGTATTGTGGTGTTGTTGTGTGCATGTTATGTGTGGGGGTCCAGTGAGGCGAGCAGAGCTGCAGAGCATGTGGGTTGATACCCCTCTGAGGGGAGGCTGGTAGCACAAATGAATGTCTTTGGGCCAATGATGCCGCAGTCTGCTGATCGGCCGTTGTGGGCACGACCCTAGCAGGTGCTGTCAGATGGCAGTGTTCAAAAAAAAAAAAAAAAGAAGAAAAGTAAATGGAGCCCACATTGTGGCCTCAAATAGGGTTTACCCTAGCTTAGCGCAGCGCCGACCGTCCCCAGTACAGGTGGCTCCCTTAGAAGTGGGGCGTCATAAGTTTGAAAGTATTTTTTCTAAAATATTTTTTTACATTTTAACTAATGCTGAAAACAGTTCTAACAATTCAGCCTAGTGGTAATAATAATTTGTTGGATCTAAAACATTAAATCAAAATGCTCAAACTCAAGTTATTAATACTAAAGTACTAGTTACCTTTTATATGCTTATGTCTAACGTTTTTTCAGCCGATATGGGCGAAGCTTTTGTTATGATGCTTCTTTGATGGAAAGCTTCATCATCATTTTGCAGGGGTGGCATGGTTGAGTTTGAAAGTTCTTCAGAATTGTTTTGAACTTTTAAAACATTTAGGGCTTATCCATTTCACCTTATTAAGGTTGAAGTAAACTTTTGAATAAACTACATGTCATGTAAACAATTATTTCTCTTCAACTATTTGTTTGTATAGTTATGAAACTGAAGTTTCTATAGTTCTATCGTTTGTTTGGCAGTAAGTGAATGACATAAAAGTTGAAAGTATAAGAGATGGACTAGTTAATATTTTTATTAATTTTTTTCACTTTTTTTCCTCCTTGATTGACTTACACCAAGATAAGCATTTTAAAGTGTTTGAGTTTTAACCATAGGTGAAGTTTTAACTGTAGAAATAGACATTTATGGCCGAAAATTACTTGTCCCCTCTCCATGTTCGCTGGAATAAACACACCCTTAAGTTCTCACTTAAGCAAAAATATTTTCACAGTCAAGTTGCTATGTAGCAAAAAGTATTTTCGAACTTGGCCTTAGTTAATTTGGTCTACTTGTTCAAAATAAATTTTTAATCGAAGAAATAAAAGTTAATGGGTGAAGTTACGTAAAACTAAATAACAAAAATGGGTATATACTGCCAAAAATCACTTAACTACTCTTCATTTTCGATGAAATAAACACACATTTCAGTTCTTACTTAAGGAAAAACATTATCACAGCCAAGTATTTAATATGTAAGAAAAAAGTATTTTCAAACCTGTCCTTAGTGCTTATTGGCCAATTTGCATAAAAAATTCACAAATATTGAGATTTTGCAAAACTGGGCCGCCTTTTTCAATTTTGCAGATTCGGTCCGAATTTTCAGCAAACTGACCAAAATACCTTTATTTCTTTTTCTCTCTGATTTTTTTTCGCTCGTTCTTTTTTCTTCCCTCTCCGAAGAAGGCGGCGGAGGCGGAGGTGGAAACGGCTCGCCTAGCCTCTGTCCCTCACGCCTTCGTCCTCGCCCGCGCACCACCCTGCCTCGCCTCTGACCCCGCCGAGGCCGCGGCGCAACCCTCTTTTTTTTTTTTTCCTCCGACCCTCCTCCACCGCCTCCGCAGCCCTCCGCTACGATAGCGAGGACGGTACCGGGTTCTCTTCCTTCGCCTTCGCCCTCTACCTCCGTCTTCGTCAAACCCACTTCTAGGAACCCGCCGTCCCCACCGCCGCTGCCGGTGATGAAGAGGAAGTGCTTCTCGCGGCCGAGAAGCATGCTGGGGAGGGAGGGGGAGAAAAATAATTACACTCCGACGATAGCGGTGGCTGCGACAGAGGGCAAGGGAGAGGTCATGACCTAAAAAAATTATAGAGAGAAGAAAAAATAAGAATAATAAAAAATAAAAATAAAAAATATTTTTTTCCTACAGAAAAGACCAAAAATTACAGAAGAAGGAAGAAAAAGATGAAATTGCACTATTAAAATAAAGTTACACTATTTTAAAAAAATTAAAATAAAGTTACACTGTTTTAAAAAAATTTGCACTGTTTTAGATGAAAGTTGCATTCTTTGAGATATAAATTACACTCTTTGGGATGAGAGTTACACTCTTCATGCCAAAGTTGCATTTTTTGGATAAAATGTACACCATTTTTTTTTCTCTTCTTTCTCCTCCTCCTTCCCCTCCGCTTCTACAACGAAGCCGTCATGGCTTCGCCGCCTCCAAGCTCGTCCCTGCCCTCGTCCTCCCCATTCGCTTCCTCGCCCTCCTCGCCCTCCTCGCCCTCTCCCTCCTCCACCACCTCCTCCACCACCTCTGTCGCCTCCGACGACGATGCCTCTTCGCTGACTCCGACGGCGCCGGCGACGACGCCGCCAAGCCCCCCCGCTCCGAGGCCGCGGCGGCGGGAGAGAGAGGGGGCGGCGGCGTTCCAGCGGGCGGTGATGGTGCGGCTGCGGGTGGCGGGGTACGATGCAGGGATCTGCAAGGCGCGATGGGAGGGAGGCGGGGTCTCAGAGTTGGGAGGCTTGGCGGCGTCGTCGACGTCGGCAGAGAGCCGTCATTGTCGGAGGCGGCGGAGGAGGTGGAGGAGGAGGGAGAGGGTGAGAAGGGAGAGGGAGAGGATAGGGAGGACAAAGGGCGTGGACGAGCTTGGAGGCGGCGTAGCCATGGCGGCTTCGTCATATAAGCGGAGGGGAATGAGGAGGAGGAAGAAGAGAAAGAGAAATGATGTAAATTTTACTCAAAGAGTGCAATTTTGACCTAAAGAGTGTAACTCTCATCCCAAAAAGTGTGATTTATGTCTCAAAGAGTACAACTTTTATTTAAAATAGTGCAAATCCTTTTTTAAAATAGTGTAACTTTATTTTAATAGTGTAATTCATCTTCTTCTTTCTTCTTCTATGATTTTTGGTCTTTCCTGTAGGAAAAAAATATTTTTATTTTTATTTCTTATTATTCTTATTTTTCTCTCTCTATAAATTTTTTTGGTCACGACCTCTCCCTTGCCCTCTGTCGCAGCCACCACCCTCGCCGGAGTGTAACTATTTTTCTCCCCCTCCCTCATCGGCATGCTTTTTGGCCCCGAAAAGTACTTTCTCTTCGTCGCCGGCGACGGCGGTGGGGATGGCGGGTTTCCAAAATCGAATTTGGCGAAGGCGGAGGTGGAGGGCGAAGGCGGAGGAAGAGGACGCGGTACCGTTCTCGCTATCGTTGTGGAGGGCCGCGGAGGTGGTGGAGGAGGGTCGGAGAGAAAAAAAAAAAAAAAAAAGGTCATGCCGCGGCCTCGGCGAGGTTAGAGACGAGGAAGGCAGAGGGTGCGCGGGCGAGGGCGAGGGCGTGAGGGGTAGAGGCCGGGCCGTTTCCGCATCCGCGTTCGCCTCCGCCTTCTTCTTCGGAGAGAAAAAAAAAGAATGAGAGAAAAAAAAGGAGAGAAAAAAGGAATAAGGGTATTTTGGTCAGTTTGCTGAAAATTCCGACCGAATTTGCAAAATCGAAAAAGGCGGCCCAGTTTTGCAAAAGCTCAAAATTTATGGATTTTTTATGCTAATTGGCCGTGCTTATTTGCTCTAGTTCAAAATAATCTTTTTAATTGAGGAAATAAAAGTTATCTATTCAGCAACTAAAGAACCGAAGCTTCTAGCTCTAGTTGAGACAATATTTCTTGAGCTTCCCATAAAAAAAAAAAAGGGTTCACTTACTCCCTAAATGGTGTCACTTTGCCATCACATGGTTTGGTTTTTGTTTTGCTATATGAATCTTCTAAATAGTGTAGCAATATGTTATAATATACAAACTTAAGAAAAATATTCTATTTTAGAAGTTACTGTTTGGTTTCTGTTTTACCATCTCTATTTACACCAATGGAATAACTCACTAGCAGTTCCTAAGATCTTGTCAAAATTTTACTTTCATCTCTATTCTTTAAAAGTGAATTTCGTGCGCTCTTAAACTTTCAATTATATATATGTCGATCGGTTCACTCATTTCATCATGTGATGTCAAGTTTACTGATACGGAGATGGCTTATGAGTCCTAAGTCAACATTTTTGACAAGAAACTTGGCGCCATAATGTTTCTTTCCACATAAAAAGTATATTTGCTATAAAAATAAGATTTGTTTCAGAAGGTTTAACCATCTATTTGTTCAATAGTTATAAGCTTAATTTGTGTCTATAATGCAAACCTACAAAAATTGGTTATCCCACATTTAATATAACTTTTTTTCATCAATAAAATCACAATGTACGTTAGAGGCCATAACAAGTCAATTTAGTCTATGTGTACAAGTATGTATATATATATATATATATATATATATATAGTAGAGCTACTATGCTATTAGAAGCACAGCAGCCGTTGTGTTCCTAAGTTCCTAACCATCCATCAATTTTGATGGATGATTAGGGTGAGAGAGAGAAGAGAAATTAAGGAGAAATTCAAAGAGAAAGAAATTGAGACACTCAATTTCTCCCAAATTTCTCTTCTCTCTCTTATCCTAACCATCCATCAAAATTGATGGATATATAGTTAGAAAGTTAGGAGCACAAGGGTTGCTGTGCTCCTAATAGCACAGTAGCCCCGCTCTCTCTCTCTCTCTGCCCCGCTCTCTCTCTCTCTCTATATATATATATATATATATATATATATATATAGGGAATATTAAGATCATTTTAAAAGAATATCAGAGCGTAAATTAAATAAAAACATCGATAAAAATTTCGGATTATCAATTAATGCATAAATTATTGTGTGTAATTTAACTTGTGGTATCTGGTGTATAAGGGCAACACCAACTTGTCTACATTTGAGACAAGATCATAAAATGGCTTCTCTAAGTTGTTCTCCCAGTTTTTCACAATTATTATATATTCAATTAGGTAGGAATTAAGTTGACAGCACAAATATCAAAGCAGAAGTACATTTGAGAAAATGAATGGTAGGAAATGCCTTCAAAAGGTACTGAGTTTATATGTTTGTTCCCTACACTGAACGTAACTAAACAAACCTAGCTGTTTACACAAAAATCTCCTTTGCAGAAAAGGGCTTTACATAAAATATCCAAAGCCACGGTTGGAACACTTCATGCATCTCCATGGAAACTAAACTCATTTTGTGTGGTTTCTAATCAATTAACCACATGAAGCTTCAGTAACATCTTTGTCCTACATCCTATGATATAATGTCCAAGGAATTTGTGTTTGGTAGAAGGCCAAGAAGCATTCTCATCCTTTTGATTTGGACAGGAGAGAGAAAAGAAATGAGAGAGAGATAGAGAGAGCCAAGAGAGTTCCCTATGCGCAATAGTATTAATTAATTTATACCACAAAATCACAATCTTACATAAAAGTAAGGAGCAATTGCTTATATACTCATGAAAAATTTCAAATTTTCTTATTTCTTTTTTTTTAGAAAACTAATATAAGAAAATATACTTTTAATGTTCCAAGTTATTTCAAATATATTCTTAGAGTTAAATTTTGTTACTGAATTATTGTTAGCAATAGTCATTATTCTATAAAATTACTATTTTTTTTATTTTAAAAATATTTTTCTATCGTCACCAACTTTTCTTATTTGTCTTAAGTTAGGGGCAAATAAAGTATTTTCACTTTTTGTCCTTTCAAATATATCTTTATTGTCGCCAACTTTTTTATTTGCCCTTAAATCATGGGCAAAAGAGCTATTTTGATTTCTTTTTAACTTGGTAGAAATTTAAATCTAGTTTAACCTAAGATAGTTTACCAGATATTACTAGTGGCCGGGAGCATTTTTGAATAACGGAGAAGTATACAGAGGTATATTTATAACAAAAAAATAAAAGTATATAAGATATTTCAGAAATTTTGAAAAGTATATAGACAATTATCCCAAAAAGCAAATAAATAATGCTATTGGTAAAAATGTATATGTCTTATCGGAATTGCAGAATAAATGTAAAATTAATCTTAAAAACTTTTAATTTTGCGACATGATCTTTCATCGGTTTTGATTTTTCTTGTAAATTATTAAAACAACTTAAGGTCCATACATTTCTTTTCAACTTGATATATTACTATACCGCCTTTGACAAAAATCTCATAGAAAATAATCTAACAAAATTTAGGAGAGAAGAATCTTCTTTCATATAAATTAATGTACGTGCAAATTTCATGTTGAATATCAGTGTCACGTAAAAAATAAAAAATACTTTATATATATATATATATATATATATATATATATATATATTATATAGACATATACACACACACATACATATATAAAACAAATTCTACAATAGTTTACAAAATTTAAAATTTAACGGTTGTATTTTATTATTAGCCTTATAAATCATAGCTACCACTTTATAATTGATGCCTTTTTGCCAATTAAATATATTCACATTAGTATACAAATTTATAAAATATTATAAAATAATTTGTCTGTAAGTATAGTATTACTGAAAAAAAGAATAATTACTAATTATATACCCCTCAAAACTTCTAAAATATCTTTTATATATATATATATATATATATATATATATATATATATATATATATATATATATATTTGTTTTAAATATACCCCTCATATATTTATCCGTTATTCAAAAGTCATCCCGCTGTTAGCACTTGTTAAGTCATCTTGGGTTAAACCGAGTTAGATTTCTATAAGAGTTAAGAAAAAGTCAAAATATCTATTTTGCCTCTAACTCAAGGACAGATATAAAAGGTGGATGGCGGTAGAAGTATATACCTGAAAGGGCAAAATAATAATTTTACCGCGATAATCTTTGTTTCTAATCGTTTTAATAAAATTTAAATTTAGGAAAATATTTGAAAGGATTTAGAGCATTAAAATTTTTTCGAAGTATATAAGTAATTGTCCTTTAAAAAAAGAAAAAGACAGAGACAACAGAGGGAGATGATGAGATGGGATGACCAATTCATGTAAATTAATGGGTGGTGCATGATGGACATGATAGGTGCTTATCAGGAGCATGCCATGTGCATGTTTGGGATAGGTAGGGGTGTAAAACGGGCCGGGCGGCCCAGCCATGTGCATGTTGGGGACAGGTAGGGGTGTAAAACGGGCCGGCCGGCCCACGGCTGCGGGCCTGGCCGTGGCCCGGCACGGTTACTGTAGCATCCGTGCCGGGCCGGGCCGGCCTGACTCTCCGGGCCGTGCTGGGCCGAGAGTTTGCGGCCTGCAGGCCAGGCACGGCACGGCCCCTGTCGGGCCTGGGCCGTGCCGGGCCGGAACCTCGGCCCGCAGCCCGACACGGCCCAGCACCCCAAGCCCCAAGGCAATTTTGCCTTGGGGCTTGGGGTCTGAGCTCCTGGGGAGAAGGCGCTTTCAGGAGCTCCCCACTGCAGACCTTGGGAGGGGGACTTTTGGTCCATCGGACCAAATTGTTTGGTCCCATGGACCAAAAGTTTACTCAATTCATATTTAAAAAAATAAAAAAATAATAATAATTTATAAATATTTTAAAAAGTTAAAATATTTATAAATTTAAAAATTTTCAGTCAAAATATAGATTAAATTAAAAATTTTATATTTTTTAAAAAATAAAAAAATAAAAATTTGAAGGGCCGACCCGAAGCCCGGCACGGCCCGGCCCGGCCCAGAAGGTCCGGGCCGGGCCGGGCCGTGCCGGGATAACATCCGGCCTGGCACGGCACGGCCCGGATGTGAATCCGGGTTGGGCCGGGCCGACCCCTTGCCCGTTTCGGCCCGGGTAATGTGGGCCGTGCCGGCCCGGCACGGCCCACATTGCACCCCTAGGGACAGGAGACTTTGTGGGGTTCCAACTCGATAATCTCATTAATATTGCACCGAGGACGAACCGAATTGTACGCAATTCATGAAGTTATGGGCATGTTTGGTTCGCGATTGGAATAGGAATGAGAAATGAAATTTGATTGCTTTGGAATGGGAAATGGAATAACGAATCATCCCAAGACGTTTGGTTCATTAATGGAATGGGTATCGAAATAAAAATCTAGAATTTTTGAGAGGATATTTTGATTAAGAGAGAGGAAAGTGATGAAGGGAGAGGAGGGGAGGTGTTGGTGGAAGAGGATTTTTAGTAGTTTACTTTGGAATGGGCCAATCCGGTATTCAAGGCCGGATTGGTGTCACGCCCCGGGCTAGTTTTAGATACGGAAATACGTGCCAATTTTTTTTTTTTTTTTAAGCCTAGCCCACGCCACGTACAGACCCGCCACAAATACAGGGTCCACTGTACACACGGACAGAGCCTCCCCTGTATTTGCACGGCGTACACAACATACAACAGGATCACAACCACCATTTATTCACCACACAACAATCACATCGCAAACATGATTCATACAGCTAACCGTCCTTAAACCTGTATGAATCTAAGTAGGTCCTTAGGCGAAGGATGATGCGATGCACAAACAACAGATCATTCTAGAAATTGCTCCTTACCCAAAAGCTTTATTTTGAAACCTTAATGTCAAACATTCAAGAATCATTTGAAAACCGTTCTCCACACGAGAACTCTCTTTTGAAATTTCAAAAGTCGATCGATCGAAAATTCATTTGAAAATTATTTCCCACACGGAAACTTTTATTTGAAAACGCTACCACGAGGGGTAGAAAACCAAGATGCGCGATATAAAGCCATAATGGTAGATCTGAAAATATCTACATCCAAAAGTCTAAGCATGCAATCCTCACATGGATACTAAACCCAAAACCACGAGATATAAGCATGCAATACAATCATCCAACATGTAACTGTACCAAAATATATCATGCTAGATAAAACAACCACAGTGTAACTGAACCATATTCATAACTAACTGGTAGATGATAAGGGTAATAACCAAATCTGTAGTAGGAAAGCCTCACAGGTCGG
The DNA here is from genome assembly GCA_016920855.1 of Puya raimondii. Taxonomy (NCBI): domain Eukaryota; kingdom Viridiplantae; phylum Streptophyta; class Magnoliopsida; order Poales; family Bromeliaceae; genus Puya; species Puya raimondii. The sequence goes on along the minus strand of JABWPP010000050.1, from coordinate 24,048,072 downwards.
GACCTCTAGTACCGCTAACTAGGCGTGCCTTGCTGCATCCCGACTCTCACCACCCTGCTCACCTGAAAACAACAACGAGGGCGGGGGGTGAGAACATGTAAACATGTCTCCCCTCCCAGTGGGTACCGCAAGCCGACGAAGGCGAGGTGTACACACCGGCACGAGGGTCAACAAAAGATAGATATGGTATACAGTAGCACGAGTAAGTATGAGGCTGACATACAACTGAACAACTATGCTACTGTAAGCAACTAGTATATGCATCAATGGAGATAACCACGAAGTAAACCTAATCATAGCCACCGGGATGTATCCTTGATACTGTCACAACCTGCTCAACCACCGGCACATAACCTCCGCAGATGCACGTGCTAAGAGGCTCACGGGTCGGATGCACGCGACCCTTTTCCGGAAAAGAACACCCCCAGGCGGTGGATCAGACCGCTGGTGTACGTGAAGTGCTAGAAGAGCTGTGACGATCGATGCAAATGCTCAATCCACAGAACGGCAACGAGCCGTGAAGCAACTGATAAATCACAACGAGGATCACTCGGAACAACGGCGATCACCACCGACCAACTAGGTCGTCTCAACAATCATGCAAACCACAACTACTCTACTATCCAAGCACGCATAAGTAGAGTCAACGGGAGTCAACTGAACTAATAACTGTAATGCAAGAGAAATGATAGAAAGGTATCACCGTAGTACACTGAACCGACTCCGGATCGAAGTACCCACCTGTCGAAAGATCGAATCTAACACCGACGGCTCTCAGGAACCGCGACAGGACCTACGAAAGACTCACAAGGTCAAGGTCCACCAAGTCGACGCAAAACACAAAGCTCTCACATCCCGAACCGACGGATCGTCCGGAAACCCACCGGGACGATCCCGAAACCACACTAAGCCCCAGAGGGGTACCAAACAGCCAACCAAGTCCCTCGCTGTCCCCGAACACACAAAAACCAAGTGACGGGACAGCGAGCACAAGCTCGGGGTTCCACGACCACAAACGCACCCGAAAAGACTTCCCGGGTTCCCGAAAAATGCCGAATTGGCACCGGAACCCCCCGTCACTCATCCGCTGTCCTCGAAACTTTGAGACAGCGATGAGGAACAGCCAACGAGGCTAAACGCCGAAGCCAAGTCACCTGCGAGAACAGCGAGTGAGTCGCACAACTAGAAACGCGCGTTTCGCCGATTATTTTATCGAAAAATGCGTCGAAAATGAATCCGAAACTCCGCGAAGGGCGAGAGGGTTGGACAACCAGTCCACAGAGCCCCGAGGACCATACCCTTGCTGCCCACAGCGTCGTAACGCTGCCACAAACGTCAAAGTCCACAAACAAGCGACAAATATAAACATACAAGCACTAAACAAAGCTGTTCGAGCAATCCGTACATCCGCACGACCTTCCGCAAGCACCAGCGGATAGGTAACGATGTCACGGAGACCGTGCTCACAGCCCCACTGCGACAGGACAAGTCGCAAGCTCAGCAATTGCATGAAAACAGTGAAACATACAATAACATAGCCCGACATCGGACGAACAGCGAAACGGCTCAACCAAAACTAGTTCTAAGGTGAGCATGATGATCAGCACATCGCCGCGATCATCGTGCTCACCTTCCCGGACTTCGGGAAGCAACAGGGAGCTCAAACCACCAAGCGCGGCCAAAATCCATCAAAACAAGACCCCGGCCGGAGCAACCAGCTCCGGCCGGCTGCCGGCCGGCATGCACGGCCAGCGGCGGCCAGGGTCGGTAGAGAAGGTGGCAAGGAAGAGGGGGCTCACCTCAGCCGGCGGCGGGAAGCGGCGGCGGTGCGGGGAAACCGGTAGCCCACGGGTTGGCTAGGGCACGGCGGCGCGGCAACGGACGGCGACGGCGACGCGAGCACCGGCAAGAGGAGGTCGCCGGACGTCGCCCTGCTGGTGACCGCGACAAAAAAGACGGCGAGTGGCGGCGGCGGAGCAGGCTCGGCCACGGCTGCCCTAGCTGCCTAGCCGAAGCTTGCGGCGGCTGCGGCAGCGCTCCGGCGGCACGGCGACGGCCGGGGAGGCAGGGGGTCACGGGGGTGGCGGCGCTCACTGTCTCAGAGGTCGAGAGGCGGCGGCGGCTCGGGCCCACAGGCCTCGGCCAGCTGCTGCCCTAGCAGTGGCTGCAGCAGCCCAGCGGCGGCTCCCGGCGGCTCCTGGCGGTGGGGCACCTCGTCGGCGGTCGTGCCACCCCGGGGGAAGCTCAGGCATGGGTTCCCCCCGGGTGCACACCTCAGGGAAGAAGAAGGAGAAGAAGGAGAAGAAGAAAAGAGAGAGAAGGAGAGGGTGAGGCTGGCCGGGCTTGCGCCGGCCAGGGGGTAGCCGGCGGCGGCCGGCGGCGCAAGGGGAGATGGCTGAGGAGCTGGGGGAGAGGTGGCTCGCAGCTGGGGTGGCTGAGGAAGAGAGAGAGAGAGTGTGGATCAACTACCACTCACACACACCAACACAACACATATACACCTTGCACAAAAGCAAAAACACCCCTCAAACTAAAGAAATAACCCCTCAGCCCCTTACAGCAGGAACAAAATGCCCAGACACCCCTCCATAAGCAATCTCATGCGAAACGGTGCGAGAAACAGGGTCCAGATCGCGAAACTGCAAAATGTACAATTCAACCTCTCGGCGAAGAAGATGGAAGATCTCTCAATCCGTCAGTCGCATGTCGACGCGTATTGCGCCATCGCGTTCAGCACTGCCGAGACATCGAATCTACCATTTTGGATCGTCAGGATCGGACTCCGGATTGCATCGTTAAGCCGTTCACTCTCCGCGACAAAAATCCAAAATCCACAAATACGAAAAATATACGCTATATACTATCTATATACATATATATACGCCTATACATGTATATACATACTCATACAGCTCAAAACACAGTAGAGGGAGGGAAAAAACAGAATCCAAATTCAAAAATTTGAATTCTCACAATTGGACCATCAATAGATTTAGTCATTCCCATTCCAAAGTGGAATGGAAGTTGGAATCTGATTCCTTTAAAATAAACAACAATCATTGAAATCAATGAATCCCATTTCGATTCCATAGTCTAAAATAGGTGAACCAAACATGCGCTATATTTCCTCATCATAATTAGCGGTCGCCGTACTATTCAGATTTCACTTCACCAAAGAGCTGTTTTAAGGTGTTTGTATTTACACATGCATGCACGGATTGCACGTTTCCGCGTGCTCCCCGGCCAATTTGATTGTTAAAATAAATTATCTAGTAATATCATGTGCACTAGGAAGCTCTTTTTTTAGTAGATACATGCAGAACTTATCTGAAGTATCAACTACTTTGAAACGACTATCTAATATTTCAAAATTTTAATTTTACTATTCAGTCTTTTCACTTGTTTGATTTGATTCAATTATTGATACATTTATGTTAAAGTTTGGATGTATTAATTATCTTTTCAGATTTGAATGTATTAAAATACCTGAGGTAGACTTTGCCAGGCATACGAGATGTGTTAAAACCTACTACAAGAGTTAAAAAAAAGAGTTATGAACAGAGTTTACTAATCAAGCAAAGATCTGTTGGTCTCTTTTTATTTAGGTCAGATACGTTTTGTTGAGAGTTAGTGGAGCGGCGGTATTATTGGTACGTCTATGATGACAGTTGAGGGGGTAACAGGTACGAACTTAGGAGGACATCGTATCGGAGCCTTCACTTCACAGTCTCTGATGTGGGCCATGTCGATATGAATTTTGCGATAAAAAGTAGCTTCGATTTTGTGATGCGCCCCCACTGAGTGCAATTTTTTGACGCATCTTCAGGTGCAATTTTGTGATATGTTTTCAGGTGTTATTTAGATACACCTTCATATGCTATTTAGATACACCTTCAGATAAATTTGCTTTGTGATTACACCTTCGAATGTCTCTGATGTGTGCTCTGGATTTTTCTAGCGAGTCATTAGCTATCATAGACTTTTGTTTCGAATTCTAATTTTTGAAATAATAATGCTTTTGTTATCAATTCTTTTGTACAATATACTCGTTTAAAACTCAAAATTTTGAAATGAGATTTGTGAAATATTGTGAAACTCAGTTATTGTTATTATTTTTTTCAGTATGAAAAAGTTATATCTGATTATTTCGATATTTTCCTTATCACACGCTTAATCCGATTGATATGATGTATAGTCGCGTTCCTACCAAGGTACTGAGTTTGATCAGCTTGTCAGGGATCGGGACCAGAGAACGTTAAAAGTAAACTGCATTCTTAGCCTATGCATATAAACATAGTTAGACTGTCGAATTTAAAGTGAATATTTAGTTATCATATTTTCAGATTTTATAAGTTTTGAGCAGAAGGTGATCGGTTGATAAGTCAAAAGTTATGGATTTTGATTTTTTGAGTAGTTTAAATTTGGGGAAAATTTCCTCAGTACCCTTCTAAACCATCTAATTTCATAGATACCCCTCTAAAAATTGAAATATTATGTATACCCTTCCAAATTTAAAAAACTTTCAAAAATAACCCTACCATCAAGTGCCCGTCCAAACTGAAGTTAATAATATTCAAATTCCAACTTTGCCCCTCTTACACTTTCAATGATCATACTAATTTTATTTTATAAATACCCTCTATTTGATTTCGGATTTATATTTAAATTCGAATTGAAATTCTAAATTTGTATTTAATTTCAAATTCAAATTCACATTTTGAATTCTGATTCTAATTTAATTTCAAACTTTGATTTCAAATTTCGAATTTCAAAATGTGAATTTGAATTTGAAGTTTAAATTAAAATATTAGAATTGAAATCAAATATCAAATTAAGCTTAAATTTTGAGTTCAAATTGAAATTTTAAAATCAAAACTTTTAATTTGATTTTACATTCAAATTTAGATTTTAAATTTAAATTTCAGTTTCAAAATTTTGATTTTAAATGCAAATTCAAATATCAAAATCAAGATAAAAAATCTAAGTTTGAATTCAAAATTTAGATTCAATTTAAAATTTAAATTTAAATTCAAAATTTAAATTTAGCTTTAAATCAAAATTGTAGCTTTGAATTCAAATTCAAAATTCTAATTTCTGGTTAGTTTAAAATTTTAATTTTAATATTAATTTTGAATTTATATTTAAAATTTAAAATTTAAAATTTTTATTTTTGGTGACTAAAATAAAAATTGTGCAAAGTTTAAGGACCAAATTATGTTTCAAATTATGTAGGAGTGTTTATGATAATTTTAAACTTTTCAGGGGTGTGAATGAAATTGTTCCTCTAAACAAGCAGGGAACAAATTAAGGGTAAAATGGTAATTTTATATTTTGAAGTAAAATAAAAAAAGACAAAGTTGACGGACGTTGACAAAAAGATAACGGTGAGGGCATTTATGAAAGAAGTATTGTATTTAGAGGGGTATTTTTGAAATTTTTGAAATTTGAAGGCTATCTATGATATTTCATTAGTTTGTAAGGGCACGAATGAAATTATCCCTTAAATTTGATATCATTTATTTTCTAGTCTTGTATATTTACAATAAATTAATTGTAGAAATTCGGTGTCTGTTATGTCTTGAATTTGGTGCGTGATAGTCCGTTTTATTAACCCTATAAAATATTATGCATACAATTTTAAAATTTAATGTACTAATGCACCTGGTGCAGGAAATAATTTTGCCCAATAAAGTTGGCAATGCAGTTGGTGGGCATGGACTTTTTTGTGACGTACTAATCTTTCCAATTCGGAAAACTAATGATAAGATTCCTAACTAGTTAGGTGCTAGTGCTAACGGACCGAATTCAATTTGGGCCCCAAGGATGGAGACCACCGTCGCATCCAACGGCCATCCCGTGATTCCCATCTCAAATCCGACGGACGGCTCTGATTTGTTTACAACCGTTGTTTTCAAGATGTGGACAAGGTCCTAAGTTCCTAACCCTGGTGACCTTTTAAAAGAAAAACCTGAATCCATGTGAGGAGGGGGTTTCACACTTTGCAAATTGCAACTCTCCGCCCAACACTTAGTTTTCGTCCTTTCACTCCACGTGAGCATCAGCACTCCCATTCCACCAATGTAATTATCTAAAACACGATGCTAACGGTACAATTTAAAACAGGACATATATTATCTTGTTATCATTCAATGGTCATCAATTTTCTACTCCTCACATTATTTTTTTTTTTTACTGAAACATATTTAAATTTTTATGAAAGGCCTTTTTGCAAAAAAAATTCACTAGTTTTGGGCTTTTGCAAAATTGGGTCGCTATTTTCGATTTTGCAGATTCGGTCCGGATTTTCAGTAAACTGACCAAAATACTCTTCTTACTTTTTCTCTCTCCTCTTTTTTTCTCTCTCCTTTTTTTTCTGTCGCTATTTTTTTTCTCTCCGAAGAAGGCGGCGGCGGCGGAGGCGGAGGCGGAACGCCTCGCCTCTGCCCCTCACGCCCTCGCCATCGCCGCGCACCCCGCCCTCCTCGCCTCCGATCCCGTCGAGACTACGCTATTTTTTTTTATTTTTTTATTTATTTTTTTACTTTTACCCTGGTAAAAAAAAAGAAAAGGAAAAAAAAAAAAAACATGGCGCAGGGGCGCGTCCCCTGCGCCCCCTGCGCCCCCCGGGCCGCCCCCCCCGGGCCGGGGCCGGGGCGGGGGCGGGGGGGGGGGGCCCGGGCCGGGCCGGGGGGGGGGGCCGGGGGGGGGGGGGGGGGGGGGGGGGGGGGGGGGGGGGGGGGGGCTGGCCTGGCTGGCGCCCATGCGCCCTCGCCCCCAGGGGGCGCGTCCCTGCGCCCCCTGCGCCCCGCGCCCCCAGGGGTCGCGCAGGGGGCGCGTCCCTGCGCCCCTTGCGCCCGCGCCCCACGCCCCCAGACCATCGGGGAGGAGACCTCCATCGCCCCCCCGCCTCTGCGCCGCCGCGTGTGCGCTCCCCGGCGGCGGGGGCGGAGATGGTCGCGTCCTCGTCGCCGACGCGCTGCTCCCGCTCGCCTTCGAAATCCTTGCCCGCAGGGAGGTGGACGAAGAAGAATAGTGCAACGAAGGTGCAAAATGGTGCAATGAAGGTGTAAACTGGCACCAAAATGGTGCAACAAAGGTCAAAATAGTGCAACTAAGGTGCAAAATAGTGCAACGCAAAGCTCGTTGCATTCTTCTTCTTCGTCCACCTTCATTGCACCATTTTTATCTTCGTTGCACCATTTTGGTGTCAAAATAGTGCAACGAAGATTAAAATGGTGCAACTAAGGTGCAAAATAGTGCAACGCAGAGCTCGTTGCACTCTTCTTCTTCGTACACCTTCGTTGCACCATTTTGACCTTCGTTGCACCGTTTTAATGTCAGTTTACACCTTCGTTGCACTATTCTTCCTCGTCCACCTCCCTCCGGACAAGGATCTCGAAGGCGAGCGGGAGCAGCGCGTCGGCGACGAGGGCGCGACCGTCTCCGCCCCCGCCGCCGGGGAGCGCGCACGCGGCGGCGCAGAGGCGGGGGGGGGGCGATGGAGGTCTCCCCTGGGGACGCGGGGCGCGGGCGCAGGGGGCGCAGGGGGCGCGCGCCCCCCTGGGGGCACGGGCTCAAGGGGGCGCAGGGACGCGCCCCCTGGGGGCGAGGGCGCATGGGCGCCAGCCCGGCCCGACGCCGCCCCCCCCCCCGCCCCGGCCCCGGCCCGGCCCGGCCCGGGCCCCCGCCCCACGCCCGCGGCCCGGGGGGTCGCAGGGGGCGCGGGGGACGCAGGGGGCGCAGGGGACGCGCCCGCCCCCTGCGCCATGTTTTTTTTTTTTCTTTTCTTTTTTTTTTACCAGGGTCAAAGTAAAAAAATATAAAAATATATAAAAAAATGGCGCAGTCTCAACGGGATCGGAGGCGAGGAGGGCGGGGTGCGCGGGCGATGGCGAGGGCGTGAGGGACAGAGGCGAGGCGTTCCGCCTCCGCCTCCACCTCCGCCTCCGCCGCCGCCGCCTTCTTCGGAGAGAAAAAAAATAGCGACAGAAAAAAAAGAGGAGAGAGAAAAAGTAAGAAGGATATTTTGGTCAGTTTACTGAAAATTCAGACCGAATCTGCAAAATCGAAAATAGCGAAATTTTGCAAAAGCCCAAAACTAGTGGATTTTTTTTGCAAAAAGGCCTTTATGAAACCTAAAAATAAAGAATGTAAAATTTATACTCTCCATTTGGGATGTTTTTGAATAAGATATCTGCTATAATCAACCAAGCTGAATTTGTGGGTTGTGGCACATTGTGTGATTCTAGAAGATACATTTTGGGTCCCCTAGTTAACCTACATAATAATACATCTAACTGTCCAGCGATACATTAGCTTATGGGTGTAGATTTTACATCATAGTTTCTCAAAGGACAGCATTTACTTATTTGTTTTATCAACTTCTCCGAATACTAAAAACTAAAAATTAATTCTTAAACCCTAGAATTATAGGGATCTAAGATTTATATACTACAATAATATATATATATATATATATATAACTATAACTGTATATGAAAAAATTACCTATTT